>CM076581.1:376038693-376373882 GCA_034641835.2 Pinus albicaulis
AAAAAATTGCAGATACCAAGTTGAATATTTTGAAAATGAAGGTAAACATGAAAATAAGAGAAGACATAAATAAGTTACGTGGACAAAATAATTTTAGTTTCCTGGTACAAGAGCCACGATTTTCCCATTGAGAAGATATTTCACAAGTCGAGCAAGAATACAAATTGGAAATGAAGGTAGAACAAGAATACACATCCTTAAATATTCATGACTTTTGTTTTTCCTTGCTATTTATTGAGGAGGATACATGCAAAAAATAGTAAAAAAATCTAATCGATTACTGGAGAATCCCACGATCTGCATTTAGAAATAAAAGGCGACAGAGGCCAAATCCTACTCAAAATTACCTTGGAAAGAAGGTTCGCTCGTACATACCCGATATACAAAAACAACAGCGCTGAAGAAACGAGCAATGAAGCGAACAGTCACAGCCGGGAGGTGCAACAGGTTGATAGGAGAAAACGTGCGAACAGTCGTAGACAACACGGGAATAATCAAATTGAAGATAAAAAAAATATATACATGCAAAAAATAGTAAAAAAATCTATTCGATTACTGGAGAATCCCACGATCTGCATTTAGAAATCAAAGGAGACAGAGGCCAAATCATACTCAAAATTACCGTGGAAAGGAGGTTCGCTCGAACATACCTGATGTAAAACAGCAACAATGCCGACGAAACGAGCAACGAAGCAAACAGTCATGGCCAGGAGGTGCAACAGGCTGACGAGAGAAAACGCACGAACATTCGTAGACAACGCGGGAATAATCAAACCGGTAAACAGTCCAACATCGCGGGTGATTTATTTATAGAAATTAGTTCGGCTGAACTTTTTTAAAAGTAAAAGTTCGGCCGAACTCACAGTTCGGCCAAAATATTTTTAGAAGTTCAGCTGAACTTTTGTCGCCGGTTTTCCCATCTCCGACGAAAATTCTGTTTTCCCACGCCGTCAGTGTGCCGTCTATCTAAACGAAATCATGAGTTCGACTGAACTTTATAAGAAATTTCGGCCGAATTATGTCATAGTTCGGCCGAACTTTATAAAATGTTCGGCCGAACTATTGCCGAAATTTTTTTTCAGCCCCCGATTCTCACAAAAGTGTAACCCAGCTTCACGTTTCCGCCCAAAGCCTTTTAGTTGTGAGGCCTTTGTCCATATTAATAAAGAAAATATAACAAAGCTTGAGGAAAAATCAAATAAATGTACCTTTATTGGATATGGTGTTAATGATTTTGGTTATCGCTTATATGGTTATGAAAAACAAAAAATTGTTAGGATAAGAGATGTAATATTCAATTAAAAGGTCTTGTACAAGAATTTGTTGAAGGAAAATAAATGAGAAAAAGAAAAAAAAGAATACACAGTTCTTGATGAGATCACATAAAAAGTAAAGGTGTCTGGAAATAATAATAATCAACAACCACAATAACAACAACTGCCACAACAACAACATGCATCTCAAACACCTGAAAGTGGTGTCAGAAGATCTACCAGGATAAGTAGACCCCCTGAATGATACTCTCCTTCATTATATTATGTATTGTTGATTGATTCTAGTGAACCAAAATGTTATGAAGAAGAAACGCATGTAGAAACCAGGAAGAAGTGGGGGCTAGCCATGAAAGAATAGATGGAATCCTTAATACATAACCAGACTTGGGACTTAGTCAGGCTACCTGCAGGTAAAACAACATTGCAGAGTAAATGTGTTTACAGGTTGAAGGAAGAAGATGGAGGAAAAAAGAGGTACAAAGATAGGCTTGTGGTGAAAGGGTTTTCACATAAGAAAGTGTTGATGCCTCAGAATTCCGATGCCAAAACATGGGCGGAAACCACCCAGTCCGGACCTTAAAGAAACTCCTTTTCCGTTTGGTGTAGTGGCTCTAACTGGGGATAATGGGACTAGTTTCCCAATAAGGATGATTTTGAGGGTGTTTTGATTATACAACAAGCAAATGGAGAATGATTTTAATCTATCATATGCACCTATATAAACTATTTACTCTACTATATACCTGGGGTGTTTATTCCTTTATGTGATCTAAAGAGATATCCTTAAACTATTAGTAATATAGATCATTTAACAATTGAAAGAGATGAAAATTATGTAAGAATATTCTTCTTAAAAAGTAGTTTGAATAGAAGAATTGTGAAAATATATCGCATTCATATGTGTGATTATATATTTAATAAGAAATCATAGATAAATATTAGAACATAAGTGCATGTAACATTCATCTATAATAATGTTTCAAATATATAATGCAATAAAAATATGACTGTCAATCTATAAAGTAAGAATTAATACAAGTGAATAGAAGTACCATATGTACGAAGTTATACTCATGTAAACTGGCAGCAAATGATCTTCTCCTCTTCACTTTCAAGAAATTTAAAGATTACAGTAGTGCAACATCAGTTAAACAACTTTAATTGTCAAAAGATAACAGATGTGTTCCATTAATTCATCAAAGCATTCACAAACTTACAATAGTGCATTCTTTGCAAATGTTTTTGACAAATTTATGGTCCCTTCTCTAAATGCATGAGAGGGGTTTAAATACTAAACTAACTATGTTCTAAAATAGATTATTACAAAAATATAGAGGAGGTTTCAAACAATCATCCTCGTAAGACTAACTTAAACTACAATCTAGGAAAATAAAGTAACAATATGATCTATGAATTCTGCCCTTTCTTTTGGATTTGGTCACAAAGTTGACAAATATTTAGCATGGGCTTGAGCTGAGCTGGTTGCAAAATCCTCGATCTGACCTGGCCCTTGAATACTGTGTTTGAGAGTACTGGTTGCGATCTTCTTGTTGAATATGTCAAAGACTGTAGGATCTGTTATTGATGATAAGGTTTGATAAAAAAATTCTAATAATTTTCTTGATCAAACTTATTTACCTTTTTAATTATTTCATCCTACGTTTCTGCCTTTTGTAGTCACTGTGTTTCTAGCTGTTTGACTTCTGAGAACACTTCAGACATGTAATCTTTGATAAGTTCTGCTTTCACCAGCTGTTCACATACATATTCAACAATTTCCTTTGATAACCTTGATGTTTTCACTGCTGCTTTCTCTGCCTACTTTATTTGTGCTTCCCAATCTTTGAATAAGATCTCCTTGTGCAAATTATCTACTTGGGGTAGATTAGCTTTCTTGCTTGAGTTTGATGCTTGCCATTGAATGTGTTTGTTGATTTTCTTCTCGAGCTTCTCAAATTCAAGTTTCTGGATAGCTACTTGCTAGATCAGTATTTCATTCGAGTCACAATAAGAGTCAATAATAGAGTCTTGTTGGAAAAATACTTCCTGTTGTTTCTTTAACTTAGCATTTACATCCAATGCTTATTTTATGAATTACTATAATTACGGGTGGATTTGTAACCTGGTCATTTTTGCTTCAAGTTGTGATTGCTTCTCAGTAATTTCTGCTTGATACAGCAATTTAAGACTCTTGAAATCTTTTTGAATTTGGGCCATATTTAATTTTATTTTCTCACTGGAGTTAGATTTTTCCTGTATTCTGTCTTCCTTCTAATTTAGTAACATTTTAACCTTAGTAGCTTTATCAACAGTGGTAGTATCATATGCCCCTACAAACTGTGATAATTTATTAAAATGTTCAGTAGGATCAGCTAAGGGATCCTTCCACAAAATGTCAACAGATTCATTTGTAAGATTTAAGACTGTCTCATAAATTCTACTCCTTTTATTTCTCTTCAATACAACCTTATGACTAGGACTGTAGAATATGTCCAGCGAAAAAATTTCCTCAATTTGTAAAACTATTTGTTCTATAGGGTAGGGCAATATGATCTCTCGATCATGAGTTTCTGGAACTTATTGTAGTGGATTAACAGTTTCCAATATCTTCTAGGAATGTTCAGGTGTTTGAAAAATAGTAGCTTGATCAGTATTGGGATTGGTTTTAGGAGTTCTTATTGCTTCATAAAACTCATCCCATTCACGACTCAGATTATTTTGTTTGTGACTTTTCTGACTGATCACGTATATCATGATTATGGTGAACTCCTTGAGAAGTTGACTCTATTCCATTATCTTTTCTCCTCCATCTCTATCTCTTGGATTACTTGATCAATTATCTTTTTTGGGCTATCCTTTCTGGATTCGGATTCATTTTCAAAATGATCTGAATTTTGAGATTGGTGCTCTGATTGTTCCAACTCATCCACAGACATGTCTTTTGCTTTTTTATCCAAGCTAATACTTGGAGTAGATCTATTGACATCTTCAATAGTTAACAATTTAAGAGGAATTTTCTCTAGTCCCTTATTTCTGTATATTTGGAAGGCTTCCAAATCATCTTGGTTAAGTTGACTGGATGAAAACTTAATTATATTTGAAAATTTTTTCATGTCTTGAAAGAGATCATTAAATCCTTCTATTTCCTTTACAAAAGGCTTCATTTTGAGCTCAATAATGTAGTTTTTAATTACATCATTTGGATCATATAGCCTCTTTGGCATTGCTGCCAAATTAAATATATTAATCTTTGAAACTTCCTTGTAGGCATGGCCAATATCAAAAAGTACAAAGTACTGCATTGTAAAGGAAAATTAGGCCAAATGACCTTCTTAGCATCTTTCAGTTGTTTAGTAATACCATTAACAATCAAGTAGGCTATATCTCTTGCAAGTAACTTATAAGGAACATAATATGGTAGGACGTGGGCAGAAGCATCACTCCAAATACTGTGACATATGTAAAATTCTCCTTTGCAAACCATCTAGCCACAGAAAGAATATCTGTACTAGCTTCTTTGGAAACCTTAGGGGCTTTCTCATTGAATATCATCTGGTGCATATGCAACATGACTCCATAGAAATTTTTGTAAAACTTTAGATGGAAGTATGAATCCCAAAGGGCTTTGTGGTAAATGTGGATTGGGGTAGGGTCTTGGGTATTCCATTTCCATCCCATGGTAGGAAAACTAGAAGAAAACCAGATTGCGTCCATAACATAGGAACTCATAGAAAAGGGAAGTATTTCTCTAGATGAAACACTCCTTTTATTCCTATACTATATGATGTGTTTGGCTAAATTGTCAAATAGGATATTTTCCTAATTCATAATTAAATAATTGATGACTGCGTCAATGAATGGCAGCCAATCTATTGAAAACCTAGTGGTATCAGGTTTTTAAAACAATCTACACAAAATACCAGCAACATAGCATTAAGGGTAAGGAAGTTGGGAAATTGGATACATACTGAGTTTCTCTCATTTTATCTTTCCCTAGTCTTCCTTCCATTCCTTTATGAATTTTGTTAGATTTGGATTGTTTTCTCTAAAGCCCTATACAAAAGCTTTGTCATAGTATTTTTATAGGCCTGGTAAGTGGTACATTTATTTTAAATCATTTGCCCTGAAAGAACCAATATTCTCGCCTTTTGAATATTTAAAAGTTCTATCTTGTATGTTTAGGTGGTTAATTACCCACTTAACCATATCTGTGTAAGGGAGAATTTTTGGCCTTGCAGCTACCTTGTGGATGAATGAATATGCGATGTTAAAATCAGTCGGGTCTAAAGAAATAGATAAGTCTGCTGAAGCAACTTTGTATATTACCATTGGATTTTAATTTTCGAAAAACTAATACATTGATTCCCATGACAAACTGCTGCATTCCTTCTTGCAGGTGGTGTCTGAAAATAGGGGATACATGTTTGAGTCTTCAGTAGATGACGTTTGAGAAATCTCTTTGCCTTTCTTCAATAGTTCTATTAGTTGGTTTCCTGATTTCAAGAAAATAGAGAAATAATTAAAAATACATGGAACAGAGAGACAAATCCATAGTTAAGTTATTTCAAACATGAAAAAATAGATATGAATATATTAAAAATGCTATTAATCATCGATAATCATTTCAAATCAAATCTCTTACACCTTTACATGAAATAGCTATCAATAAACTTAAGATGTTGGTTCTCGGATTTCGGTTTGATATGACATAAGTCATTTCACATGCTTGAGTAATTAAATGCCATTCATTCACATATCAAAACTTATAACTTTTACCATTTACGATGTTACTCATAAATTTTGCGAAATGTGATCTGAAAAAATTGCACGTCGCAACTTTTATACAGTAAATGAATTTTCTTTTGGTTAAGTCGTGCGAAATGTGAAGTGCGCATTCAAGAAGTCAAGCAGGTGCACTTTATGGGACTTTAGAGTTTTATGTTTATTTCTTTGTTGGCTCCTTGGGTCCGCTTAATCGCAACTTATACTGAATTTATTTATAAGTTTGATCATTTAAATGAGGTGCGATGGGATAAACAAAATATAATGGTGATTGAGGCATTTGCAAGTTTTTAATATAACTTCAGAAAAGGCTTAGCGCATTTCGCAGCCCAGGTGACTTAATAGATTTCAAGTCTTTTGGTTTGTAAGTTATGTGGTTTGCGATGCGCAAAAGCGGAAATGCACAAAGAAAACTTTATTTCCTAATTTTTTTTTTTTAAACTAAAAAATAAATGAAAATGAATTTCCTAATTATTTCTAAAGGGTCCCCGTTTATTAAAATAAATGGAGGGTGTTGTATAGCACAAAAATTGGTAATTCACTTGGTAGAACCAACTATATCTGACTAACTTTTTGAAAATTTTAACACTTTTTGAAATAAAAATAGTTGCAGGAATGAATTTTAAACAAATAATATCTTACTAAGCAATGAAATTTCTCTTCATTACAATTCATAAGAATCCCTCTTTTAAGGATATAAGTATGAGAATCTATATCAGCTTTACTCAGTTCAAAAAGATAAAGCAGGTGGCTCTTACATATAATCTTTATAAATATTTACTCTTTTATCACAGGTAGAGCCTCTATGCCAATAAGAAATTTAAGCTTTTGGCAGGGCTACCTTTTACCCAACAATGATTCATTGTCCCATCGAGTGTTTCTTACAATTTCCAAAATAAATTATAGCTTTTTAATTTTTTTCTTCTTCTTTTTGTATCATATTTTTATTTACTTAAAAGCCATTTTCTTGGTTTGGTAACCAAATGATGACAATTCCATTCACTAGTTGTAATTTAACTGATCAAGCTGTCTCTTGATGAGACCCCTTTTCCTCTTGATATAATCTCAAGTCATTACCCTGTTTTGGTAGGAAATATTGGTAATGTCAGTTCAACTATTTCCTTGTGAACATGGTAAACAAGCTTGTGATGAGACTTATTATCTTTTAAATTTTCCTAGTTATAATATTTTTGAATTTCTTTCAAAAATTAATAAGTTTTCCCGGATGGGGTGAATCATTGGTCCTTTTGAGGATTCTGGATGATAATGTTGAGTTTTAGATTGCTTCTTTGTAAAAGAGTCTTTACTATATTAAGGATTATTTTCTTGGCTGATGACAGAATAATCACGCTATATAAGGATGAAAGTTTATCAGAGAATAAATAACTTCAATGAAATTTAATCTTTCAGTAAAAATAAAATCTATTTGTCTTTCAAATATTTCGATTGTTTCCTTAACAATTCTTATTTCTATAAGCGATAAATAAAAAAGGATCATCTGAGATTTTCTTTTGAAAAGCCAAAAAATTATACTAAGCAAGTTTTATTTTTCTAAGGAAAAGAAAAATACACTAGTATACATGGAATAGAAGGGGTTACCTCCTATGAAAAGTATTTTTTCAAAATCTGCCCATTAACAGGAAAATAATATCTTTTTCCTGATAGATCTTGCAATAAGAATGTTGTTGGGCCTATTTCTTCAATTATTTGAAGTGGACCTAGCCAGAGTTTTTGAAAGTTCATGTGTTGACCTTTTTCCTCATGTGATTTGTCCCATTTCAATACCAAATCACCAATTTGAAATTTTTTTGGAGTAACAGAAGTTGAATCAAATGAGGCTTTTACTATCTGTTGATGATGTGCATGAGTATGTTTAGTTTTTTCTCTTTCTTCTTCTAACTTAAGAATTTGACATTGTCTAAATTGTAAATAAGAATGAGATTCATCAATAAATTGTACTAAGGAAAGAGAGGGAATAACTACATTGGTAGGAAGTACAACTTCTTTTCCATAGAAAATATTGAATGGAGAAGTACCAATAGAAAATTTATGATTTATTCGATCTTCCCAATGAGAAAAGATCAATGACTTGTGCCAATTTTGTTGGTTTTGATCAACAGTTATTTTGATTATTCTAATCAAGTTCTTATTTGTAGATTCTTCTAAACCATTTCCTTGCGGGTGAGAATTTGTAGAATAATTAAGTTTAAAACCTTTTTTAATTGCAAATTCCATTATAGCATTTCCTGAGAAGTAAGATGTGTTATCAAACATTAAAGAAGTAGGTAAGCCAAACCTAGTTATGATACATTGGTCGATGAAATTAATGATATTCTCAGAGTTGGATACCTTTAATGGAATTTATTCCACCCATTTACTAAAGTAATATGTAGTTGTGAGAATATATCTATGCCGTTTGGAAGAGTTAGGAACAATCTCACCGATTATATCTAATCCCCATTGCTCAAATGTTTGTTCGATATTTACTAGCTGTAACGGGAAGGCTGGATTCCTTTGTCTTCCAGATGCACTTTGACACACTTTTCATTTTCTTGCATATTCATGAGCATATTTGAAAAGTGTAGGCCAATAGTAACCTGCATGCAGAATTTTGTGTGCTGTCGTATTTCCTCCAAAATGTCCTCCAGCTGGTCCATCATGGAGTTCCTGCAAGACTTTCTCTGCTTCATATTTTTCTAAGCATCTTAGTAGTACAGAATCAAAATTTCTCCTAAACAATACATCATTGATTAATTCATGTTGTTTGGCCTTTAATCTAAAATTTCGTTTTGTTTTGTAATTGAGTTGATTTGGAGCATATCCATTGTTCAAATAGAATATGAGATCAACGTATTAATATTGTGCATCGTTGAGGCTTACCTCTGATATTAGCACATTTTTACCTGAATCTTCTTTTGATGATAGATGGGATGCTCCTGTAAGGATTCTGCAAAAACCTTGACCTCTAACAATTTTAGAGGGTCTAATTTCTACATCATATTCTTGTAAAGTGGTAACGCAGTTAGACCTTTTCTCTCCTAATTCTCTTTGCATTAATTGTTGTCTCACTATAGAGAATGGAACTATGATTTTGGTGTGAGTTTTTAGGAGAAACGACCTCGAATGCTTTATACCTTTAAATACAACAAATGATTTCTTTTCGACAGATGAATAATTTAGTTATGCACCTTGCAAATTAGAACTAAGAAATGATATTGGTGCTTCATTTTGTTGGTCATGACTCATTAAACTATGTTAAAACAACAATGTATGATGTATCTAATGAAGAAGTGTATAAAGTAAAAGGATTAAGAAAATTGGGGGTAGTCAGGAATGGAGCATTTTCAATTGATTGTTTAATAAAAACGAATGCTTCTCTTTCATTATGTACCCATTGAAAGACTGGATTTTTCTTAATCATGTTCTGTAATGGTAAAACTATTTGTGAAAATTCAGGGACAAACCTTTTAACAAAATTAGATTTCCCAAGAAACGACTGCATAGATTTCTTGTTATGAGGGAAAGGAATTATTTTAATCTCTTTAATTATTTCAGGATCAATATAGATACCTCTTTTTGACGCAATGAATCCTAAAAGTTTTCCTTCATCTAATGCAAAAAATGATTTCTTTGGGTTTAATTAGATTCCATACCTTTTACATCTCTCAAAGACTTGTTTTAGGTCATTCACATGATTGGTTACTTATTTAGAAATGACTGTAATGTCATCTAAATAAATAACCACTGATTTATTTATGAGCCCCCTAAAAGCTGTGTCCATAGCTCTTTGAAAAGTTTCACCTACATTAATTAATCCAAATGGCATATTTTGATAGGATTAAGTTCCCCACTTAGTTCTGAATGTAGTCTTCAGTTTGTCATTTGGATGTACGAGAATCTAGTTATATCCCGAGAATCCATCTAGAAAGGACATAAGTTCAGAACCAGCTACTGCCTGCAGTGCTTTTTCCATGGTTGGTAATAGAAACTTGTCCTTCTGACATGCTTTGTTTAAATTCCTAAAATCAATGCAAATTCTAATATTGCCATTCTTCTTCCTGACAGGTACCAAATTTGATAACCATTTAGAATGCCTGAATGGAAAGATAATTTTTTCCTTTAGGAGTTTGTTCAATTATGTTTTGATTTGATTTTCGAGATATGGATGAATCTTCCTTAATTTATGATGTATAGGTTTTTCTTTTGAGATCATAGGAATTGTGTGTTGAATCACAAAAGTGTCATATGTTTTAAGATCGGTGTAATCCAAAGCAAAGAAATTTTTGTACATTATAAGCAATTTGATAAATGATAATATTTCATCGGAAGATAGACCAAGACCTAGATTGACATTTTGAAGTTTTTCGTCAGTTCCTAGATTTACTAACTGAAATATTAAGGTAGAGCTTTGAATTTTTGAGTTAGTAACTCTTTTAAACCTATCTTTCAAACCAGATAGGTCTTATAACTTGAAAACATACTTAGGAATAGAATTTTCGTCTTGTTTTTTCTTAATTTGAATGTCATGTTCATTTCATCCACAATTTGACTAGCATAAGATCCTTTAGATGTTAAGAAATCTATGATATCTGAATCATTATTGAATACTCTCCAATTGGTAATATTATCAGGAATAGATGGCCTAAAAATTAATTCAATAGAAAATATATTGGGACTAAACTCTTGGGATGGAATTAACTTTGATGCTACGTTAGCCAATAGATCTGCATTATCATTCTGCATTCTAGGTACAAAAGAAATGTTAAAGGCTAAGCAATGAATGGTTAATTATTGGACTAATGGTTGGTAATGCTTTAAATGTCCAGAATTACAATGAATGGTATCTCTTACCTGTCTAACAATGATTTCTGAATCTCCTAGGACTTTTAGATATTTGATATTAATATCAATGGCTTTGTACAAACCTTGGACTAATGCTTCGTATTCAGCTATATTATTTGTACATTTGAATTCTAGTATGTAGGCTAACATGGTCTTTTATCCTTCTGGGTTTATTAAAATATAGCTCGCGCCTGCACCATCTTCAGATTTAGAACCGTCCAAAATATAGAATTAAGTACTGTTCTATATACAAAATTTATACATTTAGAACTATTTGGGTGGGAAAAATTCTTAATTCGAGAAACAACTGCATTATCAAATAAAGGTGATAGTTGAGCATTGAAATATCCCAAAAATGATTTTGATGAGTAGTTTCCAATAATGTTGTTATTGAATGCTACTGTCTCATTTACTCCTTCAAGATCAGTGACTATATGCTTCATGAAATTATCATGGTCTACTCGAATTTGATTTGGTTTTCCATTATATGGTAGCCACATATGCGACCAGTCTATAGAAAAATATCCATGAAGTTTTTCGGACCAATCTCAGCTTAAAACTAAGCCGTAAAACTCAGGAATATCAGCCACCAGTATATTAATTATTTGAGTAACCTTGGGATTTGATGAAAATCTGATGGAAACCAAATTTATTTCTCCTACCACCTCTACTATGGTTTTATCAAGTTGTACTATATGAACAGGGGAACTCTGAGGAGTTATGTTCAACTTAGCACAGACTGATTTTGGCATTATATTAGAGGAAGCTCCTGAGTCTATTAAACAATTATGAATGTTTTTGTTATAGATCTCATAGGTTAAGAAAAATGGAGCAGTACGAGAGATGGATCAATCACCTATCATAATCAAGTCTGTAGCATCTATTTTAGTAGAAGGAGAAGGTGTCTTACCCATTTCATTATCAACTTGTACTATTACTGGAGCAGGTAAGGTTGAAGCAGGAACTAAATTTAAGTCTCTAAGTAAGATTTTTTTGTTGCTAATTTAATTTAGTAAGTTCATGAATTGAAATGTTGGCCCTGGTTTTCTTCATATCTTCAACTAAATTATACTCAATGGTGTCTGAGATTACCATTTTTTATGTGGAATTATGGATTACGGATAAAACAAATTCCCTAAATGAGGTGTAATTAATTTATAACAACAGGTTAAATACTTTGCAGATACTTTTCCTAACAGTAAATAGACACACAAAATATATTAAGAGACTTACTTGGAGTCCAAGCGCTTCCTATTCTCCTTCTGTCACTCTTGCTATAGCTTCCAATCCAAGCTAGATCGCCAAAATATTTCCTGCAAGTATGAACACTAAAAAACAAAGATATTGCAATATACAGATGGATATTCACGTTAATCAGTTAAATCATTGAAACATGAAACATATACATCAGATAAGAATTCATAATATGAAAGACAGAAGCTTATACAGATATAGATGTGGGAAAGTAAGCAACAATATTGATTAATGAATATAAGGAGAGGTTACAACCAATGATTTATTTGATGTCACCAACTCTAGCATAATCCCAGCCTCATCATAATGAACATCTCTCCAGTTGCATATCACTCAAATCAAACCCTCAATTGAGATTCCAACAACATTTCTCTACTAAATTCATTCCTTCTCAAGCACTAGGATATGTGCTCAATTTATGGATGAGCTGAAGGTAGTTTCATAATAAATGACTTTCTAATAATAGGCAAGACATGTTCCTAAGCTTAGAGATGTTGAATGGACACATGAATTCAAATTTTGACACATATGCACCTTCTAGAAGGCACTGGCCATGTGGAGATTCCAGAATAATGAGAATTTCACTCCCAATTGACCAATGCACCCTTGAGTGTCGGAAAGTGCTTTACAAAGCACCCTTGAATGGAGGTGACTGCATATGCAAAGTGGTTAGTCCCTTGAGAGACTGCATTGGTGAGGGAAGTCATTCCCATGCTCAACACATAAACTATCTAATAACATGTACATAGTGCAGAAAGTCGTCTACATTGGAATGTTGCCCAATACAAACATGCCTACAGATATAGGCCCATGTTTGGATGACGATTTGTATGTAAGTTTACCGCATAGATGATGTGTACAACAATACTAAAATCGTAGCTCAGATGGCTGAAACTAGATCCGGGGTATTCTTATCTCATTCACTCGATCATTCGGGTACAAGTCTAGCCATGCGAATATATGATTTGTAGTCGAACATGGTAAGACATCGTTTGATTACCAGCCAATGATGTGAGCTGTTAAAAAATGCGAGAGAACCCCCATTAATTTCAATGGCCATCAAGGTAATACAGTACATTTCGTAAGGCGTGAATAGATGATTTGATGTCGAATGCCAAACAAAATATTTCGGTCAAAAGTCCTAAAGCGAGGATCTTGTCGATGCTATAACAAGCCTCATGGTACTGGAATATGATGTTTCTAAGTAAACTTCCTAGATGGTGATTTTTCGTCGACAAGAAGCTACTTTAATGCGAAATGTGAGTTACTTATTTCAGAGAAAAAATGTGACTTGATATAGAAATTTTTAGGGATGACTATCATGAGAATGAAGGTTTATGAGTATTGCAGAAGGATGAGTATTCACTGGATGACTTCTCTTGAACATATCGACGACACTGAGATGTGTTGGCAGCATTGACCCAAAAACGAAGTGAAGGTATGATGAACCATAGGTATGAATGAAATTTCAAGAATATTACCCAACCCAAATAGTCACGATGATGGAGTGAAGTGTCATATTCAAGAGCGACTTGCTACCATAAAAATTTTTGTTCCCTTTCCAAAATTTTCCTCGGTCATTTGTCGATCAGTACCTCTTTATTTTTTAACAAGCTTGAGGAGGATAACATATGCTTGATCTATAATTCAACCCTTCGGGAAAATAATGTATCACTATTTAATAATTTAATGAGTCTAACGATGAATAAAACTCGATTCTTGCCATAATTGACAAGCCCATCACTATTTTATGTTTTAATGAGCCCAATGATAGTGATAGCCCATTCCTTTTTCATATTTAGAGAGATTGAAAAAGAGGACCAAAGAAAAATCCATAAGTACTTTTTCGTAAATTTGTCGCTTAGATCTGAAAAAGTGTAAAATAATATCTGAGAGAACCTACTAGCCATGTTCGACTAAGGCATTCCTTTTTCGTAAATAATCTATCTCAGTCCGAAAAAGGGTTAAACTTATACTGATTAGATATCAATTCATTTACTTTTACGAGCTCGAAAAGACAAGTGCTCGAAAATATTTTCACATTATTAGAGTCTGAAAAGAGCTAAAATAAGACTCTAGGGGTTCCTTTTTCACAGATGTCGAAGCTCGAAAAAGAGATAAAAGTGCACTTCAAGTCCTTTTTTGTTTTTAACAAAGCTCGAAAAATAAGGATAAAAGTATGCTTTGTGGTCAAATCATTCTTGAAATAAATCTGCACGACTAATTTGCTCATTAGTTTTAAACCTATCCAAAAATCATCAAATGGATTAAAAATACCTGTTTCATGATAAAAATATAATGAAACCATAGTCACAGCAATAAATATGATTTGAAAATAATCAACTAACTAATTAAAAGAGTTTTACCATTCATTTTTACTATTTGAAAGTTACCATTTGCATTTTGGAGCTCTGAACCTATTTTTTCCCTTGAACTTCAGCCGTTGATTGTGATCAAGTCTGTGGATGGTTTTCATCGCCATTTGATCTAGGTTGGTGCCATGAACCCTCTCTTTCTTTCAGTAGCCAGTTCATTTCCTTTCATTGTAAAGTTTTAGGGATTTGGGCCCCTTAGGGTAAATTCTTTTTAAAAATAGGGAAATGCACCCTTGAGCATCGAAAATTGCATTATGGAACACCTAAATTGAAGCCTATGTGCATATGCAACACAATATCCCTTGTTCAAGACTGCATTGGGCGCAATTCACATTTTTCATTCTTGCAATGTACACAAAATTTGCCTAATTTTTTGCATGAAAAGGAGTCTAATGAGTCTTATGGTTATATTTTAGGATTCCATCAGACTAGAATGACGATTACTTGGAGAGAAAGAGAGCATGAAGAAAAAAATATGATTTCCATAAATGATCCGAGTATAGTAAGAGCCCTAAGAGATGGTGGGTTGTTAAAGTACTTCCTCTTGTCAGGGATGAGGAAAAAAATAGAACTCTTGGAGTTTTTAGTTCGAGCATGGGATCCAGTTATTGAGGCATTTCACATTAGGAAAAAAGTGGTTCCTATTATAGTGGATAATGTGTACTTTCTTACAGGCTTGTTAAGGAGAGGCTTGCCTATTTACCTCTCAGGGTATGATCTCAGAGGACAGACTGTGAGAGATTATGTTTTGCAATATTTCTATCCAGGGGCAGAGCCAATAAAGGATGGGAAAATAAACATCCGTGACGTTCAAGATTTCCCTTTGAGAATCATTCTTTTCATGATCGAAAAATTTGCCGGCATCGTTACACTATATGTAGCGAATATATCATATATGCAGTATGTGCTAGAGTGCATTGAGCCAACAGTCTTCAACTGGTTTTAAGCTGTACTTTCTCAGAAAAAATAACAACTAAGAAAGGAAAAGGGAGGAAGGAGGAAAAACTTCAGTTATGGTTCGATCCTCATTTCATTTCCTTAGAGCGGATTCCACTGATGCAACCACAACATGTGACATTGGGTGTATCTAACCCTAGAGAACCGAGTATGCAGAGATGGGTAGAACTAATGGCTAGGCATGTAGGCCAACCATCCATTGTGTTCTCGACTACATTATTTGCTTGGTTCAGGTGACAGGTTGTCACCATCGATGAGTATGCATATGCAGGCATCAATTTATAAGGAGATCCAGACTTAGCTTTACCAGAAGGTGCTCAGTGGGTTTCAATAGGTAAGAATGTTTTGACCATGTTTCTGATTTTTCTAAGGTTTACACAATTTTTTTGTATTTTGATTTTTTCCCAAGACTAAACTAAAGGTTTAATGTAATGCAGATGTTGGTCAAGTTCAACCGATGGAGGAACCAGAGCATGGAGTGGATGAGCTAGTAGAGAGGGTTGTCGGGAGAGCAATCCTTCAGGATCTAGATATGGCTGAGACTCTGTCTGAGCTTCGACAACACATAGAGGGGTTGACCTTCAGGATTTTGTATTGCCAGATCGAAGAGTTACCCATGCGACTGTAGCACCACACTATGGGCATTCCTAACCATTGGATGCGGTTACTGTGTCAGATAGCTAGATCTATAGCATGTTACCATGAGCATTACTAGTTTACTTTTGACATTTTGCATACATTTTGAGGTCAGATGACCAATGTGTCTTGGGCACAAATTTTGTAAAAACCTATAACTATCTATCTATTTGATTTTAGTGTTTTCCTATGTTTATTGTGCAATCCTTGTAGGTTTTAAAATTGTACAGAAATTATCTATAGATTAATATTAAGAACAAAAAATAAACAATAGCGAGAGCATAAAACATAAAACATATATACACAGAGATTTTCCCCTGGATCCCAAATCGGGACAACTAGCTTGATTTTTCATTATATTCCTTTCAGTTTTACAACACATATATATACATGTCGAAGCATACATAAACCCCAATCCATTAACCCTGGATTAGAACATAACCTTAGTTCCCTTGACCGGATCTACAAAATACCAGGGGCCGAAAACCATCGTCCCCCAAAACCATGTGCAAACCCATGCACAAAACCATGGGTGGGTCCGCCCACTAATAAATTTTTTTTTAGGGGTGTTTCCCTAGACCTCGACAAGGGAGGCTATTGCCCCCTCTGTGACCCCCTTGTGACCCCCTTGCTCATGTGACTAATTGTCGAAAGAATATAACACATACCCAACAATCCTATTCAATTATGTGAATGTATTTTTACATGTGTTGCAAATTTCTATCTAAAACATGATTAGCTAAAGAATCTGTCAATGTGTTCAAGTTTCTGAAAATGTGTTGATATTGAATAAAATCAAAGTGTATTTCCAAAAGTCGAACTCTTAGGAAAGAATATAACACATACCCAAAATTCTCTCACTTGTTGTTTTATTTCTGCAGGGGGCCAGAGGAGATCTTATTAATAAGTCCATCTCTACAACAACCATTGTTTCTCTACACCAAAATAACTTTTGAGTTCTCACAGACTTCGTCAATGCATCTGCAACATTCTTTAAAGCGTCCACCTTTACCAGCAACACCCTTTTATCCTCAACCATATCTCTCACAAAGTGATATTGAACATCAATGTGCTTTTTATTTGAATGATAAGTAGGGTTCTTAGCCAAGAAAATTTCACTTTGGCTATCACAATCTATCCTTATAGCTTGCTGCACCAACCCCATACTTGAACAAAATCTCTGCAACCAAACTGCTTCCTTGCTTGCATGAGTGGCTGCCATGTATTATGCCTATGTAGTTGAAAGAGCCACTATAGTCTGTCTTTTACTCATCCAACGGATTTCACCTCCAAATAGGCTAAACACATACCCACTTTTAGATATTCTTTGGTCTAGATCTCCAGCCCAGTCTACATCAACAAAACCAAAAATGTCCAACACTCTTTCCAATCCTGGTCTTCCTTGGTAGCACAAGTCATAATCACTAGTGCCACACAAATATTTGAAAACTCGCTTCACTGCTGTCCAATGCCCCTTCCCTGGGTTTGAAATAAACCTGCTAAATACTCCCACTACATATGAAAAGTCTGGTCTAGTACAAACCATTGCATACAGCAGGCTATCCACTGCACTTGCATATGGAACACGACGTATATCCTCCTCTTCTTCTTGTGTCCTGGGACATTGTTCAACAAACAGATTTACACCTACAGGAATAGGAAAATTCACCGGTTTAATATCCTGTTTATTGAATCTCTACAATATAGTCTCGACATACTTCCTCTGGTTTAACCAGAGCTTCCTCTTTTCCCAATCTCTCTTAATTTCCATGCCCAAAATATAGTTTGCAACACTAATATCCTTCATGTCGAATTTGGAGAAAAGTCGGGTCTTAAAATCTTGGATAATTTCTTTTTAATTTCCAATCAACAACATATCATCCACATACAAGACCAAATAAATAACACAGTCACAAATTAATTTAAAATAAACACAGTGATCCTCCTTTCTTCTGGTGAAGCCAAGTCCCCGTATATAGGTATCAAATTTCTGATACCACATCCTTGGTGATTTTTTTAACCCATACTGAGACTTTTTTAACCTGCATACCAGTTATTTCTTCCCCTTCACCATAAAACCTTCAGGTTGTTTCATGTAGATCTCCTCTTCTAGATCCTCGTGAAGAAATGTTGTCTTCACATCCATCTGTTCTACCTCAAAATAAAATGCAGCAGCAACAGATAAAAGTAATCTAATAGAAGTAACTTTGACAACAGGAGAAAAAATATCACCAAAATTAATTCTCGGCACCTGGGAATAACCTTTTGCTACCAACCGAGCTTTGTATTTCTCCACCTTGCCTTCTACATTCGTCTTCTTCATAAACACCCATTTTCTCCCAATGGGCTTCTTTCCAGCTGAAAACTCCACCAGATCTCGTGCCTCGTTTTTATGCAAGGATGCCATTTCATCAACCATGGCTTCCTTCCAAAGTTTTCCATCCTCTGAATCTACTGCCTCCCTGACGGTTCTGGGATAATCATCAGTTATAGTTAAAGAAAAATTTGAACAGAAAGTAGATGTACTATACCTTTTTGGTTGTCTTCTTTCCCTAACTGATCTTCTCACAACTAGAGTTTGTGGCTATTCCTCTTCTGAGTCTTCTTCTATTGTAGAGTCTGATTCATCCTCCTTTACCTCAAACTTTGTCTTCTCAGGTTCCTTTCGTAGGAATTCATGTTTAACAACATCTTTCACCTCTCTAAACACCATATCTTGGCTGTACACAACCTTCCTTGTTTCTGGGTTCCAAAAATGGTAACCCTTTAAAACATCCTTATACCCAATAAAGATGCACCTTTCATAATTATTATCCAACTTGGTCCTTTTCTCCTTTGGAGGGTTTCTTACCAGTCCATACGTCATGTGGAGTCTTATCTTCCAACGTTGATGAAGGTGATCTATTAACCAGGTAACATGTAGTCTCCACTACCTCTGCCAGAATTCTTGTCCTAACCTAATACCACTAAGCATGCTTCTTTCCTTTTCCATTAGTGTTCTGTTCATTCTTTTTGAAAATCCATTTTGCTAAGGTGTGTATGGAGTAGTATTTTGCCGTGCTATAACATACTTCTTACATAACTCTTCAAATTTCTTCTTGTAGAACTCCCCACCATTATCTGTCGTCAACACCTTTATCTTATTCTCTGTCTGGTTTTCCACTAGAGCCTTAAATTATTTAAACCTGTCAAAGACTTCAGATTTCTTCCTCAAGAAATATATTCATGTATTCCTTGAGAAGTCATCTATGAATGAAACATAGTACATAGACTTACTTAGTGATGGAACTGACACAGGTCCAAACACATTACTATGCACAAGCTCTAATATCTTGTTCGCCCTCTTAGCACCAGAAGGAAAACTCACCTGATTCTGCTTCCCATATACACAATGTTCATAGAAATCGAAATCTAGAGAGAAATTAGACATAAATTCTACCATACCATTTCCATGCAGTATCTGAAGGCCCTTCTCTCCAATATGTCCAAGCCTTTGATGCCATAGCATGGTATTTTCTCCAGAGACCTCTAGGCTTTCCTATCCACTTTCAGGAACCATAGAATTGTTGCACTCATCAATAACAGTGCTTCCCTGAATCTTGTACAGAGTTCTAATCCGAACTCCCCACATTAATACCAGTTCTCCCCAAACCATATTACAAGTATCTTTCTCAAACACTTTTTTTACACCTACATCATCCATCTTTCTTACATAAATCGGACTTCTAGCCAATGCAGGAATGTGCAGAACACTAGGAAGTGTTCAAATCCTTCCACCTTGCAGCTTTAGCTTGAATTTTCCACGTCTGACAATTCTGGCCTTCCTATCATCCTGTAAGAAGACATCACTGCCATCATATTTCTCATACTCGCAAAGCCACTCCCTATGGGGAGTGAAGTGAAAGGATGCACCCGAGTCAATCAACCATGACTCATGATCTACATGTGTATTTGAAGAAGAATAAAAATACACATCCCCACCTTCATCTAAGGTGGTTTTTTCATCTGCAGAAGGAGCATCATCAGATCCCTTTCATTTCTCAGGAGCTTTAGATTTGCAGTCCTTTTTGTAGTGCCCTTCCTTTTCGCATTTCTAGCACACCTTTACAAAATTTCCAGGAGATTTAGATCTCCCTATAGATTTATATCTCCCACTCAAAACCTTATTCTTGTTTCTGTTCTGGGACCTTCCTCGTACAAATAAGGTATCTCTATTCTACCCTCCATATTTCTTTGTCTCATTTCCTCCAACAAAAAGGCTGAGACAATGTCATAAAAATTCAAGGTAGTTGTATTTCTACCTATTGCAATAAACAAATTGTCCCACGAATATGGTAGAGAACACAACAAACTGATGCACTTATCTTCATCTGAGACTTTAATATCAACAGATGACAACTGACTTACCACAGTATTGAAGGCATTCAGATGCTCTGTCACCGAGTCTTCATCCTTCATCCTCAGGTTATACAACTTTTTTTGCAGGAACAATTTATTCACCAGGGACTTAGATTGGTACAAAGTCCCAAGTTTGTCCCACAAATTCTTCTCTGTACCTTCCCCAGATACATTCAACAATACCGAATCTGAGATACACAACCGTATTTTTCTCTTCGCCTTCTGATCCAACTTCTTCCAGTCTTCATCTGAAATTTCCGTTGGTTTATTACCTGGATCTACTGCAATCCATTGATCTTTATCCACCAGCAGGTCCTCCATCTTGAGCTTCCACAACTCAAAACTCTGACCATTAAATTTCTCAATCTCTATCTTTCCATTGCTCGCCATATTTTTTCATAGCAAGAATCAATCCCGTAGATCTCCCACTGAATAGGGTCTACCACAGGCCTGAGAAAAAAACCCCTCAGCAGCAAAGGCATCCCATTGAAGTTGAAAAAACTATGATACCAAATGTAGGTTTTAACCCTGTACAAAAATTATCTACAAACAAATCTTAAAAACAAAAAATAAACAATAGCGAGAGCATAAAACATAAAACATATATACATAGAGATTTCCCTTGGATCCCAAATCGAGACGAAGAGCTTGATTTTTCATTATATTCCTTTCAGTGTTACAACACATATATATACATGCCAAAGCATACAAAAACCCCAATCCATTAACCCTGGATTAGAACATAATCGTAATTCCCTTGACCAGATCTAAAAAATACCGGGGCCAAAAACCATCATCCCCCAAAACCATGTGCAAACCCATACAAAAAACCTTGGGTGGGTCCGCCTATGAGTGGGCCCGCCCATCGAAAAAAAAATTCCCTGGGCGTTGCCCCGAACGCTGACAGAGGGGCTGCGGCCCCCCTCTGACCCCCCTGCTCGTGCAACTAATCGTGGAAAGAATATAACACATACCCAAAAATCATATTCAATTATGTGAATGTATCTTTACATGTGTTACAAATGTCTATCTAAAACATGATTAGCTAAAGAATATTTCAATGTGTTCAAGTTTCTGGAAATGTGTTGATATTGAATAAAATCAAAGTGTCTTTCCAAAAGTCGAACTCTTAGGAGCAAATGATGTAGTGTTGGATTTATAACAGTATAAACACTAGTAAGTTGTAATACCACAAGTTTTGAGTCTAACCTTATAATGATGCAGTTAATACTAAATAAAATGGCATCAGAGAGAAGTTTGATCAACACGCTATAATCAATGATATTGTTTGTTGATCTACCGATACAAATCGCTTGAAAAATCACGAACTCACCGTTCATAGGGAAAGTGGCCCACATTGCAGAGGATATATTCTGCGTACTACGACTAGCACCATTAGCATATCCAACAAATGGTTCCAAAGATTCAGACATTTGCAATGAAATGTAAAGTGGATTACTAATGTCAAGAAAATATAAAAAACAAACTAAGACAATGAATGAAAATCAACAACATATATATACAATATAATACAAAAAATTACTATGCTCATGATTAAGCATAGTAATGTTTCAAATACAAACCATTTCGGGGTTGCGCCAACAGAATCCCATCGTAATCCACCAACTTGTAGGCACCCTTAGTAAGAACTATTTTGAAAATATAGGGGCCGTGCCATAATGGCTCACATTTTCCTGTACCTATTACATCAACTTCTTGATCATAACGAAGGACCAAGTCACCCTCTGAGAAAATGCAAGGCTAGACATTTTTTTCGTATTATGCCTTTCTACGTCTCTTGTGCGCTTCATTTTCCAATTAGGCTTCAGGACATGTTTCCTCAAGATGGATGAGGTTAAAAAGACACACTTCTTCTTCTGAGGTGTTAGGTAAGAGGTCGATTGCAAGTGTTAATGATGGTATTTCAACTTGGATTGGAAATATAGCTTCCAGACCATACACCAATTGAAAGGGAGTAAATCCGGTTGCGTTTCTCACTGAGGTTCGGTATGCCCACAAGGCCAAGTACAAGATCAAATGCCAATTTCTTTTATGAACTCCTATCATTCGTTGAAGCATACATTTAAGAATTTTGTTGATAGCCTCAACTTTTCCATTTGATTGTGGATAATACGAAGTAGAATTATCATGTGACAATCCTAACTGGGCAGCCAATTCAGTCATCATATGGTTGCGAAAATGTTTCCCGTGATCTGTGACTATAGCTTGAGGGACCCCAAAACATGTAATGACATGATTAAAGAAAAACAATGTAGTTGTTTTTCCTGTGTTGTTGAATGTAGGCATCGCTTCGACCCATTTGGTAAAGTAGTCTACTGTGAAAATAATATAACCATGTCCCCCGGACGAACGAGGGTTACAGGTCATGAATTCAATACCTCATTTTGAAAATGGTCCCACAAAGACAACATGATGCATTGGTGTTGGCAGTTTGTGGATTTTACGATCAAATATCTGGCATGCATGACAACGTCTGACCATGAGGATGCAGTCGCGGAATATGGTAGGCCAAAAGTAACCAGTGCGGAGTATCTTCCACGCAGTAGCATATCTAGACAAGTGTCCACCACAAGCCCCAACATGACAATCATTTAAAACCTTTTCGGCCTCCTCATGAGTGAGGCACCTTCTTAAAATTGTATTGACACCATGACGATAAAGTGTATCACCGAAGATTAGATAATATTTGGCTTGGTATCGAGTAAATCTTGGTCGATGAGAATTAATCGAGCCAAAAAATGGTACAGATAAATGATAAAATCCCGGGATATTAGAAATAAGTCTCGTGGGGAATAGATGGTTCCAACGTAAGTAGTACTATTAGAGGAAGGTCACACGAAGCGCAACCAAAACTAAAGACATCTTTGACTTGGATTTGATGAATTTTTTTTGCACGAGGATATAGTGGCGAAATATTTGGAAATATTGAACAGCTACCAAGGCAAGATTTTCCACGTATGAATACTTAACTTATGTATCATTGAGATTAATACTCAAATAATAGATTAGACGTTCTATACCATTTTCTACTTGGACCAATACCATAGCAATGGTCATATTAGCCGTGGCGATATACAAGAAATAATCACTTTGATAATTGGGGGGATACATTAATGATGCCCAGACAAGAGTATCCTTGACAGCATCAAAATAAGCTTGTGCAACTTGGTCCCAATGGAAGGGAACCCCATTTTTCAAGAGCCGAGTAAATCCTTTAGCCATTTCGGCATAGTTGGGTATGAACCTCCTTAGGAAGTTAGCCTTTCCTTGAAGTTTCTGTATCTGAAGTAAATTTGATGGTGCAGGAAAACCAAGAATGGCATGGACCTTCAATGGGTCGATTCGAATTCCTTCTTTTGAGAAGATGAATCCAAGAAAATGGCTAAAACCAACACAAAACACACATTTATGTGGATCGATGCGTACTTTGTAGTGTCTGCAGCGTAAAAATATGGCTCTCAAATGCATCGGGTGACTAGTCTGATTTCGTGAATGTGCGGGTAAATCGTCTATATAGGGTTGAACAATTTGCTTGATGCCATTGAAAGCACAATCCATTTCTCTCTAAAAAGTAGCCCCAATGTTCTTTAAACCAAACAGTAGTTTCTGATATGGGAATGTGCCCCAGGGACAGATGAATGTTGTCTTATATTGATTCTCTGGGAAGATATTGATTTGATTATAGCCAAAAAATCCATCCATGAATGAAAACATTTTTCATCCAGCATAATCGTTAATAATTTGGTCAATAAAGGGAGTAGGATAGTTTTCTTTTGGACAAGCAAGATTGACATCCCGATAATCGATGCACACTCTAATAGTTCCTTGTTTTTTCATGACAGGAAAGATGTTGGAAACCCACTTAGTTAGCGAAATAGGGTAAATGAAACCAACACGCAAAAGTTTTTCAACTTCTTCTTTAATGGCAACAACCTTCTTCAGATGAAAAAGATGAAGGAGTTGATGTACCAGCTTGACATCAGGATACATATTAATAGCGCGTTCAATGATACTAGTATCTATGCCTAGCATTTCCTCGTAATACCAAGAAAATACATCATAGAATTCACGAAATAGAGAGTGATATGTTTTGAATTCTGATGGAGAACAAGATATGCTGACATAAATATTTTCTACAACGCCAGGTTTGGTCGAAATATCGATAGAGTTGGTTTCTTCAATATTTGACAAATTTCACTCGGAATCGATTGAATTAATAGGAAAAGAATTCGAAAATAATTTTTTTATTGATGGGTGATATAGTTCACTAAGATTATTTTCTTCATAATAAAGAAGATGGGAACGATGATGATAGTCTTCCCATGGTTCTCCTTGTGACATCATGGTTTCCAAAATATTCTCATCTATCAAAAAAGTTTAGGAAAAAGGATCAGATGGAGTACCAAAATATAAGGAAAGATCAACCCAAACAACTGGCGATGTTGATTTCAGATTCACTACCTAAGCTAGATATATTGATTGCTATGCCAGCTCAATAGGGTTGGGAGGCAGAAACTCTTCCTTAAGCTAGATGGAGTGGAAGAGATCATGTAGCAGGTCTTTATACTTCCAATTTCTGTCGACGTCGCATGTGGCGGTAATGCAAAGGTTCCCATAAGAGTGGAATCATTTAAGAGTCCTACACCAATGTTTTGAAGTGCTAGTTGGGGTGCGTGAATGAACAGAACACTTCCAGTTACCTATGAAGAGGAGGCAAGGAATGATAGATTATTGATGACTGTGATAACACCTTTATGTTGAAAGGCGATCATTATAAAAATATGTAGAAAAAATTGCAGTCATAGCATATACCCATGGCCTTCCAAGTAAAATATTGTAGTCAAGGGGTCCATCAACGACCTCAAAATCGACATTCATCGTTCCCCCCCTAGCTCAACATGCAGGCTATTGATAATACCACAAGGCTTATATGTACATCCATCAAAAGCCTTCAACGTCGTTGATGATTGAGATAAGCGTGGCAAGCCAAGTGAATTACAATAGTTTAGAGACATAATGCACATAGATGCTCCCTCATCAATAATAGTACAATGAACAACGTGATTGAGAACATTTACTTGTATGGAGAATGCCAATTCTGCTTGTAATTGTGGCACATAGCCCGTATGATTAAAGAATACGAGATTAAAATTAGTCAGATCAATTCCGCCAATAGACGATAATAAAGCCTGTTTCTGGGAGGGAAAATTTTGTAATACCACACGAGCGACATAGAGAAAGGGGATTGAGCCAAATCTTCGACTATATTATAATTTTGAGCAGCCCTTGCTCGAGGATTATATGTTGATTTATGAACGACTTCCTTTGGTGGCATGATTATCAATTTTTGAATAGTAGTAGGCAGTACTGACGGATTTGTGGTCGAGGTAGTAGGTTAATCAGTGGCCTAACTACCATAATATTTGTTACGCATTGACACCAAAATACCTATTGAAGGTTTTGTGACAGATAGCATAATAACTTGGGAACTAGACGCTGGATCTGTAGCAACCAAATTTGTGTCCGAATTTGGAAATAGATCTGTCAACACAACTGACGCATGTGAAGTATTAATCATTTTTGAGACTTCAGCGCGGTGAGGAAAATCCTGAAAAAAGTGTTCCTCATTACATATTATGCATGGATAACGAGGTTTCATATTTCCAGACGATTGATCAGATGATATTTCCCCTGGGTTAGAAGTTTGATTTTTCTTAGATTTCCTTTTTTTCTTACTTTTAGGTTGCTTGCCACTTTTTCCTTTGTCAAATGACATGAAATTGATTTTGGAAGAAGGTGCAGGATCAAATGCAGTAGTATGATGTGTGCTTGCAATACAAATCATACCATCTTCGACATGAGAGTTCGTTGATTAAGGAGGAATAGTAAAATTAGATCGTGGTGCGTTAGGAATTTTTTCGTAGAGCATGGCAGACTGAGTATAAATCAAGTATAAATATTGGGCACAAGAAATAACATACTCTTTAGTGACGATGCCACCATTAGCCACATCCTCAGTTATATATGGTAATAGGGACTTAATGAACCACTCAGCAAGGAGCTGATCAGAACAAATGTCTTAACCATTCTACGAAAATGACACCACTCATGAATATGATCATAAATGTGAGCATAATTAGTTTGTTTAAAGTTAGTCAAGAGTTCCATTCTAGTTTCATATTGTATGGGTAACTAGAAGTGATTCAAAAAAACAGTATCTAGGGTTGTGATATTATCAAAAGATTCTCTAGGTAACTCAATATACCATTTTGCAGCCAGACCAGTGAGCATACGCTGGAAAAGACGTAGCTGAACAGAGTCATCATCAAGGGAGTTTGATGAACACCACAAATTATAAGTCATAACATGAGTCGACGGGTCTTCCCCAGGGTTTCCATTGAACTTAGGAATTTCTGAGGGTAATTTATGGGGTATTAATGGCCACCAAGGAGCATAGTTTATTGGATCATTGGTGAGCCGATTTAAATATGGTAACTCTAAAGTTGCAACAAAGGGAAACTGTCGATTAAGGTTAGGTTAAGCATAGCCAGGGTATGATGGAATTGCTTGAGAAACAGGCCTTTGAGCACTAGCATAAGGAATCTGCTGCTGCTAACCCAGATAGGGGTTATTTTGATAAGCAAACGCTTGAGGATTCTGTTGACCAAAACCTAGATATGATACTTGTTGAAATGAAGGTTGAGGCATTTGCGCTTGAGGCTGCCAAGGGGTATGTCCACGAATGTTAGAACCCAAATTAGGATAACTTGGATTCGGTTGAGGATTGGTATAAACTGGTTGTGGCTGTGACATCCCATAATACGGTAATCTAGCTTGTGAATAAATGATTCCAGTTACAGGTTATTGTTGTAAATTAACTGAAGGATTTGGAGTCTGTAGGCTAAATACTTGAGGTTATTGAGTTTAAGGACCTGCCTGAAACAATTGTTGTGCAATAGTTTGAATCTTTAATAGTGGTAAAGATGTATTGACAAGTGGAATTAATGTGGGTGCAACAGGTTGAACCGATTGATACGAGTGTACAACCATTTCTGGTTGGATAGGAAGAGTGGTCTGCCATTGAAAAATATTCATTTTGACATTAGGTTGACCAAAAAATGATGGAGTACTGTCAAAGTGGGTGACCAAAGGTTTCCCCCCAGCATGAGGAGGATAATAAGAAAGAAAATATTGTTCTCCAAATGCAGGGAGTCCAGTTGATATGGTACTGGATGGAATAGACCCAGAAAGACGAGATTGATATTGCCCTGATGATGTGTATAAAGGATCAAGTCATTCAATACTCACTATAGGTTTACCAGTTAGAATACCAGACAATGAAATTGGTGAAGTCCATGGGTTTGAAGATGCACCAGAGAAAATTCGAGATAAATATTTATAACTTGATGGGACCAAAGGGCCACCATGAAAATATGACTCTCGTGAAATTGTGAACATCGACGGGGTAGCGAGAGCAGGTGTTGACATGATCGGAACAGATGGTCCAACCGAAGATGTTGGTTCAGGCATGGTTACTTGACCAAATGTATACCCTTTTGAATCAACCAGAATTTGAATAGGAACAGGATCAACAAAAGCAGAGGATGGTGATTGAGGAAAAGACTCGTACAGGAAAAGATCCTCCCCAAAATGGGTTGGAGTTAAAGGTGTCTCATCTTGTGGGATTTCTTTAATCAAAATTAAATCAGGTGGAAGGATTTCGTTGTTATGCCCAAAGTATATTTCAGAAGGTTGACTGCGCGATATGGGAGACTTAATGGCTACAATAGAATGTGGGATGACCGATATATGAAAAAATTTCGGTCGTTCAAATTCGGGATGGAGATGATCTGGGAAAAAAAAAAGACAGGATCTGGATAAAATTCCATTTGAACAACGTCAGGTTCAGGAGGTATGGTCTCACTGATTGGACGGATCGTGACCATAGGTAGCTGTGAGGAATTTGTCTCGACAACAATAGATGAACTAGGATTTGTAGAAACAACTTGTGCCGACTCTAGTATATGGGAAGATGATGCTTCACCATAGGTATTGATGGTACTGGTTTCGGTAGAGCGATGTCGCCTTCGTCACCCATAAGTGACTTATGGTGGTAAAGGTGGTTTCAATGCAAATCTATGCGAATGACGGGGAAAGGGATTTTCTTATTCCACGATGATTGATTTATTTTATGATAAAAAATTAATGAAAAAAATAAAGGGTAATGCTAGGCAAAAGGTTTACAAAGAAACTGTGAACTGCAAAATACCTCCTGGCGAACCAAGAAGTACGAGCAAGCAATATCCCTAAATGTTGTGTTTGGTGTGTCAAAATTTACAAGGCGGCTGACTCGGTTCACTATGGATGGATAACAACCTAAATTTTTCCTCCCAAATATATCCAAAGGTACGTCGAGGCCCAAGTCCGTATTAGCACTGTCTGATGTGAAACCGCATAGTGAGAGAACCCCTTTATACTTTTCATACTATAACACCGCCTGATATACCCAAAAGTACATGGATGAGATACAATATACTTATGTACGTGGAGTGAGGTATCACACTCAGAATGTATCGCAGACAATTAATAACAATTTTTATGTTTTACAACATCAGAACACCTCTCTAGCCTAGACCCTATAAATGTTATAGTTATGGTTCCAATGCTTTCTTAGGTAAATTGATGTAAATTTTAATTTGATCTTTTTTATCAATTTTCATTTCAAGGTTCACCGCGATGATTGGATGGAAATTCCTAAAATGCAAACTAAAATTATAAGAAAAATTGTCACTTTTATATTTTTCAATGAAATTCTTAGCTACTAAAGGGAAAGAGAAATCAATTTTAAGAGCAAACAACAAAGAGCACAAACTAATATGCAGCTTTCCGAATTGTTCCTATGAAAAACACACAATCCACTATATGAAAATGCAGGTTTTTCTTTTTAGTTCCCTTAATTTGAATGAAAAGGAAACTAAATTCATCAAATCAACAAAAACAAATGCTTTCTTCTTTTAGAAATGATGAATTTAACAACAATTTCTCTTTTAGGAAAAATGAAGAATGGAGCTACAATTTTTCCTACAGGAAACGAAGAATTTAACGACAATTTATTTTACGAAAAAAACTGGAATAACAGAGGAAAAATACACCAAGGATGAAGGTAAACTCCCCAACAGAGTCGCCAATTTTTTATGTGGAATTACTGATTACGGATAAAAAATATTCCCTAAATGAGGTGTAATGCATTTAGAACAATAGGTTAAATGCTGTTAAATTCTTTGCAGATAATTTTCCTAATAGTAAATAGACACACATAATAGATTAAGAAACTTACTTGGAGTCCAAGTGCTTCCTATTCTCCTTCTGCCGCTCTTGCTACAGCTTCCAATCCAAGCTAGATCACCAAAATATTTCCTGCAAGTATGAACACTAAACATCAAAGATATTGCAATATAGAGATGGCTATTCATGTTAATTAGTTAAATCAATGAAACATGAAACATATACATCAGATAAGAATTCATAATATGAATGACATAAGCTTATATAGATACATATGTGAGAAAGTAAGCAACAATCTCTATTAATGGATAGAAGGGGAGGTTACAACCAGCGATTGATTTGATGTCACCAACTCCAGCATCATCCCAACCTCATCATAATGAACATTTCTCTAGTAACATATCACTCAAATCAAACCCTCAATTGAGATTCCAACATCATTTCTCTACTAAATTTCTTCCTTCTCAAGCACTAGTATTTGTGCTCAATTTATAGATGAGTTGAAGGTAGTTTCACAATAAATGAATTTCTAATAATAGGCAAGAAATGTTCCCAAGCTCAGAGGTGTTGAATGGACACATGGATTCAAATTTTGACACATATTCAGTCTTCTAGAAGGCACTGGGCATGTGGAGATTTCGGATAAATGAGAATTTCGCTCCCAATTGACCAACACACCTTTGAGCGTTGGGAAGTTCTTTGAAGAGCACCCTTGAATGGAGGTGACTGCATATGAAAAGAAGTTAGTCCCTTGAGAGACTGCGTTGGTGAGCTCATAGGTGATATAACATGTACTTAAAATCTTGGAAACCTTGCAATGGAAGTCATGGATGTTTTTTTCTTGTTCTTTGTCTTAGGGCATGTCGCAACTGAAATGATAGGGGATGATAGACCTTATTCATCAGTTCTGGGGATGATTTCCAGTTTAACCAGGTCAATGGGAATGGTGCCCAAATTGACCTATAACACCATTGTATTAGATGTAGGTGGAGTATCTAAAGTAACGGGATTTGTTTGTGTAGCCTTTGAAGTATATTTTTTTCTTACTAATTTATCTTTAGTAGAGTTGAAATCTTTTGCTGTTGATTTGGTTGCATTGCTTAAGTATTTTTTTTTCTCCTTGTAATCATAGGTAAAGGTTCATGTTGTTCTTCATTTGGTAGGATGAAATCCCGCATTCCATTTCATTCAACTTCTTCGTATTCATCATTTTCTTCTTCCTCTTCTTCCTCTGTTTGCTCTTCCTCTATATCTTGATCAGATTCAACATTAGATATGATATTTGGAGGTTGAGTATTAGAGGATTGACCTTTATTAAAGTTTATGAAAGTATTTTTTGAACTCAAATTTTCAGCGACTTGTTTCTTGATATCTGCCATCTCGTTTATCATAGTCTTCAATTTTTTTTGAATACCTTCTACTTCAAAAGGGTCTTTTGGCAGCTTCTTTTTAGAATCATATTTGAAAGATACCTTCTTTGATTTTCGATTTTCTTGAGAATTATTTTTCTCAAGAGTGGTTATGAGTTTCTCTACAGATAGAGATTCTTTCATGTTTTCAACAAGTGTCAGCAATTTTTCTCTATCAACAAAAATAGCTATATTGGATGGAAGAGATGAAATATACCATTCAATTTGAACTTCTGCACCAGGAACTAATGTATCAGGAATTTATTGAGTAATTTCTTAAAACTTGAATTAAAATATTTTATCTTCTCACCTGATTTAGCTTTTAGAATTGATAAATCATTGATGAGCGTAGTAGTGGTCCTGTCATCCCAAAACTTAGGTAGAAATTTTTCTTCGAACATATTCCAGCTAGTTATAGAGCGAGCATGCAGTGAAAAATACCAGGATCCTACAGATCCTATTAGAGTATACAAAAATAATATTACAAGGCAATCCTCTTCAACTACTACAATTATATTGACGGATAACATAAAATTGTGAATGTGTTCTTCTGCCGGAATACCATCATTAGGATTAAATTTAGGTAACCATCTTTCAAGTGATTTTGATAGAGCATGAAGAGGAGCGTGCATATTTATAGCCCCTGGATTTCTCCACGGGTGGCCTTCAATTGCATTTTGAATAGATTGGATGGGTGGAGTTTGCGTTGAAGAAGAGGCAGGTTGAGTGCTAGGACTAGTTGAAGGGATAGTAGTTTGAGTACTGGAACTAGTCAAAGTAACATTGATTGTTGGAATGGAAGTTGTGGAAGTGAGCGGAGGTAATGAAGGTGAATGTGATAAGATCTCGTTGGTGATTGACTATGATTGAGTCATATTTAGTCTCTTTCGAGTACTATCAATGGGAAATTCAAAAGGAAAAATTCTTGTCTTTTGACTTTCTAATCGAGTTAATATTATTCAAGGTTGTAAAGAAGATGAAATACTGATATCCGATATTTGAGAAGATTTAGGCTTTTCAGCAGAAATAGATACTCTCTCTAAATTTTATATCAAAGACTGAACTTCTGGGGAAGCTTGATGGGAATTAAGAGATAGTATGGGTTGAGTATCACTAGGAGACTTAGGAGAAGGATGATCAAATTCAGATTTTAAATATGAGGATCTAGATAATTTTCTGGAAGTTAATGGGGATTTAGAGGGAGAGAGACTCTTAGATTTACCTTTAGATTGATCGTATCTTTTTTCCATTCACAATGCCCTCCTTCTAGTGCCAGAATTTTGAGGCCTCAGAATTCCACTGTCGAAAAATGGGGGAAAACCACCCGGTTCAGACCTTAAAGAAGCTCCTTTTCCATTTGGTGTAGTGACTTTGACTGGGGATAATGGGACCAGTTCCCCAATAAGGATGATTTTGAGGGTGTTTTGATTATACAAAATGCAAATGGAGAATGATTTTAATCTATCATATGCATGTATCTAAATTATTTATTCTACTATATACCCGGAGTGTTTCTTCCTTTATGCGATCTAAAGATATATCCTTCAACTATTAATAATATAGATCATTTAATAGTTGAAAGAGATGAAAATTATGTAAGATGATTCTTCTAACAAAGTAGTTTGACTATAAGAATTGTGAAAAATATATCGCATTCATATGTGTGATTATATATTTAATAAGAATTCACAGATAAATATTAGAACATAACTACATGTAACATTCCTCTATAATAACGTTTCAAATATATAATGTAATAAAAAGATGAATATCAATCTATAAAGTAAGACTTAATACAAGTGAATAGAAGTACCATATGTACGAAGTTCTACTCATGTAAACTGACATTAATTGATCTTCTCCTCTTCACTTTCAAGCAATTTAAAGAGTACAGTAGTGCAAAATTAGTTAAATAGCTTTAATTGTCAAAAGATAAAAGATGTGTTCCATTAATTCATCAAAGCATTCACAAAATTACAATAGTGCATTCTTTTCAAATGTTTTTGACAAATTTCTGCACCCTTCTCTAAATGCATGAGAGGGGTTTAAATACTAAACTAACTATGTTCTAAAATAGATTATTACAAAAATATAGAGGAGGTTTCAAACAACCATCCTCGTAAGACTAACTTAAACTACAATCTAGGAAAATAAAGTAACAATATGATTTATGAACTCCGCCCTTTATTTTGGATTTGGTAACGATGTTGAAAAATATCTAACATGGGTTTGAGATGAGCTGGCTGCAAAATCCTCAATATGACATGTCCCTTGAATACTACGTTTGAGAGTACTGGCTATAATATTCTTGTTGAATCTATTAAAGACTGGAGAATTTGGTATTAATGACAAGGTTTGATTAGAAAATTCCAATAATTTTATTGATCAAACTTATTTACCTTTTTAATTATTTCATCCTGTGTTTCTGCCTTTTGCTTCCACTATGTTTCTAGATGTTTAAATTATGATAACACTTCATACATGTACTCTTTGATACGTTATGTTTTCACCAGCTGTTCACATACAGATTTAGTATTTTCCTTTGATAACCTTGATGTTTTTGCTGCTGCTTTCTCTGCCTTCTTTATTTGTGCTTCCCAATATTTGAATAAGATCTCCTTGTGGAACTTATCTACCTTGGGTAGATTAGCTTCCTTATCTGAGTCTGATGCTTGCCATTGAATGCGTTCGTTGATTTTCTTCTCGAGCTTCTCACATTCAATTTTCTAGATAACTACTTGCTGGATCAATATTTCATTCAAGTCAGAATAAGAGTCAATAATAGAAGCTTGTTGGAAAAATACTTCCTATTGTTTCTTTAACTTAGCATTTACATCCAATGCTTCTTTTATGAATTTCTCTAATTGCGGTTGGCTTTGTAACCTGGTCATTGCTGCTTCCAGTTGTGCTCGCTCAATAATTTCTGCTTGATGTTGCAATTTAAGACTCAAAATATTTTTGAATTTGGGCCATATTTGATTTCATTTTCTCACTGGAGTTATATTTTTCTTGGTGTAACAACCTCTCTAGTTCTTGTATTCTATATTCCTTCTGCTTTAGTAACATTTAAACCTCAGTAGATTTATCAACAGTGGCAGTAGCATATGCACCTGAAAACTGTGATAATTTAGTTAAATGTTAAGTAGGATCAGCTAAGGGATCCTTCCACAAAATGTCAATAGATTCATTTGTAAGATCTGAGTTTGTCTCATCAATTCTTCTCCTTTTTTTCTCTTGACTATAGCCTTGTGACTAGGAATGTAGAAGATGTCCAGCGACAGAATTTCCTCAATTTGTAAAACTATTTTTTCTGTAGGGTAGGCCAGTATGATCTCTCGATCATGAGTTTCTGGAACTTGCTGTAGTGGCTTAACAGTTTCCACTATCTTCTGGGAATGTTTAGGTGTCTGAAAAATAGTAGCTTGATCAGCATTGGGATTGGTTTTAGGAGTTTTTATTGCTTCATAAAAATCATCCCATTCACTACTCAAATTATTTGTCTGTGCCTTTTTTAACTAATCAAGTGTATCATGACTGTGCTGAACTCCTTGAGAAGTTGACTCTGTTCCATTAATTTCTCTTTTCACCTGCATCTCTATCTCTTGGATTACTTGATCAATTATCTTTTCTGGGCTATCCTTTCTGGATTCAAATTCATTTTCAGAAGGTTCCGAATTGTGATGATGCTCTAATTGTTCCGAATCATCCTCATACATGTATTTTTATTTTTTATCCAAGATAATACTTGGAGTAGGTCTGTTGACATCTTCAATAGTTAACACGTTAAGAGGAATTTTCTCCAGTCTCTTATTTCTGTATATTTGGGGGGCTTCCAAATCATCTTGCTTGAGTTGACTAGATACAAACTTAATTATATCTGAAAACTTTTCCATGCCTTGAAAGAGATCATCAAATTCGTCTATTTCCTTTAAAAAAGGCTTCATTTTGAGCTCAGTGATCTAGTTTTTAATTACATCATTTGGATCATACAACCTATTTGGAATTACTACAAAATTCAATAGATTAATCTTTGAAACTACCTTGTAGGCATGGCCAATATCAAAAAGTGAAAAATTACTACACTGTAAAGGAAAATTAGGCCAAACGACCTTCTTAGCATCTTTTAGTTATTTAGTAACACCTCTAACAAGCTGGTAGGCTATCTCTCTTGCAAGTAACTTATCAGGAACATAATATGTTAGGACGTGGGGAGAAGCATAACTCCCAAATACTCTGACATATGTAAAATTCTCCTCTGCAAAAAATATAGCCACAAAAAGAATATCTGTACTAGTTTCTTTGGAAACCCTAGGGTCTTTCTCATTGAATATCATCTGGTGCATAGGAAACATGAATCCATGGAAAATTTTGTAAAAATGCAGATGGAAGTTTGAATCCCAAAGGGCTCTATGGTAAATGTGGATTGGGGTAGGGTCTTGGGTAATTCATTTCCATCCCATGGTAGGAAAAATAGAAGAAAAAAAGATTTCATCCATAACATAGGCAGTCATATTAAAGGGAGTTATTTCTCTAGATGAAACACTTCTTTTATTCCTATACTCTATGATGTGCTTGGCTAAATTGTTAGATATGATATTTTCCCAATTCCGAATTAAATAATTGACGATTGTGTCAATCAATGGGACCCAATCTATTGAAAACCTAGTGGTATCAGGTTTTGAAAATAATCTACAAAGCATACTGACAGTGTAGCAGTAAGGGTAAAGAAGTTGGGCAATTGGATACATATCAAGCCTTTATCTCATTTTAGCTTTCCCTAGTCTTCCTTCCATTCCTTTATGACTTTTGTTAGATCTAGATTTTTTTCTCTAAATCCTTGGAAAAAAGCTTTGTCATAGTTTTGTTGTGGGCCTGGTAAGTGGTACATTTCTTTTAAATCATATGCCCTGAAAGAACCATTATTCTCGACTTTTGAATCTTTAAAAGTTCTATATTCTATGTTTAAGTGGTCAATTACCCACTTAACCATGTCTGTGTAAGGGAGAATTATTGGCCTTGCGGCTACCTTGTGGATGAATGAACATGCAATGTTAAAACCAGTCGGGTCTGAAGAAACATATAAGTTTGCTGAAGTAACTTTGTATATTACCATTGGATTTTCATTTTTGAAAAACTGATACATTGCTTCCCATGACAAACTGCCGCATTCCTTGTTGAAGGTGGTGTCTTAAAATAGGGGAGACATGTTTGAGTCTTCAGTAGATGGTGTTTGAGCAATCTCTTTTCCTTTCTTGTTCGTCTCTATTTTCTTCGTTCTATTAGTTGGTTTCTTGATTTCAAGAAAACAGAAAAATCATTAAAAATACATGGAAGAAAGAGACAAACCTGTCATTAATTTATTTAAAACATGCAAAAATAGATATGAATCTATCAAAAATGCTATTAATCATCGATAATTAGTTCAAATCAAATATCTTACACCTTTACATGAAATAGCTATCAGTCAAATTAAGACATTGGATCTCATATTTCGGTTTGATATGACATAATTCATTTCGCATGATTGAGTAATTAAATGCCATTCATTCGCATATCTCAACTTATAACTTTTACCGTTTATGATGTTACTCATAAATTCTATGAAATGCAATCTGCGCAAAGCGCACGTCGCAAATTTTATACAATAAATGAATTTACTTTTGTTTAAGTCGTGTGAAATGCGAAGTGCACATTCAATAAGTCAAGTGATTTTGCTTTATGGGACTTTAGAGTTTTATGTTTATTGCTTTTTTGGCTCCTTGGGTCCATGAATCGCAACTTATACCGAAATTCTTTATAAGTTCGATTATTTAAATGAGGTGCAATGCGTTAAACAAAATATAACGGTGATTGAGGAATTTGCAAGTTTTTAATATAACTTCGGAAAAGGCTTAGCGTATTTCACAGCCCTCGTGACTTGATAGATTTCAAGTCTTTTGGTTTGTAAGTTATGTGGTTTTCGATGCACAAAAGCAGAAAAGCACAAAGACAAATTTATTTCCTAAGTTTTTTTGTTTTTAAAGCTAAAAAATAAATGAAAATGAATGTCCTAATTATTTCTAAAGGGTTCCCATTTATTAAAATAAATTGGGGGTGTTGTATAGCACAACAGAAAGGTATTGAATTTGATGAAATATTTTCTCCTATTGTTAAAACGACTTCAGTCAGAACTATTTTAAGTCTTGTAGCAACAAAAGATTTGCATCTTGAATAGTTAGATGTAAAGACAACCTTTCTCCATGGAGATTCGAAGGAAGAGATATATATGCAACGACCACAAGGATATGAGGTCAAAGGGAAGGAAAAATTAGTGTGCAGGTTGAAGAAGAGCTTGTATGGCTTAAAACAGGCTCTGAGGCAGTGGTATCTAAAATTTGACAGGTTTATGTCTGAACAAGATTATACTAGATGTCACTATGATCGTTATGTTTATCTAAAAAATTAAAATGATGGAAACTATATTATATTGTTATTGTATGTAGATGACATGCTTGTTGTAGGGTCTAACATGTAGGAAATAAATGTTCTTAAAGGAAATTTGGAAAATTCATTCGCAATGAAGGATTTAGAAGCTACAAAACAAATCCTTCATATGAGAATAACTAGAGATAGGAAAAATAAAAAATTAACATTGTCTCAAAATGAGTACACAGAAAAGGTATTGAAAATATTTAATATGCAGAATGAAAAACAAGTTAGTACACCTTTGGCTAGCCCTTTAAAACTTAGTAATGATATGTGTCCTAAGACTTAAGAAGAAATGGATTATATCTCTAAATTTACATATGCATCAGTAGTTGGAAGCTTAATGTATGCAATGGTCTGCACAAGGCCTGATATTTCACATGCAGTGGGAGTTGTAAGAAGTTACATGAACAATCTAGGAAAATAACATTGGATGGAAGTGAAATGGATTCTCAGATATTTGAGAGGTACCACAAATCAAGCATTATGCTTTGGTGGTTCAAACATTTCTCTATAGGGATATGTTGATGTATATGTGGCACATGATAGAGACAGAAAGAGGAAAACTATAGGTTATGTCTCTACTATAGGTATAATAACTACCAGTTGGGTTTCAAAAATGCAAAGTGTTGTTGCACTTTCAACAACATAAGAAGAGTATGTTTCTGCTACAGAGGCTAGTAAAGAAATGATTTAGTTACAAAGGTTTATGGATGAATTGGATAAGAATCAGGAGATGGGAAGGTTATACAGTGACAGCCAGAGTGCCATTAATATTGCAAAGAACTCAATATTTCATTCCAGGACTAAACAAATACAACTCAAGTACCATTTCATACTATCAATGTTGGAAGATGTAGAATTGAAGCTAGAAAGTATAGACACTATCCATAATCTTGCAGATATGTTAACAAAAGTTGTAACCAGGGAGAAACTGAGATTATGCTCAGTTTTAATTGGTCTTCAAGTATGATGATGAAGATGAGAAACAACTAGGTCCAAAGTGGAGCCATTATCCAGCAAATGAAGTAGCAGTGGAGTTGCTACAATCAATCTCAAGGTGGGAGAATGTTGGGTGTGGAGCTTGATTATCTTCTTTATTTAGATGTATCACCATGTTGGACCCCTGTTCTTAACTGGATGATAGTGTTGGCCATCATTTTATCATTTTTAGGGGGGTCCTGGGGGGGCAGCGACGACCTTCTGGAGCTCACCCCTGGTGGGGGGTTTCGGGGGCAATGCTCCTGAAGCTAAAAAAATTGTAAAATTTCCTTGTAAAATATTGTAATTTTTTATTAAATATGGGCCATTCATTAGGAAGATGATATGACAGTAGAAGTTATATTTAATTTATGGTTTTTTGACCTAGAAGGCAACCCATCTGTTGTATGTGGGAATTGTATTACGACTGTGTATTGCGTGCATATTATGAGCGAGGAATAGAAAGGGGTACTGTGTGAGAGAGTAGATGATATTACAGTGGATCTGCTGTAGGTTGTGTCTCTTCATTTTGCTGGATACTAGAAAGGAATGATTGGTTGTTTCCATGGATGTAGCCCAAGCTGGTTGAACCACATATATATGTGTCTCTTGTTTTATATGCTTTCTATGTTTGTATTCCTGCATGTTTTTATGTGTTCGAGTGCTCTATAATATATAATTTCCTAACACTGTGTGGACTCCTATTCTAGAGGAATGATGCAATGTTGCATGCCTCTACCCACATAAACATATGCAGTCCCTAATCATGCAACATGGACTTGGCCACTCCAAAAATACAGTGGTTCTTACTCTCAACCACCCCATTCTACTAAGGGTTGTGGGGTGATATCAGATCTCTCCTAATGGCCTCCTTCACACATAACTCCTTGAAGGCATAAGAGATTCTCCACCATTGTCACTCCTCACTACTTTGATCTTCTTCTGGGTTTGGGTTTCTACCAAGACCTTAAACTCCATGAAATTTGTTAAGACCTCATATTTCTTCTTCATGAAAAATATCCAAGGTTTTTGAGCATATTCATCAATGAAAGTAACATAATACATATGTCTCATAAGAGACACATGAGAGAAGGGTCCACATACATCTAAATGCACCAAATCCAAAATCTGTTTGGCTCAGTTGTCTCAACCCTGAAAATAAGTTTTGGTATACTTTCCAAGTGTACACACCTTGCACATATCATGCTCATCAAAACTGCATGCTGGTAAACCTGTGACTATCTACTGAAGAATCTTCAGTGCCCCATTCTCCCGTGTCAAAGTTCTCCAACATATTTTCTCTTCTCACCCCCTCCCTTGCTACTCAAGGTTGCACATGTCTCAATTGTAACCTGTAAAGGTTCTTCACCCTCACACCTATCTACTTCACTGCTCCAAAATCTAACTACTCTAGGTACACCTTACGTATGTTGAATATGACATCATATCCATTTTCCTCAAGGATAGATACTCAAACAAGGTTTTTTTTTAGTCCTAAAACATAAAGGACATCTCTTAGTACTTGGTACAACATGCTCCCTTTCCAAGGGATTTCTGTTCATAACTCATATATTTTTTCTTCACAAATATAGTCTTATTGGTGCTGGTATTTATTTTGTTCCTTGCTTTGATACCATGTATATCTTCCTCGAAATCCTGTAATTACTGGAATGAACAAATATGAAACTTATTCGTTGCACCAAGACACAAGATTTATCTACGATAAATTTATAGCAGAATATAAACATAATTAAACACATAATCACATGATACAATAACACAATATTTTCTAGGGAACCTAATTAAGAAAACCCTCTGCTGCTATAGAATTTTATTGATAGAAAATAGAGCATTTGATCTCTTTATAAGGAAACTATTTCAACAGAGAATATGATTATCTCTATGGTTGAATTAAGCTATAAACCTCACTGTAATAACTCGACCTCTGCTCCCTATTTCCTTGCGTTTTACGACACCTAATTCCTAGCACTGGACAACCCCTATTATTTAGGAATTAATTCGTAAATCATAGCACACTTTCTGCAAGGAAATTATTTGCTTAAGATCTTCATATAGGCTGCTCCGGAGTACACTCTTTTCACAACTAGCTCACAAAAAAAAGTGTGCTCAACAATAATGTACAATGATGTGCCTTCATCCTCCTTATAGGATTTTCACTCATGCTAAATTTGGAAAGTGTAAATTTGGAATATGTGTTGAGTTTGACTTTTCAACTGAGTTGACTCTTAAACTCATCCTGCCTCAAATAGAACTTGAGGCTCTCTAACTCGTCCCTTTCCAAATATAACTTGCACTTGGAGACAAACAAAATTGAGCCTCCAACTCCTATGCATGAGTTAACTGCTTTATGACTCGTCTTAATTCCTAGGAACTTGTGCATGCAAAGGAAGGCTTAAGAGGTCTTTCTTGACTAAGGCACAAGTCAAGAAGACCTTTCTTGCTAGTATTTTCAACAATGTTATAGTGTCCCTAAATGTGTAAAATTTAAAATGCTACCAAAATGAGGGTAGAATTTAAAATTTTGGCTCAATGTAGGAGAGACCCAGTTTCCAAATAAAACATTAGATTAAAAAATAATAATAAAAAATAGCGTTGACTCAATTAAAAATATGTAAAAATATTAAAAATATTAAATCTATTCAATTCAATTTACTATATTTAAATTTTGTTTTTATTTATAAAATTAGAAACAATTTTATACTAGCAAAACAAGTTATAATATGCATATCACATTAAAATAAATTTAAATAATAATAATTACTATTTGTAACCATGATATTCAGAACATATAACTAATAAGCATATAAAAACTTAAAAAATTTAATAAAAACATATAATGAAAATACAAATATTTGTAAGTATAAAATAGTAAAATATATATAACATAAGTAATAACTATAAAGCAACATCGATTTGACCATATAAATTTTAATGATTCATATTTATAACCATTATATTTCAAAACCTCATATTACATTAAAAAATAAATTAAAAAAACCTAAAACAAGTGAAAAAATCAAGATTTAATAAAATAAAAAACAAAAATATTTTTTATAAATGGAAATGTAAAATTTACATAAATATAAATAATATTGATGATGATGATGATGGTTAACGTCCACTGAGACCAATCTTTGGTCTACTGGATCTAAAGAAAAGAGTTATTTAATTTGATTTAAGATTTTATTCCTATGCTCAAAAAGCTTGGAGAGAAGCCTCTTGAGCTCACTATAATTTTGACATCTTAAAAGGCTAGGAAGGTCAGTATTGCAACAACGATTATGAAATTGAGCTCTAATGTGGTTGCACGCAGGGCACTCTAAGAGGAAGTGATTTTGATCCTTGATGTTCATATTCTCACAGAGATGGCAGATCCTTTCCATCTATGGTGTTTTAGGAATTTTCCAACGACCTGTTCACTATGAAGCTCATGAGAGTTTGTTCTAATCTTGACTATATTAGTTTTCTTCTTTGAGCTACTTAAAACAAAGAGATACTTTTGATATTCTAAGGTGGGGTTGATGACCTCCTTATAATACCTTAATTTTCTTTTAGCTCCCAGATCTTTCTCACACCACATTTTTTCTTTGAACTTAGAAGTAACAATTTTTTTAATGTTATTGATGTTTTGCAATGCAACATTCTCGTCGATTTCCCAATGGTTTAACTAGGCCCTAGTGTCTTTATACCAACCTCGTCTAAGCCTTAGGTGGTTTTGGCTGGAATTTGAAGCTATCTTAGGAAGTCTATGGTCTCCTATGCTATTGAGCTTGTGCTTGTACAATAGAAGCCTAGTCATAGCTAGGCTCTCGATAGGGGAAAGACCCACTTCTATAAGGAGAATAGGATAAAGTGTATTGCTTTTAATTTTAAGTTATATGTTATAAAACACTTCTGGATTTGCTCAATATTTCTCCAGAATTTTCTAGAGATGCTGCAACCCCAAACCTCACATCCATATAAGATAACATGAGTGACTAAATTTTCAAAGAGGAACTTCTTTCTATCCCACATTACGAGGTTTGTCATTTTACAATTATTTTCAAGACCAAAAGAAGCTTTCCACCCCCCATTAATCCTTTTCTGAATGCTATAGTTCCAGTTGAGCTTGTGATGAATATCAATTGCTAGGTACTTGTAAGAAGACACTTCCTCCAAGTTACTATTGTCATACATAAAATTAGCGTAAGTGTCCTTGGATTTGATAATGATAAGTTTTGTTTTGTCAGTGTTAACAGACATACCCATGGTAGAGAAAAAATCCTTAAGAAGTCTAAGTTGCTTATCAAGATCAGATGGGCACCTTGCGAGAAAAACAATATCGTCCGCATAGAGAAGAAGGATGATGACTATCCCAGCTAAAATTGTGCCAACACATCCTGCTTCCTCTAAACAACCTTCTAGAAGAATAAAATTATGAAGAACTAGTATAAATCTCTAGAAGAATAAAATTTCTTAAGGTGCAATCCTTATCTTAAATTTTGCACCCAAAAATAAATTTACTTCTGGAGAGATTTGATCCTTTGGATGTTAATATCTAAAATAATTAAATTACTTGAGATGCAATCATTTCTTTGAATTTTGTACTTAAAAATAAATTTACATTTTGAGAGATTTATTTTCTCTCAACACTTTTATATATATATAATTAAATTATTAATTAAAAATTATTTAAAATTTACATCTAATTTTAATAAATAATAAAAACATTTATTATATGCTTTTTAAAAAAATTAGAAAATAACCTAAAATCTTGTTATTATTTACTTTCATTAAGATTAAAGTGAAGAAGTTTATATATTTAACTAATCTACAAACAATATTACCCTCTTTATATGCGACATAATCATTATCATGAATAAAACATGTATGAAATATTTTATACATTTGATTATATTTTGTATATGCATTTAAATTTTATATAAGTTTTATGGTTGTAATATAAAACCAAATAATAAGAAATTTCATCCATTATATTAAAAGAGTACAAAAACGTAAAATTCATGGCTTCCGAGTTCTAGGAAAACATAGACGAGATCCTTCAATAAAAATTACAATTCGCTCCCTGAAGATATCATTGAGAAGGAATGGACCAAGACACATAATTTTAAATAACAAAAATCAATCCCAAAGAAGAAAACACGACTGAATATGAAAGAAACAAAGTCCCATGTAACTAATGAACAAAAATAGAGTTGATAAAAAAATCTAGGGGCCGCCATCCAACCGATTCAGCTGTAAATCCCAGGGAATTTGAAAGGAACTATTTTTCAACTGAACCATTTTGTTATTCAAAAAATTCTCACTTTCCTCCTCTTGAATAGTTTGTTTTTATTTATTATTATTATTAGAATGCCAGTTTGATTATTCAATTTTTTAAGATGTGGGAAAAAATGAAGATTCAAAGAGGCCCTTAAGGCGTATGATACGGTTTAACTAATAGCTTAAGGAAATAACCTGCAAGTGGCCTTTCCTTGATAACCAATCCACCACACTTAGAGTCCTTGAAAATATGAAGTAAGGGCATTTTCAAAGAAACAACCACAAAAAGAAGGACCCAATCAGCCACCACTTCAACCTTTGTATTTGAACTTACACCCAAGTTTAACCAGATATAATAAGATATGGTTGTAATATATAGGTACATGGTTCTAATACATATAGATTACACTATTTATAATTATTTTTTTGTCGATCTAAAATCTTCTATTATATTATTTGGAAAATACAAATTATGAAATGTTTCTCAACAACTCTTCAACTTCACTCAGACCAGATTTGTAAGTTAAGAGAGTCAGAGTATGTAGAAAATGTTCTCATTGAACCATTATAATCATTATTTCTAATAAGATGAATAGAATTACATGAAAAACCATTATAATCATTATTTCAAATAAGATGAATAGAATTACATGAAAAAAGAGAGACAAAAATAAAAAACAACTTGTGAACATCCTTTCAAGGAGGTAGGTGAAAAAGATGCAAAAGAAGCACAAAAAATAGACCAAACCTCTTATGCATGTGGAAATCTATGTGCTCAACTCTGACCTCTAACTTATGAAAGCGATGAAGCGATCATTCGTCCAATGCTAGCTCCAACAGATGTTGGCCAACTACTCCAGAATCTCATTATGACTTAATTGAATGTCATTCATGTATCCATGAGCTCATTCCTATACGCATATCTACGCTCCCTAAAGATGTTCAGGTTGGCCTCGATTCCTCTTAGCTGCTCTGTATTAATTCCAAAGTGACTGGCATCACCATGTGGCCCGGGGAATCACTCTGTTCCTGAGTGACCTCCCCCGCGTATTCCACACTCGCAGAATCTGCAATTGATGAACTGTGGTTACCTGCGTGATGGCCTACATGCCCCTGCTGACCACCGCATCTAAGCGGCCGACCTCACTGGCGAGGTATGGTACAAGTCCCGCTATAATACCAGACTTGAAATACGAACATGAGCACAAACGACACGAAGACACTACCCTTATAAACACAAACATGATACCCATGGACCAAACAACAAGGTGATGGTAAAAATACGACAACACTGCAGATCCCACAGGACACAGGGTTCCCACAGTCTTGGCCGCCGCTAGGAAATTATCCCAATCAATAAAGCATAATTTATAAGGAGACTTGCAGAACCACCTCGCCCAGACGATTACATGTTGCATAAAGCTGCCAAATAGAGACCACAACGAGATAAAATTCGCCCTTAAACAAAACCTGCATAGGGCCAGGTCCAACGGATGGCTGAAATGAGGACACCTTATACACTCGAGCAACAGGAAGAGACAAAACCTCCGAGGCACAAAGGAATATCCACCCGAAATCCTTCAGTCCCACCCCCTCTTACTCGAACTAAAAAGACCACAAAGATACTCTAAACTACGACCAACCCACAGGGTTGAGTACCAAACATTCACTGAAAATCTCAACCCTTGAAAAACATGCAATTGCAACCAGAATAACACCTCCTTCAGAAAGAAATCCTTATAACTAAACCACAACCAGATAACAGTAGATACTTGAGAGCCAGAAAAATAGGGTCTCCTCTGCTGGTCAGAGCCAAAATCCACTGTCAAGCCCATGCCTGAGAGGGAGGTCTGACAAACAAGTCAATTGTGCTTCAGAGACCTAGATGAACGTGTGAGAGTTAGCCAAGATACTAATTGTTGCATTAAGGGTTTTCGTTTCTCGGCACTGGTTGTTCAACTTCCAGGACGAGCTCGCATGGCCACCCTCGTTCAACCTCACCACCCTACAACCTTCGCTCATCTCCCAATCCTCGTCAACCTTTCGAGTTTCCAGAGAGATATTATAATGATAACCTCCACATCTAGAATTAAGGAGGAAAATCCCTGAGATTATTTGGTCCTGCGTTTGTACACTCCCATCGGGGGATATTTTTCATAATTTTAATATAGGTTTATATTTATAATAAATTTGTATGTATTTATTTATAATTTTTCGTAAATTTTGTCTTACTATTTAAGATACATGGAATTAAAATATTAAATATTTATTTATATTTTTATTGTTATAAAATCAAAATTAGAGAGATAGAGTATATATGACATTTTAAACTTTAACAATTAAATAGTTATATGGAGTTGGATCCCTTATCTCTATAAATAAAGGGTATAATACATTAATTTTATGTTTAATTAATTAATGATATATTTTTTATTTGTTTGTTAGGTAATGTGAGCCATGAGATGATTGACACCCCTAACCTATGGCTTCAGTAGCCATGACCCAGGCACATCTAAGCTGTTAAAATTACTTGAGAATTACACCTGGCCTAGACTATTTCAAGCCTTAGGATGGATATATTTTTTCCCATGAGGTTTCGAATTGGTGACCTTTTCACCATTAAGTTCCTTAATAGAACACGTGTCATCATCTAGTCTATGCCCCTTGGCCTTAGTTATGATATTATTATTACACAAGTATATTTTATGCTTTTGTATTTATAATTGTAATTTATGTTTATAGTTATATTTATATGATGATGATAACTGTAGTTGAACTTTATATTTGTTTTTATTTGGACACTTCATAAATGCTAACAATCAAAACATTTTTCAAATTGTGTAAATGGTGTTCTCTTGTGTCATAAAAAAGTGGATCTCATGTGCTAATTTGATATCTCACTATAACTAGTACAACCACTTGAAAGAAATCGCTGATAAATACTAATATTCATACATTTCACATTGCCAACAATAAAAAAATTCATAAAGATTAACAAAATTATATTATTATTATTATTATTATTATTATATGATGAGTTAAATATATATACATTTAGAAAAACATGGAATAAGATTCTCAACCATGAACATTCACCCCTACTTTATCATGAAGATTTAAAACCTATAAATACACTTTGTGGCAATACCATGGTCCAATACAAAAGCTCACCAATACCTCCTACCCAAAAAAATCATCTCACACACACACACACATCATAAGTTAATTTTATAACATTTTCATTAGATTAAGTTGAAAAACAAAAAAATGCATAATTACCTTTTACATAAATTTCAACTCTTTATCATGATTATATTAAAAATATTCAATCCCTACCATCCACCTATTAACTGTTGATAATTAAATTAAAATTCTACAAGGTATATACCAAAATAGACATTCCTATCCATATAATCACTATTATTTATTTTATATATCTTGTTGAATACATACACAAAAATAGACAAGATTTAGATAGCTGATATAATACATACACAAAACATACATATTAATACATTTTGTGTGGCCCTTGTTTCATTTTCCAATAGCTCTCTTGGACTTCTTATGACTGTTGACCTTTAATTGAATCTTTTCCCCTTCCCGTTAAGTTAGTGTGCCAAATTCACGTAACCCCAAGGATTATGTTTTCAATATTCTCCCTTTAATCTCAAGGGGTTTATTTGAATCTTCTAAGAGAGGTGGTGGATAGTAGTCAATGAATGGATATACTCTCTGAATTTGGTAGTTTAAGGAAGACCCACAAACCAAATGGATTAGCAAAATCTAAAATATTATAGAACTTGGATTGAAGTAGTTCCTAAAACAACAACAAATCTGCCCATGATTAATCAATTCCAAATTAAAATAAATATATAATAGTTTAACCAATTTCTTTTCTAAATAACCATTTATCTATCACGCTTGCATTAAAAGAAATGTAAAACTTAAAGGAAAATGCCACTTACAATACCGATCGATTGCACCTGCGACACACTTCGCGAATTCAGGCTCCACCGGCTCATCAATAGGTGAATCAGGTGCCAGTGAATGAATAATCAGAAAATAACATTCCACAACATCGTAGAGAATAGCAGATCTGGAGAAATTTATGGACCGCTCGCATTGTTCAAACTTTGACTCCGATTTTGCTCAACTTAATAATACTCGTGGATGGCTTTGGATTTTCCTGGGACTGATATAACCAAGAAATCTCTCACTCGATCTGTTTACAGGTCTCCGCATTCTAGAAACTTGTGTTCGGTTTATCAAACCCTAATCGAGCGACTAGGGTTCTCCTTGCAGAGTTTTAAACAAGAAAGAAGGCGGCTGTCCTTAGGGAAAATCGACGGCTCTAGTCGGTAATTCTTTTGGCTTTTCATCCGAGCTCCACCAAACCTCCCTTCATAAATCTATATTTCCTCTCTTCAACGGTTTTTTTTATCAAACTAAAACTTCGGCTGCAGCTCTCAGGTCAGCTTCCAAAGGGAAGTCATCGATCAATCATTTGGCCAGAAACACTTCAAAGGGAATTTATACACCAACCATTTGGCCACACATAATTCAACAAACAATTTTGCGTAGATGTTAGTCTGATCTCGGCTTTCTTGCCCATGGTCGTAGAAAATGTTCAATAATCGATGGTCAATGAGCCAGTCATGTCCAACCAATGTGTGAGATGTGGAGCATTGAGAGTATTTTTGATTTATCAAAGGGTTTATGCAGAACACATAAATAAACATAAACATAAAGATGCAGGGAAAATAATATTTTATTTCATTAATATCAAATAACAAAAATATAATTAGAAATATAATGGAAATAAACTAGTTAGAGCACTGTATCGTATTTCTGAGAAGAGATGTGGTAGCTATAGGCTTTTGAATTGCATTACAATGAGGCTTGAGGGCCTATTTATTATTGAGAAACAATTGAAAACCCTAAACATCCAAAAACCTAACCCTAGGAGATGAAACCCCAAAACTACCGGGCCTGTTTAGGTAAATTGGTACATCAACTTCTCGAGGACTTAACTTTGGCATACAATATCGGTTCTACATGCTCAACACCTCATTAGAAAAATCTATCCGAGGAATACAACTTTTGAGTGAGCAATAGTTGGGATTGCCAAATAAGTCCATTTTGACAATGTCCAACTATTTGGCAAAAAATAAATACCCCAAAGTGCCAATATATATATTCTAGTATTGGATCCACAACTCTTAAACTAGCTGAATTTGTAAAACTCTCCAAGATTCATCACAATAAACATCATGTTTCCACACCTCACTGATCGACAAGCCTCATAAAAAAAACCAACAAGAAACCTGTTCCAAATGTCCTTTAAAATAAATATTTGGTGAGTAATCTTTTATTTAAAATGACCATTGTCAGTGAAGTAGGCATCAATCTTAATCAGGGTTCCCTTGTCACCCGTCTCCCTCTGCTAAAAAAATATAGCATTCTTCATAAACCAGATGCCCCATAGAATGTAGAAAGGAAGTGCCCAGTATAACTTGTTCTTTGTAAACCATTGTGAAAGAAAATCACCAATAAAGGATTGATTCCACCTGAATTAACATGCAACATGTGAAGCACCTCATTCCATACAACTACAACACATGGGCACATATCAAAGACATGAGTTACATCTTCCAAGGAAGTATGACATAAGTCTCTCACGTAAGTTTTGTGGATTGATTTAGGAAGAAGAAGGGTATTAATCTATGTAAACTTTTTGTTTATGAATTAAAATATAGTTTTTTTTTTAAATATATAGATGGATGGTAAAACTATGGTGAATAGGTAATTATTTAGAGTAATTTGTGTCAGCCTCAAGATCAAATTTAATTGCTGTATAAAGAAAAAATATATTTAACAATATATAATACAAAAATATATCTAACAATCTATAAACTAGAAAATTTATCACTGAGCCAGAATGAAAACTCCACTTTATCAAATTGAAATATTGTTTTAAAAACATGCTACGAGAGACCTAAAAACGTACAGAATCAAAATTTAGGAAAATTTGTTACGTCGATTGATAGCTTACCCATAGTCGATTCTTAAAACAATCCGTTAGAGATTTATTGAAAAATATCACATATGTGGAATAGGCATAGAGTGTTAAAGTTATGAGGTGGATATATATATATATGCATGTAAATATTGTTAATCTCGTCACAAACAACAATGTAAGAGGAGAAAGTGCCTCTCTTGAGCCTAGTATCTCTGGTATGCGAGTTACAAGTTTCTATCTTTGAATCTGTCTTCTTTGTAACTGTTTTTTTAGCATTTCAGTCTTTCTTTCTCCTGAGCAAGACTCATAAATTCTCTGTTGGGAGAGTTCCTTACCCCTTTATCAAATCTTCCATTTCAAGTCATGCTCATCAAGGTGTTAGAAATTAGGGTTTGGTAGATCAAGGAGGTTCCTCTCAATGAAAGACATGTTTGCAAGGTAATTGTCTTCCAAAGGAACTTAAGAATATTAAATTTGTCATCCCACCAAATAGATTGGAAAATCATGGAAGGAGAATGAAATATCATGCATTAATTTGTAAGTTTGTAGAAGGTTTTCCTACAAAGCTGGAATTGTAGCAATGGATTCTTCATAAATGGAAAAGTGAGGGGGAAGTGGAGTTAAAATTGTGCCCTAAGGTTTTTTTTACTGTTGTATTCTCTATTTTGGAGGATAAAAATCAGGTTTTCGGAAGGGGACCATATTTTTTTTAACAATGTTAGGTTTTTCATGCATCATTGTGAGGAATGATTCAACCGTGAAAAAGAGGAATTCTTATATGAACTTGTATTCTCTTCCTCTCTTTTTTCGACTTACATCTATTCTGGATGGCATAGGAAATGCCATTGGAAGCTTTGTTAAGACCTATGAATTTACCTTGCGAGGAACGAATATGTCATATGCTCGTATTTGTGTCTATATGAATTTCTCAACCCTTTCCTAAGTCAATTGATCTGGAATATCAATGTGAGATTTTGGCTCAGGCCTTGATTATGAACATGTGTCTACTACAAGGAAAAGACCCTCTAGCGGATGTTTTTGAGAAAATCCTTATAAAAATACCCCAGACATCTATTTCTAGCGAAGGTTACGAGAGGAGGTTGGCAAGCGGAGGTTTTTGCGAATGAATTTCGTCCAGTGCGCTTATCACTGTAAAACACACCGGTGCGTTCAACAAGAGAAGCACCTGTGTGCACAAAAAATTAGCACACCAGACATCATGCACTCCGTACACACTCGTCTAGTGCGTTGTATTTATATAGTGCACCATTTCTTTACAACACTTCCACACCAGTGCCTCATAAAAAACTCGCGAAAACAGGAACCGCCGTGTGGAATGAAGCAAACGCACCAGTGCGCCCATAAAACCTTGTGCACCGAAATAGGGTTAAATAAAAAAAAAATTACAGCCAAAAAATTGCACAAAAAATTGGCACACGAGACACCGTGTGCTCCGTGCACACCCACCCGGTGCATTGTAATTGTATTACTGTACCGCACTGGTTCGTTACAACACTTCCACACTGGTGCCTCATAAAAATCGCGCGTAAACAGAAACCTCCCGGTGCAGAATGAAGCAAACTCACTGGTGCTCCCATAAAATCTCGCACGCCGGAACAGGATTAACAGTATAGTGGAATAACCTGTTCAAGTGTATTAATGACCCAATGTTTCGGACTTCTTACGTGAGTCCATCTTTAGGGGAAATGCAATGAATTTGAAAGAATTATGATTATCTAGGGCAAAAAGAAAATGGTATAAATAGAGTAATTTTAGGATTTTTTTTTTTTTTTTTTAAAGGTTGATTGGGAAGTATTGAAATTTGTTTATAAAAATATTATTAATATTTTGATTTATTTCATTATAATTAATTTATTGTACTATTTTATCGATTAATATTGTTTTGAATATTATTATTAATATTATTTTTTATTATATATTTTTATTTATTTATTTAATTTATATATATATATATATATATATATATATATATATATATATATATATATATATTTTAATATTTTTTTTTTTAAAATTTAATTTAATGAATTAATTAATATGTTAAATGATTGAGAATTAATAAAAGAAAAGGTTATAATATGAAAAGGTAAGAGGAGGATTTGAGATTAAATTTAAGTAGTAATTATATTATTATAATTATTATAATTTAATTTAATTTAATTTAATTAATTAATTTATTATTTATTATTATTATTATTATTATTTTTGTTTTTTATTTTTTTATATTTTATATTTATTTTATATTTTATATTTTATTAATTATTAATTTTTATTATATATATATATATATATATATATATATTAAATTAAATTTTTTTTTTTAATGTCTTATGAGGTATGGTGTATTAGGGGTTTCCAGGTATTGCTAATGTTAAGGCCATCATCGCGATTCATGTTATTTTTCCTTTTTTCTATTTCTATAGCTTCTTTGATTTTCCTTTTTAGATAATGATCTTCTTTGGAGATGAGCTTAGCGTCCTCCATACGTATGTAATGTGAGGAAGAAAAAGCATGTTCTGCCAAAGTTGATTTTTCAGTTCTGTTCCTAGATATGTCAGCAGTGTGCTCTTTAAGTCTGATATTGAGGGATCTACCAGTTTCTCCAATGTATTCTTTTCCACAAGAGCATGGTATGACATATACTCCTTTTTGCAGTCTAGGGTTTATGGGGTCTTTAGCAAAGTCAACTAAGTTTTTGATGGTGTTAGGGGGGATGAAGGCAGTTGTAATGCTATGTTTGTTTAGGATTCTAGAAATTTTATCTGTGGTTCCTTTTATGTAAGGTAAGGAGATTTTAGGTAAGTCGAAGGTTCTTTTTTTAATATTTTTGTTAAGGGTTTGGTTGATGGTTTTATTAATGACGTCTTTATTATATCCATTATATTGAAAGACATGTCGAAGGTGGTTTATCTCAAGATCTAGGTGGTGAGGGTGTGAAATTCTAGAGCCCTAGTAGTTAGGGTTTTGATGATGCCATATTTTTGTTTGGGATGGTGATGAGAGTTTGCGTGAAGGTATCTTTCGGTGTGAGTCTTCTTTCTATAGACATTGGTACTAAGTTTACCATCTTTTTTTGTTAGAAGGATATCAAGGAAATGTAGTTGATTATCCTTTTCAATTTCTATGGTGAATTTAATATGATTTGAGATATTGTTGATGTGTGCTAATAATTCATGTAATTTGGATAATCCATGGATCCATTTTGCAAAGATATCGTCTACATATCTTTTCCATTCTTCAGAGGTGAATGGAAATGATTTGAGAGCTTTTTGTTCAAAATGTTCCATGTATATGTTAGCAATTATAGGAGAAAGAGGTGAGCCCATGGCTACCCCATGGGTTTGTTCATAAATTATTCCTTTGAAACTGAAGAAAGAGGATTTAAGACAAATTTTGAGGAGATCTATAGTTTCACTATCAGTAATGGTTTTCATAACATCAATGGCTTCATCTATAGGTATCATGGTATATAGGGAGACAATGTCGAAACTTACCATGAGGTCTTCGTCTTTCATTTCAAGGTTTCTAGCCCACTGAACGAAGGATGTGGAGTCTTTAATGTATGAAGAGGTGTTTCCAACTAGGGGGCGAAGTTTTTTGGCAAGGTATTGAGCAAGGAGGTAGGTGGGTGAGCCTATGGTGTTGACTATGGGTCTTAGAGGGATACCTTTTTTATGTATCTTGGGAACTCCATATATTCTGGGAGTGATCGAGTTTGAAGGGGTGATTCTTTTCTTAGTGATGGTGTCAAGAGATGAGTTTTTTATTTTATTTTATTTATTTATTTATTTTTATTTTATTCTATATTTTTTTTGGTTACTTCTTTAAGAATTTTTGAGCTGGGGTCTTTTTTTAGGATTTTATAACAACCGCTATTGTTAAGGTGTTCTTCCATTTTTTTATCATAATTGGACCTATCCATTATTACAGTTGCATTTCCTTTATCAGATTTTAAAATAATAATATTTTTGTTTCTTTTTAAATTAATTAGGACAAGTTTTTCTTCTTTAGGTATGTTACTTGAAGGAGGTCTGGCATTTTTAAGGACTCTAGCAATGTCTTGTCTAATTTCTTCTGCTTCAATAGAGTTAAGGTATTTTAAAGCTAATTCAATATTGCTAATTATGTTGTTTACTGGAATTTTATTAGGAGTGATGGAAAAATTTAGGCCTTTTTGAAGAAAAAAAAAAAAAAAAATTACGGCCAAAAAATCGCACAAAACATTGGCATACCGGACACCGTGCGCTCTATACACTCCCGCTCGGTGTGTTGTATTAATGTAGCGCACCGGTTCTTTACAACACTTCTGCATCAGTGCCTCATAAAAAGCACGCAAAAAGAAAAACCGTGCGGTGCGAGATGAACCAAATGCACTGGTATGCCCATAAAACCCCGCGCATTAGAACATGGTTAAATTAAAAAAAATTACGGCCGAAAAACTGAACAAAACATTGGCACATCGGACACCGTGCGCTCCTACACACCCACCCGGTACATTGTATTACTGTAGTGCACTGGTTCTTTACAACACTTGCGCACCGGTACGTCATAAAAAGTGCATGAAAATAGAAACTGCCTGGTGCGGCATGAAGAAAACTCACCGGTGTGCCCATAAAAACCCTACACACCGGAACAGGGTTAAATAAAAAAACAATTACAGCCAAAAAATCACATTTTTCACTTTTGTCAATGCTACAGAGTTCTCAAGCACCAGTGAAATTTATCCTTGTCTGAGCCACCCTGACATCGGTGCTCCCATTGCACTCATTGCATGCACTGCTGCTATACATTTCCCACCAATCTCCAACTTGAATTTGGAAAAACGGTGGACAGATTTTCTTTTGTAAATTATACAGCCAATATGCCTCCTCGACGGCCAAATGTACAAGTATTTTTCTTGTTTTTCCATAATTAAGCCTTTTAGTGGATTATAATTTCAAATAACCTTAAAATTAACCATTTAAAAGAAAAAAAAATTGTCGCGTGGTGCGCTCAAGTCGTTCAGCTTGCATTGATTTGCGGCGCTACTTGTAAATTTACAGGCTGCACCACAACTGGTGCTAATAGTATCTGCACCGATTCCAGGGCAGTACCGATAGGTGCACTGTGCTATTTTAATTTTTTTTAAAAATTGCAGTGCAGTCGTTTACCAGGCTGCACCGTTGACAATGTGGAATAGAGACAGAATGGTGCGTTGACTGAATTATTGGCCGCGGGGTGGGTAATGTTGTCAGCACACATCATACCACATTTCAACAGGGTCAATGGTTTGGCTTGGTAAACCGGTGCTAACGGTATCCGCACCGGTTCCGGGGTGGTACCAAAGGCACACCATGTTACTTTTTTTTTTTTTTAAAATGCGGTGCAGTCAGTTACCCAGCCACATCATTAACCTAGTGGAATAGCGGCGACACGGTGCGTTGACCAAAATAGCCACCCCAGGATGACTATTTTTGTTAGTGCATGACTCTCCGTATTTCGCCTACGTCAATGGTGCGGTCTTGTAAAAGACCACACCGTTCACTATGTCATGATGGTAGGAGGTCAGTCCGCTGACTTAACCATATGCCTCGGGGCGTAGAGTTTAGTCAGTGCACCACCCTCTTGACACCGTACATAGTCAATGGTGTGCTATAATTTTTTCTAGAGCATCGCCCCCGATGCACTGAATACTATTTGGTGCACTGACGCAGGTGTGCTCCATAGATAGACGCAGCAGGATCGGTGGGTGACTATGTTTTTGGCGCACTGACTGTTTTTTTTTTTTAATTATATATGTTTATTTCTAAATACAGTCTCATTTAATTAAAAAATTGTGTTTAATATGTCAGTCATTCAGAGACGTGAAATGAGAAAAGAGGGGGAATAACAACAACAATAGGCGGAGCAGTATAACATGGTTCACCTATGGGAGGCATGAGAGAGGGAGAGAGATGCGTACACTCGCCCTATTACAGCAGCTATGCAGGGGCTCCTAATACAGGTAGGCCTTGTCAAGTTCTATGAGGAGGTTACTTCCCTAAATGGCCATATTTTTTTTGAGACATCTTATTCGAAGGTGGAATGTCCACCAACAGGCTTTTCGGGTTGGTATTGACTAATGGTACATGCCCACTGAGGAGGATATATATTTAATTACAGGGCTATCGAGGAGAGGGGTGGATTTTCCCTCGTTCCCAGAGGTTCCAGCTGGCTGTGTAGCAGGGAGTCAGTTAGTTTACTCCCAAAGATACATTGGAGAAAATGTATTGTCTCCTGCAAAGTTTCAGGTTTTAGAGGTTAGTTACGTATTGGTGCATTTGGTAGTGAGGAGATGTAGTGTCTCTCACTTATCATTTCGGCCATTTCACACAACACCAATGATGGGAAACACATAAGTTTCTCACTTCTATATTATGTTGATTATTTAGTATAGGAGCCACGACTTTTCAAGTGGTCTGCCATTTTTTTGTGGTAGTTCTGTACAACCTTAGATAGATGCCGTGCTCATGCACAAGGGAGGTTCAACTTCCCTTTTGCTTCAGATTTTTTTTGTTTATTTTTTGAGAGATTTCTAGAGACGAAGCCTACTTTTCTTCGACAGCCTTGTAGGTTGATGTTTGAGGCATGTATGCACATGTGGGGGCAGATGATGCCCAAGAGGGACAAGAATCTATTTCCAACAAGGATATCACATGATGCACTGGAGTTGCTCGCCAGTGTTGATGAGCATCCCTTCATTATGGTCCCCTGTCCTTATGCAGGTTTGGATTGGAAAGGGTGTGCCAACATCCTCTTCATAGCTGATGAGCTGCTAGATGATAGAGGTAATATTACTGTTTTATTTAAATTTATTCTAGCATGTTCTTTAACTTGTTTTTATTAAATTGCGTAATGAAATTGTCTAATTATTTTTGTGTACTTGTATATATTTTTCATACATTGGCTCTTTTGATGGCGAGGAGATGTCAGCACCACCAGATGATCCAGGTGTGGATCCTGATGACGATTAAGGCATAGCATATGCTGAGGATCATGATCAAGAGGCCGATGCAGAGAGATCTGATCCTGCTGGTGCGTCGGTACCGCCTTTTGCTAGGCACGATCGAGTTGATGCCAGATACAAGATGGATTTGGGCGACCAACTCAGTGCATTGATTTTTGAGGCAGGCATCAGGCCCACTAATTACAGAGACATACAGGCCGATGATAGGCTATTAAAGATGTGGAGAGGCATGCCGCGTGACATGTACAACCTGATGTGGCATGTCCTACGAGCTACGACAGTTTTTATGCAACTGAGGAGGAATGTCGCATGTTATAGGCATGGTTGAGCCACATCACGTGATGGATAGTACGCGAGTAGCGAATCATACTCTCATGATCGTTCACCTCGCGTTGTGCCAGATGAGCCCGAGCCTTCACTAACATCTGGCAGCAGTCATCATGGAGATGAGGTTGGACCATCAACCATGTCTAGTCAGCAGCCTGTAGCATCCATCAGTACTCATGCCATGAGTAGGCTGGATCATCGACTATCAAGGTTGCACCATTGAATGAATAGACCTCCACTAGTATTGCTATTGATGTTGTACTACCACCAGCTGATCCATGAAATTTATATTACAGTTGTATATTTTTAACATTATTCAGTGACACACACACACACACACACACACATGGTCCATGTATTTTATGTTCATGTTGCAGTTGTACTTAATTTACATGTTGGTGATCATCATGATATGTATATTGTTAGGTCATGTTAGATATGTTCATTTAATGTGCAACTTGCAGATATATGTGTATGTGATAGCATGACTTATTTGACATGAGATGCATATTTTATGTTTGTGTTGTGATGATGTTAATATATAATGTTAATTGTGTTTTTTTAGATGATCATGATCACGATGATGTTAGCGATTTTGAATGTGTTTTTTAGTCAAATATGATGTTTATACGATGGTTATCATGAACGTGATGTTTATTAATTAATTTAATATTAAATGATCATGATATTGTAAAATTGTAATATTTGTAATTCTAATTGTATGTAAAATTCTAAAATTGGAATTGTAATGGTATATACGTAAATTTGTAAATGTGTAATTGTAATTGTAATTTTTTAATTTGTAAAATTGTAATTGTATATATGTAAAATTCTAAAATTGTAATTGTAACTGTAATTGTACGTGAAATTGTAAAATTGTAATTGTAATTGTATGTAAAATATTTGTAAAATTTTAATTGTATTACTGTGAATTGATTGTAATTGTAAAATTTTATTTGTATGTAAAATTCTAAAATTGCAATTGTAATTTTAATTGTAATTGTATGTGAAATTGTAAAATTGTAATTGTATGTAAAATATTTGTAAAATTTTAATTGTATTAATATGAAATGAATTTATTAATTTTTTTTAATTTTTAAATTTGTAAATTTTAAATAATTGTAAAATAATAAATCTAGAATAATATGAATTATTGTAACATAATAAATTTTAGAAAATAATGCAAATAAATTCCTGTACTTTAGAATTATCATTATTTTATTATGATCTTAGATACAAAAGAAATAACTAATTTATACAGTACGCCATTATTTTTGAGATCAACATAATTGCAAATTATCAAGTGAATTATTGATTTTAACATTAACACAACGAAAATTACCAATTAATTCAAAATACATATTATAATGTTTCGAAAAAAACCATCTTAAAAAGTATAAAAATTGATGAAATAACACATATACCATATCAGTCTCGGTTCTCATGATCACCCTCATTATCTTCTAGCTCGCATGGCATGATAACACTATTGTTCTAAAAAATATGTTTTGATCTAGGGTCATGTGTCAATATGAACCACCAATCCCTATCCAACACATTTGGGTAAAAAAACACCTGGTTGCAGTGTTTGCGGAAAACATAGGGCTCCTTAGCTTCATCCCACATATTTCTAGATTTGATACATATCAACCTACTATCGTGATCTTCCTTTACATTATTCCTATCAAAGGTGTCCCACCACTTGCACCTAAAAAGAACACATTGGAAAGAAGAGAAATCCACTTCAATGATCTCTTGTATCTTTCCGACGTAACCTAATGTCCCTCGTACTAGGTTTTGATCACGGTGGCTAGATCGACTAAATTTATTGAACTTGACTTCCACTCCACAGTCTTATGTGATTTTTCCAGCATCGACATTTTCTATGCGAAAATGGTGTCCATATGCCCACATAGATAGGAACAAATGCACATATTATAAAAAATTTAAAAAAATCATAGTGTCATGTGTCTTATAATAACCCAACAGTTAAAATATGAAATGTAGATGTCTTATAAGTTTCAAATTTACATATAAATTAAAAATATTATTACCGAGTTGCTGCATCCGATCCCTACATTTAGCACATCCTCTTTAGCACGCGGGTAACGACCGATAGCACCGTATTTCTCTCTGAATTGGTGAGCAACCCAACTGTTGGGGCATATTTTTGGCATATTTTCTTTTAAATGATCAGGATAAGGAACACATATACCATTCAACCATCTAAATTCTTTCCTGTCACTATCCCATTTCATTCTCTTTTGTTCGTACAATGCGACCCACGGTTGTGTCGCTTCAGAATTGTAAAGAACAAATTTATTGATTGCTTCAATTTCTGCATTCGTTGATGAAATCAAACCAACATTATATAGTACTTAGATATAAAAATATGCATTATATCGAAGTTCAACTTTAATATTAATTACTTTTTGTAAATTTGAAAAATTATAAATCACTTACTCTTTATCAAGTGCTTTTTTCCACTCGTTTGGAGCAACTCCCCTTCTCTTTTGTCTTCATCCCTTTCATCGTCCCAAATCACTGCACCTGGTATGTTGTCGATCTGCTTGATTTACTCATTGGAATAATAGAAAGAATCATACGATATGTACCCCTCTTGCATAGACCCCTCAGGTTTTGCCCTTTGTCAAACAAAACCTTTCAATTTCTTCATGTACCTCTCTAAGAAGAACATCCAACGAAAATAAACCACCCCAACAAATTCAACCTCATCTACTAGGTGGATTAGAAGATGAACCTATAAGTCCATGAAACTCGTCGGTAGTTCCTTCTCAAACATACAAACAATCTCAACTATTTCTTGACGCTACCGTGGAATGCTAGCCACATGAATCTCCTTTGACGTGATCCAACATACAATTGTAGATAATTTAGATATGGCACATCCTAGGTCTTGAGGGAATTCATGTTTCACACACCCACACACGAACAAAGGATAATGACACTGCAAAGTTATAAACACGTGTAATAATATACAAAAATAGTTATGTTTTATGATCCCTGCATGGGATAAAATTTCATTAGGAGAATTTTGAGGTCTAAAATGGGCCTCCTAAGGAAAATGTGCAATCAAAATTCACTTTATGAGAACCAATCACATTTTAGGGGATGACATCATCCCTAATGGCTGAGGTGGAATTGTTTGAGTTAAAGGTACTTACTTGTCACATTCTCAATGGTGGATAAAAATTCATAGTTAACCATGGTAGTCCTCTAAGTACTTTTAAAGTCATAAAGTAAAGTACTCATAATAAATGTCATTTCACACTTTTTGAATAAAATATTATTATTGTCATTTCAATATTATAAATCAAATCAATTCAATATGTAATATAAATTTCATACATGAAACAATATATTACATATATTATATTATATTGTATTATATTCATATATTATATTATATTATTTTCATATAGTATATTAATTACATGTTATTATATAATTTAAATAATATAAATTTTAATTAATAGTATATTATATAATTAAGAATTTATGAATTTATATTTATATTTCATTTTAAGTTATTTAAGTACAAAGGAAAAATGCATTAGTTATGTAATGATAATTATTTGTTCTTGAAAATATCATTCTTATTTATAGTCACATCAATACCTTTTTTTATTAATTTTATTTTGGTACACCTTTTGAATTGAATTTAACCATGGTTACATGGATTTTGGTGCAAAAAGTGAATTGCAATTTCATAAATATTATTTTATTGGTTTCACTATTATTTTATTATTTCCTTAGGAGGCCCATTTTAGACCTCAAAATTCCCCTAATGATTAATATAACAAATAATAAAATCATGCTTTTGAAATTATACATACTCTTAGAAGATTCAAATGGTCATGCAATTTCAACCTTGACAAATGGTCATCCACGGTGAAGCAACACCATAGTGAAGACCCGTATGAAGTTGGCACCCTCACACCCATTATAACTTCCTTTTCCAAAGAAATATCATCTTTTTTTTAAATCCATGGGAAATCACCTTCTTTGAAAGACCATGAATTAGAGGGATCAACACTCGCCTCTGATCCCATACTTTCTCATCGTCTTGGAAAATGTTTCTTTTAAGTTTTTGAAGTAATAATATCTTTCCTAACAACCAATGTGTCACTTTGTTTCGATGATATGTGCCTCTATAAAGAAGATGAAACATTTTTGAATATATGCATGGGATATAATAAGTGGGTAATTTTAAGATGCTCCCAATATGGAAGGTCATAAAAGATAGATTTCTTTTTCATCCCAATGGGAAATTTCTCAACATAGGTATCGAAGAAATCTAGATCATTGAACATAGGCTCCCCATTTGAATCGAAAATTTCTATGAAATTATTCTCCTTTTCTCTCTTATATTCTCTAATCCATTCAGCTGGTGTCATTATTGGAGGCCTTTGGGTTCTCTCTCGTTTACCATTGAAAGTGGATGCTACTCTTCTGTAAGGGTGTTCTTCTGGTAGGAATACCCTGGAGCAATCATACATTGGCTTTCGTAGGTCCTTGGACCATCTAGCTTTCAGAGAAGGTCCACAAAATTTACATCCAAAATACCCATTAGTTATAATACCTGCGAGATTATATTTGTATACATTAACTAATATGCATGGCACGTTAAAGAATACCATGAAGATAAGAAAAAATATTACAACGAATTAAATAACTAATATGTGAAAGAATATTGTTACGTATATATAAACAAATCAATAAATTAAACATGTAATTTACCAGAGAAAACTCCTAAGCCTGGATAAATATGTGTCGTGTAAGCACATATGCCATACAATGTAAAACTCCTCTCTTCTGCGATGGGTCTTGATACATCGTATATATTTATCCCATCCCATAATTCCTTCAATTCATCTACCAATGGTTGTAAGTAGACATCCATATTCTTCACTTGTCTTCTACCAGGGACTATGAGAGTCAACATAAGATGTTCATTCTTCACGGACGACCATGGGGGGATATTGTTATTGATCACTACTATAGGCCAAATAGAATAGTTGGTGATCTGGAGGGAATATGGGTTGACGCCATCCATGGCTATGCTGAGTCATAGACTTCGTACTTCATCCTTGAATTTTTCGGGCCATGTATCCTCTATATGCTTCATGGCTATTGAATCAGTTGGGATTCGTTGAACTCCCAAATCACTTCTATGTGAGGCATGCCATCCCTGCAACATAGCTAATTCTTTGCAATGAAAGAGCATTTGAATCCTTGGGATTATAGGCATGTGCCTCAATATCTTTAAAGGATGACCAGTACGTGATTTACCCTTCTTTTTTGATTTATTATAACTGTCATGCCCACATTTCGGACACATCTCTTTGTCTGCATATTCTCCTCTATATAGAATACAATCATTTGGACATGCATGATATGATATGTACTCAAATCCCAACATTTTCAACAATTCCTTTGCCTCTTCACAGCTACCAGGAAAAACATTATCATTCAGAAGAATCTTATCTTTGAATAACATGTAGTTGGTGATCATGGAAAAATATATTAATAAATGTACATTAATGTCGCTATAATTATTAACGTTCATAAAATTTACCAATTGTAATGTTCATTGCAGTGTACTGATTATATTTAAAATTTATATAGGGAGTACTTTATGGTAACTTACCTCAAAAGTTTCGAGAAACATGCATTTGACAAGCTAAAATTTGATTTCAAGTTATACAGTAACATCATTGTCCCCAACTGGGTAGACTTTGACTGACCACCAGGTCCAAGGAGAGGGGTGGTGGAAGCAAATTTAAGGCTTTCGAAAAAGGTGTCAGCCATATGAGCATCATCCCCTAGCTGATCATAATTTTGGAATGCATCTAACAAAATTGTCTCCATGGCAGTCATATCCCTTAAGTAATCATCAATACCAACCTCTATTTGATTGCCTCCATTGCCAGCTTGTGAAGAACTACTAGTGTTGTAGCCATTCCTAATTGGTGAATCTGGACGTAGTGGGAATTGAATTGGTGGTTGATTCAACCATTATTGGTATCGTTCCTCTCCGATTTTTTCTCTTAATTCGGTCTTCTCTCGATTTGACATTGTCGTGGGGTGCAACGGAAGATGGTAGGTAGGTCGTTCATCATCACTAGAATCCTAATAATTAATTTTTTTTTTAAACATGTGATCAGGATTTATGCAGGAACGCAATAGAATAAAAATATAACCATAAATACAAAGATGTAGTGGAAATAACACTTCATTTCATTAATATCAAAGAACTAAAATTTTCTTACAGACGGAATGGAAATAAACTAGCTAGGGCGCTGGTAGCTATCTCTGAGAAGAGATGTGGCAGCTACATGCCTCTGAACTAAGTTACAATGAGGCTCAAGGGCCTATTTATTATTTAGAAACAATGGAAAACCCTAAACATCCAAAACCCTAACCCTAGGAGATGAAGTGCCAAAACTATGGGCCCCGTTTGGGTAAATTAGTGTTTCAACTTCCCGGGGACGTAATTTTGGCATACGATCTCCGTTTGACGTGAACCATACCTCGTTAGAAAGATATATCCGAGGACTACAAATTTTGAGTGAGAAACATTGATCCATGGACCCATGTTTCTCTTGTTTTTCCCAAAAAATGTCATTTAGGGCCTCAAAACGGCCCCAAAAGTTCAGCATCCGAAAAACTTCTAAAAATAGTAAGTTGTGCCAAAACTGAAAAAATGAAAGAGACAATGGTGGGGCCCCAAGTGGAATAGGCAGGTGACCACCAATATCCACTTGAATCATCCCCCCCCTTAGGAAGCAATGGTCTCCATTGCGTTAAGTTCCTCCATGAGATGAGGAAACTTCTGCTGAATTTGGTCCCTGGTGTACCACTTTCCTTGGTGCAGGATTTGGCCAGCTTTGAAAACCCAATACAGTTGGATATTCTACTGGTGAGTGTTCTTGATTTTCATGTCCATGGTACAATCTGTGATGGCCTGTTCCATGCAGTCTGGGTTTAACTCTGTTGGTGTGAGTTGTTCTGCAATGTCAGAGGTGTTCAGTAGAGGTGGGAAGTAGGGACGAAGGTGGTCCACATTGAATACTTGGTGGAAACCAAGGAATGATGAAATAATGAGCTCGAAGGAATTGTTCCCTATAGCCTTGGTGATGGTGTATGGCCTGTATCGGAATGAGCGAAGCTTGCGGTGGGGTCCAGTGAGGCGCTCCTTCTGCAAAGGTAGCCACACTTTGTCACACACCTGGAAGTTGTGTGGAAATTTATGTTGATCATGGAATTGATTGTACTTAGCATTGGCTCGGTCCAATATGTCATGAACCTATTGGCGGATGTGCTGAATGCGCTCGATGAATCTATTTGCTTTGTCAATTTCAGACTGGACATGAGCCGAATCGGCCTGAGTAGCCACAAATGGCATGGCTACGTCAATGGGACATAGTGGCTAGAATCCCAAGCCCATATGAAAGGGGTTGTGGCCGGATGAGCTGTGGAGAGCTCAGTTATAACTATGTTGTACATAGGGGAGGCTCTCGTCCCATGTGTGTGGATTCTTTGAATTGTACATGCATAGAATGTGTACAATCATTCTATTGACGACCTCTGTTTGGCCATCTGTTTGGGGATGGAAAGCTGTGGACTTTGTGAGCTTGGTGTCCAGCATTGACCAGAAGCTAGACCAAAATGTGTTGAGGAACCTACTATCCCGATTTGATATGATTGGCCATGGGATCCCAAAGTGCACCCACACTCGTTCAAAGAAGAGTTTAGCAGTGGCTTCTATTGTGATATTCTTCTTGCAGGCCGCCATAATGGCCATCTTCGAGAATCTGTCACGACCATGAAAACACAGTCATTTCCATGCTTAGTAGAAGGCAGGCCCAACATGTAATCCATGTAGATGGATTCCCAAGGTCGACTAGGGGTAGGTAGTGGAGTATATAGGCCTTGCTTCTTGATGGTCGGTTTGGCAATGGCACAAGCAGTGCAGGATCTGATGTGCTTCTCGACATCCTTTCGAAGGTTCGGCCAATAGAAATATTTCTGTAGTATTGCTACTGTTTTCTCGACCCCGAAATGCCCAGCGACTCGACTGTAGTGTGCTTCCCATATCATCTTGGCACGCTTGCTTGAAGGAACACAAAGGTGTCCCAGGTGACATAAAAGTGCATCTTGGAGGTGAAAATTTGGAACTTGCGTGCCCCCCAAGAGTGCCTTGTAAGTGTGGCTGAATTCTGGGTCACTCTCATAGAGGAGCAGCCAATCAGAAGTCTCGTGCCCACAAGAGTTGAGCATGGTGGTGAGCGCCCCGATTGGTGGTCGGCTGAGGCAGTCTGCAACATTATTGGTGCTACCCTTCTTGTACTTGATGTTCAAATGAAACTGTTGCATATATGTGGACCACTTCTGATGGCGATCATTCTGCAACTTCCCTTGTGTCTGTATGAACTGCAGGGGCCGGTGGTCTGTGTGGATGATTGTTTCCTTCCCCAAAATGTAATGCTTCCATTGTCGACAGGCTTTCACAATGGAATACATTTCTTTGTCATAGGTGGGATACTTGCGAACTGTCTCAGACAATGTCTCACTGTGATATGCCACTGGATGTCCCTGTTGAGTAAGAACCGCCCCAATAGCATAGTCAGAGGCATCTATCTCGATCTCAAATGGCTGTTGCAAGTCTGGTAATGTGAGCACTGGGGCAGAACAGAGGCGATTTTTCAATTCTGTGAACGCCTTCTGTTGAGATTCCGACCAAAAGAATTTTGCTCTCGCTCCTCCCTTGGTGACTTGACTCAAGGGCCAAGTGATATGAGAGAATCCCAACACGAACCTACGGTAGAAATTAGCAAGACCCAAAAAGCTGCGAAGCTCTGTTATAGTGGTTGGGGCTGGCCAATCCTGAATGAATTGGATCTTGGTTGGATCCACATGCACCCCCCTTTCATCAATAATATATCCTAGATATTGAACTTGGGTCATGCCAAAAGTGCACTTCTCCAAATTGGCACACAACTTGTGTTGCCGCAGTGTTTGGAGGACTTGTCGGATGTGGTGAAGGTGCTCTTCCCAAGTCTTGTTGAAGATCATAATGTCATCCAAGTACACCACTACAAATGAGTTAGTGAATGGCCACAAGATGTCATCCATCATCCTCATGAAGGTTGCGGGAGCATTCGTCAACCCGAAAGGCATGACCAGCCATTCGAAAAGGCCTTCCTTGGCTTTGAAGGAAGTCTTCCACACATCGGAGGGTTCAATTGGTACCTGGTGATACCCAGACTTCAGGTCGATCTTGCTGAAATATTTTGCACCTTTGAGTTGGTCCAAAAGGTCATCAATCCGTGGGATTGGGTACCTATTCCGGACAGTGATCTTGTTCAGCGCCCGATAGTCAATACAGAGTCTCCACGTCCCATCCTTCTTTTGTACCAACACGATCGGGCTCCCACAGGGCGATGAACTTGGTCTGATGTGACCTTTCTGCAACAGCTCCTAAATCTACCTCTTGATTTCATCATTTTCCAGAACAGAGCGTCGATAGATCGGTCCATTGGGTAGCGGCGCACCTGGGGTCAGATCAATCGGGTGCTTGACCTGGCAGTGCAGAGGAACCCCTGTGGGTGAGGTGAAGATGTCCCCGCATCTCTCCACAACCTTGTCCATTTGTTGTTGTCATGCAAGAGGAACTCCCCGTCTAGAGGTCAGCACGTCATAGTATTCTTCTTGCCCCGGGGGCTGATCATCAGGAAAATGAATTTTTCTGGTTCAGGAAATGAGCTTACCGCATTGTTTTGGCAAGAACTAAAGAGATTAGGCGGCAGATAGCGTACCTATGGTATCCTATACAACTTATTTACCAAAGTAACAATAACAGCACGAGGTCGAGACTCATACACAACATGACGCTTCCACAAGTATGGTTGTCCTAATAATACATCAGAAACATCAATAGGAGTAATGTCACATAATACCTCATCCGTGAAGGGCTTGATGCTATAGGGAAGGCGGCACTGCTGGCTGACGCGGAGATCTCGTCCTTGGTGAAGCCACCCGATGGTGTAGGGATGTGGGTGAGCTGTGGTCGGCAAGCCCAACCGCTTCACGGCGTCTGCTGAAATGAGGTTCTTTTGGCTCCCATTGTCGACAATGAACTGTACTGGGGAGCCCTTTACCCACATCTGGGAGTGGAAGAGACGTTCCTCCTCCTCTGGATCTTCCGGTTCCTCCTTTTGGATCTTTGCAGTGGCAACAGTGGCGTTGGGCTCCGCATCAATAATCTGTTTCCCTTTTTCATTCGCCTTTTCAGGTTCTGATTCGGAGTCAGAGCATGCATCTGACTCATAAGCCCTCATCTCGGCCACTAGCGACTGCTTGGCCCGACACTCACTTGTGTTGTGAGTGGAGCTCTTATGGAGCTCACACCACTTTCCCGTGTCCTTCTTTGGCTTTACGGTGTTGTTCTTTTCTTGTGGCTTTGACGGGTTGTCTTTAGCCGCCATGCTCTGTCCTTTGTTCTGCGGTTTGGGAGCACCTTTTCCTTGCTTTTGATTCGCAGATCCAAAGTCTCGCTTCTTCTGTTTGAATTTCTGCTCAATCTTGGCAGCATACCGGTATGCCGTACCAAGCGAGGAGATGTCGAGGAACTCCATTTCCTCCTGAATGTATCTGTGCAGACAACTACGATACTTTAGCACCAGATGTTTCTTTGAATCTTTGATACCCAACTTTGTGCGCAGGGTATGGAACAGATTCGTCAGCTCATGCACATCTTGATCCCTTTGTTGTCGCAGCGTGGTCCATTGTATGTACTTGTCCTCATAGCTCTCCACGGGATAGTACTGTTCCTTGACGGCGTCTCGGAAAGAATTCCAAGTTGGTACGGCCGAGAACAGAGAGGGTTCTGTCTGGTCCTTGTTCTCACAGTAGGTTTCCCACCAGTCCTTAACATGGGGGGTAGCGTTGAGGAGTGCAAAAATAATCTTCTCCCGGTCTGAAAAGTCATGAACAGAGAAATATCCTTCTAATAGATTCAACCATCTATCTACGGCATCTGCGTCTATTTGACCCTCAAATATGGGAATGTAAAAATTTACTTGTACCTTAAAGGGAGTCGCAACTCCAGAGTGGCTACTGGATGCAGATGCGCCGCCGGTGGGCAGCCGTTGAAGGATCTGAGCAAAGCTATCCATCATCGCGTTCCTTTGTTTTTCGAGGGCCTCCTCGAGCAATACTTTGATAGGATCTCCTGCTCCCTCATCTTTCTTTTCGTCCCCCATGGGCGTCCGTCGAGGTTTGCGAGGCTGATCTTGCAAAGGTTCCACCAGATCAAGCCCTAGCTCCTTATACCCCGACCTCGTTGGGGACATGCAAAGAAGGATCGAGAAAAAGCAGACCGCTCTGATACCATTGATCCGGATTTATGCAGGAACGCAATAGAATAAACATATAACCATAAATACAGAGATGCAGCGGAAATAACACTTCATTTCATTAATATCAAAGAACTGAAATTTGCTTACAGACAGAATGGAAATAAAACTAACTAGGGCGTTGGTAGCTATCTCTGAGAAGAGATGTGGTGGCTACATGCCTCTGAACTGAGTTACAATGAGGCTCGAGGGCCTATTTATCATTTAGAAACAATGGGAAATCCTAAACAGCCAAAACCCTAATCCTAGGAGATGAAGTGCCAAAAATATGGGCCCCGTTTGGGTAAATTGGTGTTTCAACTTCTCGGGGACGTAACTTTGGCATACGATCTTCGTTTGACGTGAACCATACCTCGTTAGAAATATCCATCCGAGGAATAAAAATTTTGAGTGAGAAATATCAATCCATGGACCTACGTTGCTCTCGGTTTTCCCAAAAAACGTCGTTTAGGGCCTCAAAACGGCTCCAAAAGTTTAGGACCCGAAAAACTGCTAGAAATAGTAAGTTGTGCCAAAACTGAAAAACTGAAAGAGAAAATGGTGGGGCCCCAAGTGGAATAGGTGGGTGACCACCAATATCCACCTGGATGAACATGATTAGTACAAAATATATGATATCAATTAGTAACCACGTTGACAATATTGCATGATTATAAATTGGTTTGACGTTGAAATAATTACATATTAATCAATATATATACCAAACAATTATAATTATTACCATCAATGTCCTGGGATTGTGGCTAGAAGATGAAATATTGTTACAATTGGCAGGGTGAAGCGGTTGTCCATTTTCATCTATGAAATGCGCCTTGCGGTATGCAGCTCCTGATAAGAACTTCCGACATTTTGGACAAGTTTGAATATTTTGTGCATCTGAACTCGATGTTGAATCTGCATGAACCTGCGAATTTGTATACATTATAAATTTAATTAAGCTATGCATGATTGACTACATGGATAAAAAACATAAATTCAATTAGATAGTGAAAATATAAATAAAATTTGAAGTAAATATTACGTCTCAAGATGGATAGGGAGAACTCCACGATGGACTTTGAGAAATATTATGGAATGAGATGGATTTTGAAGAATTTTCTATTCGATATAATTATGATATTTTCTCCTTGCATTTGAACAAAACAACAATAAATTTTATTGCACACACCTAAATGTAAATTCGGTGCCTAATGTACAGATCACCACACCGATGCGTTTTTGGTAATGCTCACCAGTGTCATTTTATACACAGATGCATCGGTGCGGTTTGATTAAGGGATGCACCTGTGATGAATAACCACAAATAAAAAAGCGCAACTCTATTTTCTTTAAGTGAAAAAAAAATGGTAAATTGAAAAATGGGCAGCAAAATATTTTTGAAAATCTAATTTCATAAAACATTTCTTTAAATACTAAACACTTTTCATTATTTCACTATTTTTGCAAAAATTTTCAGCCAGAGATTTGCAGGAGACATACTTGGAACAAGAAAAGCATGAGAGCACTATGGAGCAGGGAAATACGTTTGAACAGAAGTATTCAGACAATCAGAATTTCAAACCTCAGGTGATTCAAACCCTGTAGCATAGAATTTCAAACGATGTGAATAAAGTTTATTGTTTTTTTTACTTTTTCTGTAGTTTTTTTATGCAGTAAAATAAAAAAATTAAAGTTTATTATTTTTTTACTTTTTATGTAGTTTTTTTATGCAGTAAAAGAAAAAAATCAAAGTTTGTTGTTTTTTAAACTTTTTTTGCAGTTTTTTTTTAACTTTTTTCTACTGTTTTCAGAAACAAAAAAAAATCCATTTTTAGAAACAAACCCTAGATTCTTTTTGTTTCTGCCCTTTATTCTCCCTCTCTCTGTAATTTCAGAATTAGGGCTTTTCAATTTAGATTTATAGGGTTTGTATATTCGTAAGACATCCAACCCACATGACGACTTGCATAGTCAGATCCCAATCCATGTCAGCCCTTGCGTGAATTAAAAAAACAAAAACAAAATTTTTTCCTCGATGTGCCCTGTGTAACATAGTGCACCGGTGTGCTCTGTTATACTAGCACACCATGAAATTACAATGATTAAAAAAAATAAAAAAATTATCAGTGCACCATATGTAACATGTGGCACCGATGCGCTATTTCATTATGGCGCACTACGAACGTGCTGTTTCGCACAAAAAAAATCCATTTTAGAAACAAACCTTACATTCTTTTTGTTTCTGCCCTTTCTTCTTCCTCTTTCTGTGATTTCAGAATTAGGGCTTTTCAATTTATATTTATAGGGTTTGTATTGCTAAATATAAGCCTAAGACATCCAACCCACGGGAACACTTGCATAGTCAGATCCCAATCCATGTCCGCCCTTGCGTAAATTTAAAAAAAAAATAAAAAAAATTCATTGGTGCACCTTGCATAACTAAGCGCACCGTTGCGCTCTATTATCCCAGTGCACCACGAAATTATTGTGATAAAAAATAAAAAATAAAAATGTTTTTTTATTAGTGCGCCATTTGTAAAATATGAAGCCGGTGCACTATTTCATTATGGCGCACTGCGAACGTTTTGTTTCGCAAAAAAAAAAAAACAATTTCAAAAAATACAAACCCTACATTCTTTTTGTTTCTGCCCTTTCTTCTCCCTCTTTCTGTGATTTCAGAATTAGGGCTTTTCAATTTAGATTTATAGGGTTTGTATTGCTAAATATAGACCGAAGACATCCAACCGACGAGACGATTTGCATAGTGAGATCCCAATCCATGTCGGCCCTTGCGTGAATTTAAAAAAAAATAGATTTTTTTTTTCATCGGTCCACCCAGCATAACCTAGCACACCGGTGCTCTGTATTATACAAGCACACCATGAAATTAATGTGATAAAAAAATAAAAAACATTTTTTTTTATGAGTCCGCCATATGTAAAATATGGCATCGGTTTATGTTAGAAAAACTAACACTGGATGATTTTTATTATTTTATCATGGTTGATCGGTGCAGTGGTTGACATGCAACACACCGATAATCCTAGTTGACAGAGAGCACCGTACGGTTTATTATACTGTTTGTGCGGTGCGGTTCTAAGATCCACACACACTGGCGTCGGTGCGTACACCATGAATGGCGCACCAATTTCTTGAGTTTTTTTTTTTACTTGAAAAGTTGACAATTTATTTATAAATATATTAATGAATGATATGGTACATGTTTTATATTTATAAAGAAATGACTGACAAGAGATCAAGTAACAAAAATACTGATAACACATCAAGAAAAGAAAAAAAGGCAAGTTCTTTGTAAATTCTTTACAAAAAATATTACTTTTGAACTATATGTAAGTTTAACTAATATGTATTGTTTACTGTGTATCATGCAGAGCCACAAAATGACGAAGCTCGATAAGATTATTTATGATCTAGGACCAAAAGAGCGTAAAATATTGATGAGAAAATTGCAAAAGGATGAATCACATGAATGAAAAATACTATCGATCCAATATGAGTTTCTTTTTTTAATTTTCATTAATAATATAATTAAAATTATTAGATAACATGCGTCAAATATTCTATTAATTCACATCTGTTTAATTTTCTACAGGGATCAACAACTCAGAAAAGGAATGTTGTTCTAAGAAAAGAAAAAAAATAGAACATGAAAATGAAAATGAATTGCTCCTTAGCTCATTTGGAGTGGTGCTGGAGGTTAATGAAAGGGGGAAAATCATTTACAAAAGTTTGAGGGATCTAGTGGAACGAATGTATAGACATTCTTTTCATTTACAATATAAAAACCAATCCATTGATTCCAAGAACCAAATTTTATCTAAACTACAGGAAGAGTTTCCAGAGAATTGGTCAATGAGACATGACAGACTTTTAATAGAAAAAACGTACAACAACAAAAAGGAAGGAATGAAAAAGTAATATTCCTTTAATTTTTTCTCTAGAATTATTTATAAATATCAACTTTGTTATATTTAATTTTCATATATCAATATAAAAATTAAATAGTTTATTTTCATGTTACATTTTCAGGAAGATTACGAAAATCTCAAAATATGAATGAGCTGATATCAAAAATATGCCAGTAGGAATGTCCAAAAAGGTGTACAAGGAGATGGTAAAAGAAATGGACAAAATTGCATCGAAGGAGGAGCCATCTCAACGACAACGTGCTTCAAATGTAATATGTAATCACTGAATTTTTCGATCATTAGGTACAATAAATAATAAATTTAGCATTAAATATTAATTTTCAAGTATTTTCTTGCAGAAAAGAAAAGAAAATGGAACCCATTCAGCACATAAAACAAGACAACAAGGAAGAAAAGGGTTGATATCTAAGTTTGTGAGTAATTGTCACTTCCTTATAACAAATTAACTAGATTTCATTTTTGTATTTTTTAAGTTGTTTTACAAAAATCATCATTGAATGTTTTCAAAGAAGTGCTAACATACAAAGAGGTTCCATCAGAGGAATTGATTGAAATTGGGTTAAATATGGGTTGTGAGTATATGTTGGCATATCAGAACTTAATTGTGGAATTTTTAAGCATCTATCGATCTTTTTTTGCTTAGCTCCATCTATAATTAATAGAACAAAAAAATATTTTATATTAAATATATGATTTGTTATGGGGTATAAAACTTGTAGGAAACAAAGTATGAAATTGCGCCAACAGATGAAATCTTGAAAGATGGCATGTCACATGGTTTTGAAAGAATGTGTATAGTTTATGAGTCAATTGTTGCAATGGTACATCATTTATTTTCGATTTGCATTGATGTATATTATTTAATATTTCAATTTTCATTATTCTCACCAATGTATATCACTCATTACAGTTTATTTTTATGTTTTTAGATGGAAGGTGAAGAAGAAGAAAACAATCAACACCGTGAACAAAAAAATTCTGAAAATAACCCAAGTCATGGAAGTAGCTCTAACAGTGACAAAAATTCAAGCGAAGAATGATGATCACTATGTTTGGATATCAAAGCAAGGCGTTGTATTTTTTGAAATATTATCTTGTGAAATCAGACATTTTGTTTAATGTAATGGACATAGTGTCCTTATTGAAAGATAAAGGGATACCAATAACTGTCCCATTTTGTATGACAAAGACTGTTATATATATATATATATATATATATATATATATATATATGTCTGTGTGTGTTTTAATTTATTCTATTGCGTTCTCCATTGTCGCTGTGAAATATAACACCACTGATTAAATTTATGGATGATTAAATATTACAATGAAGAGATGTGAAATTTGATGATATGATATAACAAATTAATCCAAACATCATATTCAAATGCACTCATAAAAATTTCATGCATATGAATGTTGTTATAAGATATATATGTGTCGACTTTTGATGAATAATGAATTTTAAAAAATCAAAATAATTATGATACAATATAACAAATTAATCCAAACATCACATTCAAATGCATTAATAAAAATTTAATTAATATGAATATTGTTATAAGATGTGTCAATTTTTGATGAATAATGAATTTTAAAAAATCACAATAATTTCACTATCACAGGTCGATGTCTCTAGATAATAAAAAATGAAAACCGGTGTGTGTTAGTTACTGTAGACCAGTGTGTTTGTATTATGAAGCACACCGTGCGTTTCTATGACCTCTGGGCACCGCACAAATACCAATACCAATTATAAATCTTGGTGCATTTGTGTGATACTAGGAACCGGTGTGTTTATGTGTCTATATGCACTAGTGAATTTGTATGACCTATGGGCACTGCATGAATACCGATACCAATTATAAATTTCGGTGTAGTTGTGTGATAGTACGCACCGGTGCATTTGTACGACCTATGAGAACCGCATGAATACCGATACCAATTATAAATATCGGTGCATTTGTGTGATACTAGACATCGGTGCGTTTCTATAAGTATACGCACTGGTGTATTGATACGACCTATGGGAACCACACAAATCCCAAGATCAATTATAACGGCCCCATGAGTTGTATCACCAAGACTACGCCTAGTGCGGTTTTATACCTTAACGGCCTGATGCATTCTCCTTCAACTGCCCCGGGGCACCTTCTACATGTACACACTGGTGCGTTAAAGCCAAAGTAGCGCACCAATGAAAAAAACATCCGTAATAACCTTCGACCGCCCATTTTTTTTAGATGTGTTGAATTTCCGTTAAAAGCTCCACCAAAACCTCCGTAACCATAAACGGATGTTGTAGCAAATGTTTTTTTGACAATTTTGGCCAATTTTATAACACTAAAAACCTCCTTTATAACCTCCGCTAGAGGGTCTTTTCCTTGTAATGGTCATTTCATTTTCGTTTATTCCATGAACATGGTAACCTGTTTTGTGACTACCCTAATCAAAAGAAAGAGTGACAAGAGGTCAGGCTTTTTAACCACGAAGGTTTTTCAAAGTTCTAGTTCGTCTAAGGTCAACAAGAGGTCATTCAGCTCAACAGTTTAAGAAGATAGAAGAGCATAATTCTTTTGTGGTTTTGGAAGGTATGGAGGAATATCATGTTGATAAAGAGGATACTATAGCAATTGAACTAGATGTTGGACTACCAGGAGATAAAAACGTTATCAAACAAAAGATCCCTGAAGTTGATCTGAAATAGATCAACCTATTTTTTAATTACCAAATATTGTGGAAGTGTTACCCCTCATGCAACAACCAATGGAATCTCTAGTAGAGGAGGAAAAACATTTAGTTCTATTATTAAATGAGTGGGCAATGTGAGACTTAGATGTGTTATCGCAAAATCATATGGAATTGTATGTGAAGTTGCTTTTGAAATCGAAGAATAGAAAACCTAAGGGGTTACTTGAGGCTTTTAGAAATTCATGTTCAATAGAAATGAATGATAAAGGTAAAGATATGTTAGGAAAAGATTTTAAGAAAAAGGGGCGTAAGTCGAACATAAGTTAATTCAATCCACGGGAGATGAATTGATCAATTCTAGTCAGGTCACAGAAATCTCGACGTATTTTCTGCCTTCTCAACAATCTTAACTATGAAGATGATTTCGTGGAACATTATATGTTTGAATAGTAAAGGAAAAAAATGATATATATGAGAAATAATTAGACGAGAGAAACCAACCTTAGTTCTTTTGAAAGAAACTAAGGTCTCTTATTTGAAATTGTCCAATATTGTGACTAGTTGTTGGAAAGGCTATGACTTCATGTCAATTGATGCTTGTGGTTGTGTTGGCAGGATAACTATCTTATGGAATCCTCTTGATGTATTGTTCTAGGATTGGATGGATAGTCTGAGTGTTTTAAAAATTTAGTTTCAGTATGTATGTTCTTCAAAGATTGTTTATCTTTATACATTCTACGGTCCTCATATGCTTATAAACAAAGTGGTATTTCTGCATAAACTCCTCTTTCCTCGTAACCTACTTCCAGATTCTCATTAGATAATTGGGGGGGGACTTCAATCTAATGTGTTCTCTTGATGAAAAAAGGGTGGGCTTCATTGATTAGAGCATGAATAAATCAGTTTCATAGATCTTAGGGAAAGGTCATGAATGTTGGATGTTAGGAAAACTAATGGTATTTTTACTTGGAATAATCAATGAGGTGGAAAAAACCAAATTGTTAGAAGACTATACAGTTTTCTAGTTTCAGAATCGATTGTAGAGAAATATATTTTTTTGGAAGCAATCGAAATATTTTTTTTTGGAAGCATAGATCATGCCTTCTCTTGGATCCGATCATCAACTCATCCGATTGGAGATTGACCTTAAAGAATGTTAAAAAACTGTCAATCTATTAATTGAATGAAATGACTCTCCAGGTGAGAACCTGGAGAGTGTACACACTCACATAAGCACTCTGTCTATTGAGTCAGATGAGCCTTAATTATATAGGCTTTCACAGTAACGAGATGGTTTCAACCACTCCCTAGATATTAGGATTTGAGATATAAGCTTATAATCTCAATCCTATCTTCATCATAACAACAATCTAATTATGGATTTCTCCATTACTTCCAACACTCCCCCCTTAATGGAGAAAGGGTATTAAACAATAATGTACACCTACTTCTCTAGTCTCAGCTAGCCTTACAATAAAAAACATGAAAAACTTGGTAACAAAGGTTTTCATTTTGGTCTTTATGCTTGTGAATCCATACTTGTTCATTCTGAGTCGAGGCTTCATCTTCACTTTCCTCGTCGTGAGGTGGTGATGTATTTGCGCCACATTTCTTCCCCAGTGATGGAAAGCTTGAATGCTTATCTTTGTCCTTCTCAAATTTATGACAGACTTAATAGGAGAATGTTTTCTCTCACTATTTCCAGTGTCACGCATGTGAACTTCCGAAAAGTTGTCTTCAAAATTTATGGATGCAACATCTGTGTTGATTTCATAAAGACACGATGTTTCAAGCCATGCTTCATGACATGCTTGACATCTGCACACACAAAAATATTCATGAGATCATCACAATTTAAATTCTCTCCATCTCTGTCTTCTTCTGCCACGTTTTCACAATCAGCTTCATGTGGCTCGTCCAATTGATCTTCAACACTTTGTTCCTCTTTATATCCTTCCTGAAGATCAACTCATGACTCTTCAATATGAGGATCTTGCATAATAGATTGTGCCTCTTGTTTCTCGTGGTCATCAACAGAACCACATTGTTTTTCTGAAATGTTTTCAGACTTAAAAATACTACTCATGCTAATCCCTCCAAATGCCAACATGATAATATCATCATCATCATCAGAATAAAAAATATATAAAAATATAGACATGTTTTTAAAGGTCCAGCTTATCTGGTTTTGTCTTGATTCCAGATTTTGACTCCACTCGGTCCTCTGACGAGCTCCAACAACCTCGTTACCACGCAGGTGGGAAAACTCCATTTGGCATCTCTTCAATAGTAGAAACTTGTATACTGTGGCTTCTATGCCACACATGTCTCAGTGCCCTTGGCTCTTGCGACGAGCAACAAATGACCTCTCAACAAGTTGGAAACGCTATGATATCCAATTATGATGTAATTAGCAATTTCTCATATGACACATATTTCTGAAAATAGGTTCGAATAGGTAAACAATTTCACATTTTCATTGTGGCATATAATAAATTAGAAGAAAAATTTACCAAGTTGATTTTGGAATCTCCACAACCTGCAACATTTCTCAAACAATAAAATTTCAAAATGAATCTGCTAGATCATACAAGCGAACTCATCCTCTGCGCACTCGGATAACACAACAATGGGGAAGCGTAGCCACATAACAAAAATAGATCAATGTTGATCCAGCGTGCTGGTTCTGCAACCTCAATTATTCATAGAATTTAGCTATGACTTCTTCAGTCTACCTATCCACATGATGGTCGTTATTTCCTTCACCAGATAAGCTCAATGTTCTTTGAGACAACGGAGACAACAATGGGCTTAGTTTCTCGAGGGAAGGCGTATCACTATGTTCAAGGCAATCCTTGCTGCAGGATCCATTGTCGTAGTCCAACTAGGAAAGAACGAAAGCACTAAGCTCTTCCTTATCATCTTCAATTGAGTGCAGACGAATGCATGAACAATGCAGAATATTTTTGGGCAAGTGGTAATGTTTTCTCTTGGAAACGGGATTGGTCGGGCTGTTGCTGCATGAGAATTGATATTCTTGGAGCCCAAAACAGAGACTATCCCCTGGCAATTAATTGATGCTCAGAGGTCATGAGAACCCAATAGATGGATCTCACACACATATCTCCTGCATAAATCTACTTTGAGAACAAACAGATATGCTTGCTCCGCTTTCTCCAGCATAAAAATATCGGCGGAGAAAAAAAAATACGACATCCTCAATCATGCCACAGATCTTAGCAAATCTCCGAATGCTGTAGCTGTACCTCTCGTCCTTCGCAGGGAAAAAACAAACAATCCTATCTCCATGCACTTTGCGAAATCCGAATGCAGCATTATAGCACTCTGAACTGAAAATGCTCATGGGTCATGGGCTCTCGAGATGAAAACAACAGACAGATCTAGCAGCTGCTCCCTTCTTCCATCTGCTAGAAAAATCATCAAGGTTCAACCTAATGCTCCAATACCATGTTAAAAAACTGTTAATCTATTAATTAAATGAAATGGCTCTCCAGGTGAGAACTTGGAGAGTGTACACAACCACATAAGTGCTCTGTCTATTGAGTCAGATGAGCCTTAATTATATAGGCTTTCACACTAACGGGATGGTTTCAACCACTCCCTCAATATTAGGATTTGAGATCTAAGATTAGAATCTTAATCCTATCTTCATCATAACAGCAATCTAATTTTGGCTTTCTCCATTAATTCCAACAAAGAAGCTCTGCATAATCTTCCTTTTTGTTTTGAGAGTTTGGTTACAAGTGCGTGATTTCTTGGAGACAATTAATTGTGGTGGAAGTCCTTTTTTCTTCAAGCTCAGAATAAAATGCATGCATTCTAGCTTAAACTCAAAGAATTGAAAGATCATATACGTTCATGGAATAAGTTTAAATTTGGAAATATTTTTTAGGATAATCAACTCTTGGAGGCTCAATGGCAGATATTCAACAATACATTATAGTTGAAGGACGCGCTATAGATCTCACCCTAGATCTGACCCTTCAAGAAGATATTACTCTTAATCATCTTGAAATGAGAAGGAAGCAAGAGGAGACTCTATGGAGTCAAAAATAAATAGCACAATGGTTAAAGGACGAGGAAAAAACACCAATTTATTTCATAAATCCATTGTTCATCATCATCACATAAATCACATTTCTCCTTATCAAGTAGATATGGTCAATAAAAACTAAATCATCAAGATATTGATGAAAAAATTGTTACATCCTTTAAGTGGATTTTAACTGTGGCATATTATTGATGCCAACCTCATATTAGTAAAATATATGAGTGTATTTCTAAACTCATTAGCCATGAGAAAAAATTGGCTCTTATGCATCTGATTTCCTTAGAAGAGGTGGAGATCGTTATTATGACAATATCAACAAATAAGTCACCTAGGACGGATGGATTCATGGAGGGATTTTTCAAAGCTTGTTGAGCTTCATGGGTACTGAAATTGAAAAGTTGGTGGGTGAATCCCATAATTTACAGTCTATGTGGAGCGGTTTGAATTCCACTTTCGTTACATTGATTCCTAAAAAAATGGCAATTCAGAAGATCCTAGCAATTTCAGCCTATCACATTGTATAATGTTATTTATAATATCGCACCCATTATTATAGTCAATAGATTGAAACCTATGATGCATTTGACCATCTATCCTAAGAAAACTGGGTTTGTTGAGGGTAGAGAGATCTCCCATGGAATTGTTGTTGTTAAAGAGATTCTTCATTATTTGAGATGCTTCAAAAAATGAGAATTATTGTGAAGTTGGATCTTTATAAGGCTTACGATTGGGTTATTTGGGATTACTTATTATAGGTTTTAGATGCTTTTGGTTTCTCCTAGCAGTGGATTTCATGGGTGCATTATCTTATCTCGTCCCCATTTTTTTATATCATAATAAATGATTCTCCTTCTCACACTTTTAATCCTTCTTGTGGTCTTTAAGGTGATCCTCTTTCTCTATTTTTATTTATCATTGCTATGGAAGGAATTGGTCGGATATTCTCATCTTATTGCAATTAGGGAAGGTTTTTGGGTTCTAAATTTTTTGGATTGGGCCTCTCCATTACACACCAATAGTTTTTTGATGATGTGTGTCTTTTTTCCTTTCTATATTTGAAAGAGGCTAATGAATTGCATTCCCTACTATCACTATTTATGGATGCTTCTCGTATGATAATAAATAATAATAAATCACACATTTTATTTTTCAATTGTAAATATTCTGTTCATATATATTTGGCTAAGAAGCTTTAGTTCCAAAGGTATTTTCTTCCATATAAATATCTTAGGGTCCTATTGGTTCTCAATCCTAAATATATTTCCTGTTGGCAACCTCTTATTTCCAAGTTTTCCAACAAAATCAAAAGTTGGACTTTTAGAGCTCTAAATTTTGCAGGTCAGCTTGTTTTGACCAAGGGAACCCTTCAAGCTTTGCTGATTTACCAGATGTCAAATATGCCTATTCCTGTATGGTGATGAAAACTTTTTCTTCTAAATGGAAATTTTTTTTTTGGAGAGGGGCTAATAGGGATAAATGACAGTATTTGGTAGCTTGGGAGAATCTATTTTTTCCTAAATAGGTAGGTGTATTAGGTTTGAATTACCCATATATAATTAGTGCTTCCTTTGGTGCTAGGTTTTGGTGGAGATGGATTAATGGAGGTACTAAAATATGGAAGAGAACTTGGTCGAGAAAGTATGCTCCATTCTTGATGCAAGTTGATAAATTAAAATGGAACACTCGGATTATAACTTCCAGCTTCTGGAATCAGGCTTAGGAGAACCAAAATGTTGTTTAGGACCATTCATTTTTGAAAAATAATAATGGTGATACAATTCCTTTTCAGGAGGATAATTGGCAAAAACTCCATAATTTTTCTATTACAAATAACTTTCAACGGATTAAATTTTTTACCTTAGAGTTGGGAGCGGTTAAAGTAAAACATTATTGGAATTTTGGGACTAAGGATAATTTTTAGTGTTCATGGACATTTCAATAAGATTGGCCTCAAAATCCTCATGATTTTCCTTGGGATAATCATAAGCAATTCTTGGAAAGGAAAATTTTACTATCCCATAGTTGATATGTTATTCAATGGGGTACCAAGAAATTAGGTATGATCATAGTCAATGAACTGTACTACTTTCTTATAGACCATAATTTGTTTTATTGTGGAGATGTTTAGAAGAAATTATGGTTGTCGAAGTTTTGGCCCAAAATATCAAATGTTTCTTTGGTTAGTTCTCCAACGTCTTACCCTACCTGAGACTGAATAAAAAGAAAATGTATCTAAGATCCCTCTTGTTGTTGTCTTTATTTTTTCTGCTGAGGAGGATATATACCATTTATTACATTCATGCTGATTTGCATTGGAGGTGTGGGTTTTTTTGAAAGATATTTTTTGTGCCAATCATCATTTTCATGGTTCGATTTTGGATTGGTTGTAACATTTAAATTTACTAGATTTTAACAATCCTATTATTAATAGAGCTTGGATGTTGAGTACATGATTCATTTTATGGTACCTGTGGAAATAACGTAAAGCTCAAATATTTCAAAATAGAGATGTTCAGTGCAACGTTTGAAAAGAATCATTCTCCAGAACGTATGTGAAAATATTCTAACTTCTTCCTGGTCAGAGGATGATTGGAAGGTGTTGAAGTTTCTATCTTATGTAGTATTAATTTTTCGATCCATATGTCCTGTCCTTGTTTTGAATCACTTTCAACACGTATCATTTTACCTTCCAACACTTCTCTTTCATTTCCTCCTCTTGGATTTGTTAAATTTATTTTTTATGGTGCGTCCAAAGGAAATCCATGTATTGCAGGTTTTGGAGGGATTTTTCGTGATTTTATGGGAAATAATTTGCGTATTTTTACTCACAGTTGTGGATCCACAACGAAAAATTTAGAAGAATTCTTAGTTGTGGAGAAACACCTTTACATTACTGTTAGAGACATTTTTCAGTAAATATAGGTGGATGGTGATTCTTAGGTAGTGATTAATTATTTTCAATGACTTTTTTTGGACAACAACCAACAAAAGTGCTCCATAGTTGGAGATTGGTGCATATTGTATCATTTATCAAGAATCTCATTTTTCAATTGGAGTGCATTTTGGTTATTCATTCTCGTCACTCTACTAATTCCATGGTAGAATATCTAGCAAACCTTGGTTGTGAGTTTCATTCAATCGCAATAGATGAATATTGGCCAACACCTTCTTAGATGATTGATCTTAATATTTTTGGAAAACTTACTACGCAACAACTCCCTAATTTTTCTACTACAAAGAACTTTCAAGGGATTAATTTTTTTACCTCATAGTTGGGAGAGGTTAAAGTAAAAAATTATTGGAATTTTAGGACTAAGGATAATTATTGGCATTCATGGACATTTCAATAATATTTGCCTCAATATCCTCATGATTTTCCTTGGGATAATTTTCATAAGGAATTATTGGAAAGGAAAATTTTATTATCCCATAATCTAGATGTTCTTCGATGGGGTTCCAAGACACTAGGTATGTTCACATTCAATGAAGTGTACTGATTTCTTGCAGTCCATAATTTTTTTATTGGGGAGATGTTTGGAAGAAAGTATGGTCGTCGAAGTTGTGGCGCAAAATATTAATGTTTCTTTGGTTAGTTCTCCAAAGTCTTATCCTTACTTGGGACCAAATAAAAAGAAAATGTGTCTAAGATCCCTCTTGTTGTTGTCTTTGTCTTTTTTGCTGAGGAGGATATGTACCATTTATTACATTCATGCCTATTTGAAATGGAGGTGTGGGATTTTTTGGAAGATATTTCTGGTGCCCATCATTGTTTTCATGGTCCAATTGTGGATTGGTTGGAACATTGAAATTTCCTAGATTTTAACAACCCTATTGTTAATAGAGCTTGGATTTAGAGTACATTATTCATTATTTGGCACCTATGGAAATAACACAATGCCCAAATATTTCAAAATCGAGATGTTCAGTGCAAAGTTTGCAAAGAATAATTCTCCAGAACGTCTACAAAAATATTCTAGCTTCTTCTTGGTAAGAGGATGATTGGAAGGTGGAAGGTGTTGACGTTTCTATATTATGTAGTCTTAATTTGTCGATCCATATGTCCCTTCCTTGTTCCGAGTCACTTTTGACACATTTCATTTTACCTTCCAACACTTCTTTTTCCTGTCCTCCTCCTAGATTTGTTAAATCGAGTTTTGATGGTGTGTCCAAAGAAAATCCATGTATCAGGTTTTGGAGGTATTTTTCGTGATTGTATGGGAAATCCTTTGCATATTTTTATTCACAGTTGTGGCTCCACGACGCATAATTTAGCGGAATTTTTAGCTGTGGAGAAAATCCTTTCCATTGTTATTAGAGATGGTTTTTAGTAACTATAGGTGGATGGTGATTCTTAGGTAGTGATTAATTATTTGCAATGACATTTTTTGGATAACAACCAACAAAAGTGGTTCATAGTTGGAGATTGGTGCATATTGTATCGTGTATCAAGAATCTCTTTTTGCATTTGGAGTACATTTTGGTTATTCATTCTTGTTTCTCTTCTAATTCCATGGCAATATATTTAGAAAACCTTGGTTGTAAGTTTCATTCAATCTCAATAGATGAAAATTGGCCATCACCTTCTTAGATGATTGATCTTAATTTTTTGGAAAACTTACTGCACAAAGATGGGTTCGTCCCCAATGGGGTTACACACAGTGCTCAAGAAGTAGTTTTATTGGATGATGTGAAGGAAGCACATTTGTCTCAAGGAGAGGATGGTGTGGTGGCTTCTGAGGGAGGAACGTTGGGATGTCAACCTATTGTCTCAAAGTATTAAATACCACCTGATTGGAATGGATTTTATTAGGTATGAAAGGTGGTGGAGTAGAGGTGAGGATCACTCCACCTATCTCAAATGTATTTCCCTCTTCTAATTTATAGTTCTAATCCTGATGGAATGATGGATTCCTCTTATCCCAGTTGAAGATATTGGATTAGAGGTATTGTTTTGTTTTTTAGGAATTTTTAATGCATCTCAATTCCTCATGCGCTCTAGGTTAGGGATTTGTTATGAATATGGGTGAAATTATGGTTCTTTTTTTTGGAGACTGTGGGTTTTTTGGAACATTATTTTTTTGTTATTTTGTGGCAAGGCCTCCTAGTATCAATTCATGGTTTTGTACGGCTTGTGGCTCGACTCAATATCATTTTTCTATGTTACCTAAGCACATGTTTCTCATGTTGTATGTCCTCCATTATGTTATTATCATGGTCCTACAGGAGGTTTTTTTTATTGGTATGTGTTGGGAAAAACACTGAGTCGCTAGGGGGGGTGAATCAGTATTTACAAGAACCAAAATATTTTACTTTTCTTTTACTAATTTCTATACGCGACTTTGAGTAGTCCAACTAGCGTATGTACGCAGTTATTTGAAATGAAACTTGTGTATACCCAATAACTTAATGTTCAGATAAATATTTAGAAACATTACTTAGCCCAGTTCATCGGTTATGCATCAAACATTTAATCAGTAAAAATGTGTAGTAATAACATAATAAATCATCACACAAGGGCATCACACATGAACACTGAGATTTAAGGTGGAAACCCAAGTCAGGAGAAAACCACCACTGTTGTCATCTCTGTCTTCAATATTTATTATATGGATAACTTCTTACAATGTTGTACTGATGCAGACTCATATTAGTATGCAGGAACGCACCTGTAGAAGGCTGCAACCTTCTCTCGTTCTCCAACTGCTACTAGAAGGGAGTTCCAACCCCCTGATCTCGTTTACCAGGAACTACTGGAAGGGAGCTACAACCCCCTGAAATGATCATCAGCGTCTAATGGCAGGAAGATTTGACTTCCACACTGAAGGCTTCAACCCTCAGAACCATTGCATACCACGTTTCATAAATTTTCACACTGGATCCAATAGCTTTAAAATAACACAATTTGTAGATCAACACTAATAGCTATAAACAAATCTTTAAACAAAAAAATGAGATCACTGTAACCAAATCACATTAATAAACCCAGACTTATGAATTAACATACAAAATCAACTTCAACCATGATCATTCATAAAACCAAATGTATATGCTAATTTACTTACTGTAACCTATGTATATACACGTTTTCCTATGGAAAAACCTGCGTATATATCTTAATATATTGAATTTAGGAATATTATCAGACTTAGAACATATCAGAGATGTTCATGCATACTTTTTTAGATTTACAGAACCCTTATTCAGTTAGCATCATCCATCATATTCAATTACCCGGTCACAGATCATATTTATACATAATCAACTAGCAGCATATACAATATTCAAACAATCTAGATCTACAGGAAGAATTTATTGATAGAAAACACACACACATATATATATATATATATATATAGAATAAATGACAAAAAAATTTCTTCAACAATATATAGAAAAAACCCTAACTTCCATACGTGCTTTTTCTGAAACAAACTCATGTGTATACACGCTTTCATCGTGACGAAGCAGCATATAGATATGTAAATATTCAGGACTGCATAAAATTTCAGAAAAACAGACTTACTCAGATCATACCCTTCACTTCATAAAACATGCACTAGATCACAAATATAAACATCTCACAAAACAATCAAGCAAATACAAAGTCATTTAAGGTTTAGAGATCTTGATCCATTACTGTATTCATAAGTGAATCATTATTTCAAATCTATTAATAAAATTTAACCCATTCCATGCATATACACTTCAGAGTGAATTATTAAATCAATACCCATACACTTGCACACCTTTGCACTATGATCTTCTTCTCCTTATATAGTTTGAGCCTTAGCCAATACCATGAGCCAAAACTGCACAAGTGTTAATGCTATTCTTGCACTGAATCAAACAGATGACACAATGCTCAATAATGTGGGCTAAAACCATGGTAAGGACCCTTGGTATCATAAACTGAGTGTGTAAGTACATACACGACTAGGCTTCTTCATACCTGCGTATACACTATTTCTAGATGTGTACATGGGTTGCCTTCATCAAACCTGCGAGTATACACAAGATGCCTTCATCAAACCTGCGTATACATCTTGAAAATTTATCTTTATTATTTCCTTGTCCTTGATTAGAATTCCTTTCTCTGCCACATCTGAACTGACCTGTAGATACATCAATTTTACATCTTTAACAAATAGGTTGCTATCAAAAGACAACTCATCGAGTAGGTTGGCATCAAGGAAAACATAACAACATATTACATCATAATTCCAACAATATGTGTGCATGGTGATAGTTGAAAGTTGGTGGTGTAACATTTACTTTGTCTAGGATTTCTATGGAGAAGTGGCTTGGTGTAATCAAGTTGTTTTGGATAAATGGAGTTTCATTGGAGACATGCATCTTTTTTAGATCGATTGCAGTTTTCCTTAGGTTGAAGGTTTAGGGAAAGTTGATCCAAATTTATGCATGAATGCAATAGAATACACATGTAACCATAAATACAAAGATGCAGTGGAAATAACACTTCATTTCATTAATATCAAAGAGCTGAAATTTTCTTATAGATATTAGAATGGAAATAAACTAGCTAGGGCACTAGTAGGTTATCTCTGAGAAGAGATGTGGCGGCTACAGGCCTCTGAACTCTGTGTTACAATGAGGCTCAAAGGCCTATATATTATTGAGAAACAATGGAAAACCATAAACATCCAAAAACCTAACCTTAGGAGATGAAACACCAAAATATAGGCCCCATTGGGGTAAATTTGTACATCAATTTCCCAAGGTCATAAGTTTGGAATACTATATCTGTTTGACGCACATGATATATTGTTAGAAATATCTATCCGAGGACTAAAAATGTCAACCATGAATGTATATTCTAAAATGGAATCAAATTTTCCAGACAAGTGATGCAAAAAAAAAATCGTTTAGGGCCTCAAAATGGCTTTGGAAGTTCAGGACCCGAAAAACTGCTAAAAATAGTAAGTTGTGCTAAAACTAAAAAATTGAAAGAGACAATGGTGGGGCCCCAAGTGGAATAGGTGGGTGGCCACCAATATCCACCTAGATCATTCCTCCCACCTTAGGAAGAACTAGTCCCTATTGCATTGAGTCCCCCCATTAGATGATGAAACTTCTACTCAACTTGGTCCCTGGTGAACCACTTGCCTTGGTGCAGGAGATGGCCAGCTTTGAAAACCCGATACTATTGGATATTTTGTTGGCGAGTGTTCTTAATTTTCATGTCCATGATACAATCTATGGTGGCATGTTCCAAGAAGTTTGGGTTTAACTCTATTGGTGTGAGTTTTTCTGCAATGTCAGAGGTGTCTAGTAGAGGTGGGAAGTAGGGATGAAGGTGGTCCACATTGAATACCGAGTGCAGAACAAGGAATGGTGGAATACTGATCTCGAAGGCATTTTTACCTAAAACCTTGGTGATGGTGTATATCGGAGCATGTGAAGCTTGCAGTGGGGTCTAATGAGTCGCTCCTTCTGCAAATGTAGCCAGACTTTTTCGCCCACCTGGAAGTTGTGTGGTACCCGATGTTGATCATGTTGTTGCTTGTACTTAGAATTGGCTCTGTCTAAAATTTCATGAACTTGTTGGTCAATGTGCTAAATGTGCTCAATGAATTTGTTCGCTTTGTGAGCTTCAGATTGGACATGAGTCGAATTGGCATGAGTAGCTGCAAATGGCATGCCTACGTCAATGGGACATAGTGGCTGGAATCCCAAGCCCACCTGAAATGGGTTGTGGTCGGTTGAGCTGTAGAGATCTCGATTATAACTGTGTTGTACATAGGGAAGGCTCTCATCCCATGTGTGTGGATGATTTGAATTGTACATGCTTTGAAGTGTACAATCATCCTGTTGACGACCTCTGTCTGGCCATCCGTTTGGGGATGGAAAGCTATGGACTTGGTGAGCTTGGTGTCCAACATTGACCAGAGGCTAGAAAAAAATGTGCTGAGGAACCTGCTATCCCAATTTGAGATGATAGACTATGGGATCCCAAAGTGCATTCACACTCGTTCAAATAAGAGTTTAGCGGTGGCTTGTGCTGTGATATTCTCTTATCGACCACCATAATTGCCATCTTCGAGAATTTGTCGACGACCACGAAAGCACAGTCATTTCCATGATTAGTAGAAGGAAGGTCCGACATGTAAATCATGGAGATGGATTACCAAGGTTGAATAGGGGTAGGTAGTGGAGTATAGAGGCCTTGCTTCTTGATTTTTGGTTTGGAAATGGTGCAAGCAGTGTAGGATCTGATGTACTTCCCAACATCTTGTCGAAGGTTCAATCAATAGAAATAATTTTGTAGTACTGCCACTGTTTTCTTGACCCCGAAATTTCCAACAACTCGACTGTAGTGTGCTTCCCATATCATCTTGGCACGCTCGCTTGAAGGAACACAAAGGTGTCCTAGGTGACATAACAGTGCATCTTGGAGGTGAAAATTTGGAACTTGCATACCCCCCAAGAGTTCCTTGTATGTGTGACCAAATTCTGGATTTCTCTTGTAGATAAGTGGCCAATCAGAAGTCTCATGCCCACAAGAGTTGAGAATGATGGTTAGCGCCATGATCAGTGGTCGGCTGAGGCAATCTGCAACGTTTTTGGTGCTACCCTTCTTGTACTTCATGTTCAAATGAAATTGTTGTAGATATGTGGACCACTTCTGATGGCGATCATTCTGCAACTTCTCTTATGTCTGTATGAATTGCAGGGGTTAGTGGTTTGTGTGGATGATTGTTTCCTTCCTAAAAATGTAATTCTTCCATTTTCGACAAGCTTGCATAATGTAATAAATTTATTTGTCATAAGTGGGATAATTGTGGACTATGTTGGACAATGTCTCACTGTGATATGCCACTGGATGCCCTTTTTGAGTAAGAACTACCCAAATATCATAGTCAAGGGCATCCGTCTCAATCTCAAATGGTTGTTGCAAGTCTGATAATGTGACCACTGGGGCAGAATAGAGGAAATGTTTCAATTCTATGAATGCCTTCTGTTGAGATTCTGACCAAAAAGAATTTTTATTTCGCTCCTCCCTTAGTGATTTGACTCAAGGGCCAAGTGATATGACATAATCCCAACACGAGCCTGCGGTAGAAATTAGCAAGACCCAGAAAGCTGTGAAGCTCTCTTAGAGTGGTTGGGGCTGGCCAATCCTGAATGACTTGGATCTTGGTTGTATCCACATGCACCCCCCTTTCATCAATAATGTATCCTAGATATTGAACTTGGGTCATGCCAAAAGTGCACTTCTCCAAATTATCACACAAATTGTGTTTCCGTAGTGTTTGGAGGACTTGTCGGATGTGGTGGGAGTGCTCTTTCCAAGTCTGGCTAAAGATCAGAATGCCATCCTAGTACACCAATAAAAATGAGTTGGTGAATGGCCACAATATGTCGTCCATCACCTCATGAAGGTTACGGGAGCATTCGTCAACCCAAAAGGCATGACTAGCCATACAAAAAGGCCCTCCTTGGATATGAAGGCATTCTTCCACACATTAGAGGGTTCGATTGGTACCTGGTGATACCCAGAATTCAAGTCGATCTTACTAAAATATTTCGCCCATGTGATTTGGTCAAGAAGGTCATCAATCCGTGGGATCGGGTACCTATTATGGACCATGATCTTGTTCAATGCCCGATAGTCAATACATAGTCTCCAAGTCCCATACTTCTTTTGTAGCAACACGATCGGGCTCCCACAGGGTGATGAAATTGTTCGGATGTGACCTTTCTGCATCAAATCCTAAATCTGCCTCTTGATTTCATTGTTCTGCTGAACAGAGCACCGATAGATCAGTCCATTGGGTAGTGGTGCACCTGGGGTCAGATAAATGGGGTTCTTGACCTGATAGTGCAGAGGCACCCCTATGGGTGACGTGAAGATGTCCCCGTACTCCTCCATGAACTTTTCCATTTGTTGTGTTGTGTAGAGGAGCCCTTTCTCGAGGTCGTGGCCATAATATTCTTCTTGCCTTGGGGGCGGATCATCAAGAAAACAAATTTCCTAGTTTTGGAAATGAGCTTACTACATTGTTTTTCAGTAACCAAAGAGATAGTGATAGGTGATGGTACCTATGGTATCCTGTAAAACTTATTTCCCAAAGTAACAATAACAGCGCAGGGTTGGGACTCATACAGAACATGTCTCTTCCACAAGTATAGTTGGCCTAGTAATACTTCACAAAAATCAAGAGGAGCAATGTCACATAATACCTCATCTGTGAAGGTCTTGATGCTGCAGGGAAGGCAACAATGTTGGCTAACATGGAGATCCCATCCTTGGTGAAGCCACCCGATGGTGTATGGATGTGGGTGTGCTATGGTCGGAAATCCCAACTGCTTCATGACATATGATAAAATGAGGTTATTTTGGCTCCCATTGCTGACAATGAACTTTAGCGGGGAAACCTTTACCCACATCTGGGAGTGGAAGAGACAGTGCTCCTCCTCTGGATCTTCCAGTTCCTCCTTCTGGATCTTCATAGTGCCAACAGTGGCATTGGGCTCTGCATCAATACTTTTTTTCCCTTTTTCATTCCCCTTGTCAGGTTCTAATTCAAATTCGGAGGATGCATCTGATTCAGAAGCCCTCATCTCGCCCACTAGTGATTTCTTGGCCTGACATTCACTTGTGTTGTGAGTGGAGCTCTTATGGAACTCACACCACTTTCCCATGTCCTTCTTTGGCTTTGCGGTGTTGTTATTTTCTTATGGATTTGACAGGTTTTCTTAGGACATCATGTGTTGGCTTTTTCCTTTGTTCTGCGGTTTTGGGGAACCTTTCCCTTGCTTTTGATTCGTAGATCCAAAGTCTCGCTTCTTCTATTTGAATTTCTGCTCAATCTTGGCAGCATACCGGTATGTCGTACTAAGAGAGGAGATGTCGAGGAACTCCATTTCCTCCTGAATATATCTATGTAGACAACTGAGATACTTTAGCACCAAATGTTTCTCTGAATCTTTGATACCCAACTTTGTGTGCATGGTATGGAACAGATTCGTCAGCTCATGCACATCCTGATCCCTTTGTTGCCACATCATGGTCCATTATATGTAGTTGTCCTCATAGCTCCCCACGGGATATTATTGTTCCTTGATGGTGTCTTGGAAAGAATTCCAAGTGGGTACGACTGAGAACAGAGAGGGTTATGTCTCATCCTTTTTCTCATAGTAGGTTTCCCACTAGTCCTTTACATGGGGGGTAGCTTTAAGGAGTGCAAAAATAATCTTTTCCCGGTCGGAAGAGTCATGAACCGAGAAATATCCTTATAATAAATTCAATCATATATCTATGACACGTGCTTCTATTTGACCCTCAAATATGGGAATGTCAAAGTTTACTTGTACCTTAAAGGGAGTCGCGCCTCTAGAGTGGCTGCTGGATGTAGATGCGCCATCGGTGGGCAGTCATTAAAGGATTTGGGAAAAGTTATCCATCATCACGTTCCTTTGTTTTCCGAGGGCCTCCTCGAGAAATATTTTGATAGGATCTCCTACTCTCTCATCTTTATTTTCATCCCCCATGGGCGACCGTGGGGGTTTGCAAGGACGATCTTGCAAAAGTTCAACCAGATCGAGTCCTAACTCCTTATACCCCGACCTCATTGGGGACATGCAAAGAAGGATCGAGGAAAAACAGACCGCTCTAATACCACTGATATAGATTTATGCAGGAACGTAATAGAATACACATACAACCATAAATACAAAGATGCAGAGGAAATAACACATTATTTCATTAATATCAAAGAACTAAAATTTGCTTATAGATAGAATGGAAATAAACTAACTAAGACGCTGGTATCTTATCTCTAAGAAGAGTTGTGGCAACTAAAGGCCTCTGAAATATGTGTTACAATGAGGCTCGAAGGCCTATATATTATTGAGAAACAATGGAAAACCCTAAACATCCAAAAACCTAACCCTAGGAGATGAAATGCCATAATATAGGCCCTGTTGGGGTAAATTGGTACATCAATTTCCTGGGGTCGTAAATTTGTCATACTATTTCCATTTGACGCACATGATACATCGTTAGAAAGATCTATCCAAGGAATCCAACTACTGACCGCAAATGTATATTCCAAAACATAATCATATTTGTTGGAAAAATGATACCAAAAAAACGTCATTTAGGGCCTCAAAACGGCTCCGGAAATTCAGGACCCGAAAAAATGCTAAAAATAGTAATTTGTGCTGAAACTAAAAAACTGAAAGAGACAATGGTGGGGCCCCAAGTGGAATAGGTGGGTGGCCACCAATATCCACCTGTATCAAAAGTGTTGTGGCATACATTTGTAATCTTATTTGTTTTTTTTTGTCATTGTCTACTAGATGGCTCATGTGGTTTATGTGTCATATGTTTGATGTTTCTGTTTCTTTAGTATTGTATTTTTTTGTGAAGTTGAATTCTTTATGTGGTGGTTGAATCAGAGCCAATTTGGGTCTTCCTGGAGATTCTGTACCAATTCAGATGTGTGACGTTACATCTTTCTGGAGCTCTATGATGTAACTATATTCAATATTGATACTAATGTTTTCAATTAAAAAAAGGGGGGTGGGTGAAAGTTCTTGATTGTGTATATTTCAATTCATTTTCCCCATACTAGCTTAGTTTGTACTTCACCGTAATTCACCATCATCTTTTGATTCCTTCCCTTCTATTGAAGTGATCCGCATAATATTCCTAAATATGTTATTGATACTGTTACACACTGAATTTCATTGATTGTATATTGCAGATACGTGGAAGAGAAAAACCATACTTCTCGTCACCATTGAAATTTATTTATCATTAATGGAATACTTTTGAGCCATTTATATTTATCTCCCAAGAGGTGTTTAGTTATTTAACATTGACATATTGATATTATTTTTAATTTAATTTTTTATGTTTATAATGAAATATGCTGCATAGTTTTATAATCTTTTTTTATATTAATGATAAAATTTAAATTAACTATCATACATTTCTGTTTTTTTAGTGACATTTACTTAATACAATTATTAATTTACCATACAAATTATTTATTTTAATTTACCCTACAAAATGACATAATATAAATAAATAGATATAAAATAAATAATAGACATAAGTCCATTAATATCAATCACATCACATTTATTGATAAAATTTAATGAATAAAATATCATCATTCACTTGCTTCTCTGGCAGTCATCATAGTATAGGTTAGGAGAAAAATTCAACAATAGAGCACTAGGTCTTGTGTGTATGAGAAACATTCAACAGTGGAATGTTATCCCTCTCGATCATTCACCTCCCCGATTGAAATTATTGAGTAACCATAATAGTATTGGGTTATTTTTATCTTGACCATATATTCTAAATACTTTAGAAATTCGATGGAAACATTTTGGAATACTTTAGAAATTTAATGGAAAGAGTGAAACAACTATTTGACTTCGCTCCTACTGAAATAATATTCATTCAAAATCTATGATAGTGTAATTAAGTCCACCCAACACTCTAGTGAAACTATTACTGAACCAAACAACAATGTGTGTGGCCCATTCGTAATTTTCATTTACCTATGGAAGCAAGCGTTGTTTACTCATGGAAGGAAGCACTCGAGGTAGTGAGTCAGCGAATTAAGAAGGCAATGGACCTTTATTATCTTGTTTGGTTTCGGGAGTGCCTTTGTAGGAGGCGCAAATAATGCACTGAGATTATTGTTGCGATGCAATGTTAAGGGGAATGGACATGAGGATGATAGAAATCAATATTATCTATCATTCCCAACGACAATGAAAAAGGATAAGGATGGAATGTAATATGTATATATGATTATTATTTGAGTGGTTTTAGTTGAATATAAACCTGTATGGGCAAATTGTTTTTTTTGCAGATGGCCGTATATGATTCTATCATGTCTTTTATGGTTCAACTATATGCCCAATTTCATATGATGTTGCGGTAAACACTGTGGGACGGCTGGCTTATCGTTGAAGTTGGTTTTGCTTGTCGTGCATGTTGTGGGTTCACATCTTCGGATTTGGTTGATCCCCCATTTCTTTTCCAATTGGCTTTAGACATTATCATCGACTCTATGCTTGATTATGAGTCTCATGTGATGGGTATGTTGTGCCAGATCACATTATTTTGATTTTAGGAGCAATGTTGCATATTTTGGAAGTGATTTCTCACTTCACTTTTTTATGATGTATTATGCACTGTTTTTATTTATCATAATATAAAACAGCGTTTTTTTCTTTCTGAAAAAAAAAAAACCTGTAATTTATTTATTGTTATATGAATAAGTGTTATATAAGATGAATTAGTTTTTATACGTTATGGTATTGATTTATATTATTATAAAAATATATATATTTACACATTAAATTTATTTTAAACGTTAATTTATGATTGATTTGCTTTTATTACTATTGGAAAAAAAATATTTTTTGTATTTTCTAAAGTTCACACTTTCAATTCTTTAAGTTGATCGAATGAGTTTACCCATATGCTCCAACCAGGTTCAAAGCAGGTTCAATTCTCTTGGTCGAAATTTCACACGTTCAATTCTCTAAATTTGTCAATTGAGTTTACCCATATGCTCCAACTAGGTTCAATTCTCTTAGTTGGTCGATTTATGTTAACCCATATGCTCCAAGTATCCCATGCAAAATTTGAAATTCTTTAAATTTCAGTGACCCACGCAGCACTCCAAAAGTATTGAGAAAGCTTTGGAACACCCTGCGAAATAACCTAATAACCTCTAGAAGGCTATAAATGAAGACTGGGCTGAGGAAGATGGTAGCGCAACTGTACTCGGATCCCTTTAGCATAAAAAAATCTCAGTTAAACAAGTATTTCTCTATGTTGCTTTATAATGTCAGCGAATGGTTATTTGTTTGCGAAAATGAAGTAATTTTTCCGCAGAATTTATAATCTATTTGGAAGAAACACTAAAATTTCGTCGATGTTTCAATGGGTTGATCACAGTTGCTTTTATCTTATGCTAGGATGAGGAGTAAAAATATTTTGTTTCATTAAAATTACTGGTTTTTCTGGTAGGAAATAGGGTATCAGTTTTTTTGGTAGGAAATAAAGGGTATCAGTTGACTGATTGTTTTTGTTAAAATAGTTAATTAATTAATGTACGAAGAGTCTATTATATTTAAAGAGTTGTTGAGTATATTAGAGTTATGTAATAAATGAATTTAGTGAATAGTTTGTATGTAGTTATATTAGGGGAGTTTAAAAAGTTAAATACCTTTCATCTGATTCATTATATTCATTAAAATTTATGTAATCAATAAATAAAAATCCTGAGCTAGTGTGTGTTCTGTATGTGAATTTTTTATATTATTTTTTGTATTGTATATCTCTATCTTTCCAACAACTTGGATAATGATTTTCACTGTATTAAAAATCCCACAGCATGCAAATAAGAGCACATCGGGGAGGAGGGGAATGAATAAAATCTCACAACATGCAAAGAAGAGCACATCGTGGAGAGCAAATGAACAGATCGTGACGAAAAGAAGCCAAACATATAAGAGAAGGCTCTTCATAGAGTGAAGAGCAGTAATTGATATCTAAAAAATAATATACTTATTTAATTAATTAATATAAATAATTAAGCCGATATGCATAACTCATTGCATGATTTATTAATATTAATATTATTTATATGAATTAATAAATTTAAATATTAATATCTTTAACATTAAATATTAATATCAATTTTAATTTTAACACTAATATTAATTATTCATGTTAATATTGTTAATATGAATAATAATAATAATATTATTTTTAATATTTATAAATATTAATTTTAATTTTAATTATTAATTTTAATAACATTAAATAATATTATTATGGTAAATAATCATGGTCACATTGTGATGAAAATTGACTCTCGGTCCAACTTTATATTAAGTTAACGATGGACATCCATGATTAACCATGGTCCAACGTTGCATTGTGACAAATATTGCCTCAATATGAAAATCAACAACGGTCCAATGTCACATTATAACAAATGTTGTCTCAATATGAAAATTTATCATGGTCAAACATGGTCCAACATCACATTGTGGCGAATATTGTGTCAATATGAAAATCAACCATGGTGAATGATGGTCAACCTTGTTTATTTTAGGGTTTATAATATCTATTTAAATGTCACGTTGTGACAAACATTGTCCCCATATGAAAACCAATCATGGTCAACCATGGTCAATATGAAAATCAACCATTGCCAATCATGGTGAACCATGGTCCAACCTTACATTGTGAGAAATATTGTCTCAACCATCGTCGACCATGGTCAACCATCGTCGACCATGGTCAACCATCACTGACCATGGTAAACCATCTCAATCATGATCAAACATGGTCCAACGTCGCATTGTGACAAAGATTTTCTAAGTATAAAAATAAACCATGGTATAACATTGCATTATGACAAAGATTGTCTAAATATGAAAATCAATCACAGTAAACCATGGTCCAATGTCGTGTTAGTGATGAAGATTGTGTCAATATGAAAATCAACCATGAACAATGATGGACAACCATGTTTATTTTAGGGTTTATAATATTTTTCTTATGGTTATATATCTTGGGATTATAATATTAAACCCTTGCGTTTAATATTATCACCTAGGGCTTACAATCCCTTGGGTTTTTAGTGTTAATTCCTTGCATTTATTAGTCCCTTGGGTTTATAATATCAATCCATTGGGTTTATAATCATGGTAGACCATGGTCCAAAGTCACATTGTGAAAAATATTGTCTCCATATGAAATTCAACCATGTTCAAGCATCGTCAACCATCGTCATTCATAGTCAACCATGGTCCAATGTCACATTATAACAAAGATTGTCTCAATATAGAAATAAACCATGGTCAACCATATTCAATCATAGTCAACCATGGTCAAATGTCTCATTATGATAAATATTGTCTCAAAATGAAAATCACTCATGGTCAATCGTGGTCAATCATGGTCAATATGAAAATAAATCATGGTAATTCATGGTCAACCATTGTCCAATGTCAAGATATGACAAATATTGTCTAATATCAAAATCAGCCATCGTCAACCATGATCAACCATTATCAACCACTATCCAACATCGTATTGTGACAAATATTGTGAATATTAAAATCAACCGTGGTCAATAACGGTCAATCATGGTCAATCATGGTCCAACTTCACAGTGTGACAAATATTATATCAATATGAAAAATAGTCATGGTCAAGCATGGTCCAATGCCGCATTGTGATAATTATAGTCTCAATATGAAAATAAACCATGGTCAACTAATTTTTTTTAGGGTATATAATATTTATCTTAGGTTTTATATACATTGGGTTTACAATATTAATCCTTTGGCGTTTTAAGGGTTTTAGTATTAATCCCTCCTTTTTATTACTGCCTCGAGTTTACAATATTAATATCTTGAGTTTATTAATATAAGTGATCATATTCCTATGGTATAATATTATTTATGGGGTTTATAATATTAGTCTGAGGGTTTAATATAGATCCTTTGGTTTTATAATAAATTAGGTTTATAATGTAAATTCCTTCAGTTTATAATATTAATCCTTGAGTTTATATTCCTAGGGTTTAATATTAAGCCTAGTATTTACAATATTCATCTCTTAGGTTTATTAATTTTAGGGTTTATATTCCTAGGGAATAATATTCATCCTAGGGTTTAAAGTTATTCATTTGGGTTTTTAATCCCCTGGGTTTTCCATAATAATCCCTTGGGTTTATCATATTAATTATAAGGCTCATGATATGAATCTTAGCCATAGTCGATCAATGTCATCCATGATCAAATGTCACATTCTGACAAATATTGTCTCAATATGAAAATCACCCATGGCCAACCATGGTCATAGTTGATCCAACATCACATTTTGACAACAATTGTCTCAATGTTTAAATCAAGCATGGTAAACCATGCTTATTCCCCTTGGTTTATAATATTAATAATCATGTGACTTTACCAATGATTTTTATTTAAAATATTGAATCCTAAGATTTATTAATCTATTTATTAATCATGTGAGTTTCTCATTCATTTGTATTTAAAATATTTATTCCTAGCCTTCACTAATTTTTTTTGTTTTTTATAGGTATCCCTTGGACTTGTTGATCTCTTATGTTCTTAATATTTTTCCCTTAGTCTCCCCAGATATTTGGGTTTAAATATTAGTCCTAGAGTTTAATACTAACGCATGGTCCAATTTCACATTATGAAAAACACTGACTCAATATGAAAATCAACCATTGGCCTTGTTGATCTCTTATGTTTTTAATATTTTTCCCTTGGGTTCCGCAATTCCTTTGATTTATAATATTAAACCCTTGGGTTTATTAGTTATAATCCCTTGTGTCTATTAATTAGTATATTTTAAAATATTGATTCTTATGGTTTATTAATTTCTTAGGTTTTTTAATTTAAAATATTTATTCTTAGGGTTTGTTACTCCTATGTTTTTAATATTGATCCCTTGGCCTTATTGATAACTTATGTTTTTAATAATTTTCCCTTGGGTTCACCAATTCCTTTGGTTTATAATATTAAACCCTTGAGTTTATTATTTCTTTTCGTTTATGTTATCAAGAATCCCTTGGGTTTATTAATCTCTTGAGTTTCAAATATTAAATACTGTCATTTATTAAATTATTAGGTTTTGCGTTTAAACTATGTGAATTTCAATGTTATTTTTTTGGTTTCACTGCAGAATTTAATATCACTTTAGTTTATTAATTCAATCATTTTATAATATTAACAATTAGTAAGGTTGATTGATCACTTGCGGTTTATCATAATAATAATCATGTGACTTCAAAATTTCTCTCTATTTAAAATATTGGGTCGTATTCTTTAAAAATCTATTGTGTTTTTAATATTGTTCCCTTCGCCTTATTGTTCCCTTACGTTATTAATATTTTTCCCTTGGGTTCACCAATTCCTTTGGTTTCTAATATTAAACCCTAGGGTTATTAGTTCTTGTGGTTTATAATATGAATAATACGTTGGGTTAATTATTAGTGTTTATTAATTGCTTTGGTTTTTATATTCTTTTTGTATTAATTTTATTGATCCTTCAACTTTATTAATCACCTGAGTTTATTGATAATTTTTATTTCTAATACTAATTTGTTGGGTAATATTTTTCCCTTGGGTTCACCAATTCCTTTAGTTTATAATATTAAAACCTTTGGTTTATTAGTTTTTTTGGTTTATAATATGAATAATCCTTTGGGTTAATTATTAGTGTTTATTAATTTCTTCAACTTGAGTATTTTTTTTATTAATTTTATTGATCCTTTGCCTTATTGGTCCCTTAGGTTATTAATATTTTTCCCTTGGGTTCACCAATTCCTTTGGTTTCTAATATTAAACCCTTGAGTTATTAGTTCTTTTGGTTTATAATATGAATAATACGTTGGGTTAATTATTAGTGTTTATTAATTTCTTTACCCATAGTTGATGAATGTCATCCATGATCAAATGTCACATTCTAACAAATATTGTTTGAATATGAAAATCACCCATGGCCAACCATGGTCATAGTTGGTCCAATGTCGTATTGTGACAACAATTGTATCAATGTTTAAATCAAGCATTGAGAACCATGTTTATTCCCTTCGGTTTATAATATTAATAATTATGTGACATTATCAATGATTTTTATTTAAAAAAATGGTTCCTAAGATTTATTAATATATTTATTAATCATGTGAGTTTCTCATTCATTTGCATTTAAAATATTTATTCCTAGCCTTTACTTTAATCTTTTTTGTTTTTTATATGTATCCCTTGGCCTTGTTGATCTCTTATGTTTTTAATATTTTTCCCTTGGGTTCCCCAATTCCTTTGGTTTATAATATTAAACCCTTGGGTTTATTAGTTCTTTTGGTTTATAATATTAATAATCCCTTCTATTTATTAATTAGTTTCTTTTAAAATATTGGTTCTTATGGTTTTTTATTTTCTTAGGATTTTGAATTTAAAATATTTATTCTTAGGGTTTGTTACGCTCTTCTATTTTTAATATTGATCCCTTGGCCTTATTGATAACTTATGTTTTTAATAATTTTCCCTTGGGTTCACCAATTCCTTTGGTTTATAATATTAAACCCTTGGGTCTATTATTTCTTTTGGTTTATATTGTTAATAATCCATCGGGTTTATTAATCTCTTGAGTTTAAAATATTAGATATTATCGTTTATTAAATTCTTAGGTTTTGAGTTTAAACTATGTTAATTTCAATGTTATTTTTTTTGTTTCACTGATGGCGGAATTTAATATCACTTTAGTTTATTAATTCAATCAGTTTATAATATTAACAATCAGTAAGGTTGATTGATCACTTGCAGTTTATCATAATAATAATCATGTGACTTTAAAATTCCTCTCTATTTAAAATATTGGGTCATATTCTTTATTAATCTATTGTGTTTTTAAAATTGTCCCCTTCGCCTTATTGGTCCCTTACGTTATTAATATTTTTCCCTTGGGTTCACCAATTCCTTTGGTTTCTAATATTAAACCTTGGGTTATTAGTTATTTTTGTTTATAATATGAATAATATGTTGGGTTAATTATTAGTGTTTATTAATTTCTATGGTTTTTATATTTTTTATTAATTTTAATGATCCTTCGACTTTATTAATCACTTGAGTTTATTAATAATTTTTATTTCTAATACTAATTTGTTGGGTAATATTTTTCCCTTGGGTTCACCAATTCCTTTGGTTTCTAATATTAAACCCTTGGGTTTATTAGTTCTTTTGATTTATAATATGAATAATCCCTTGGGTTAATTATTAGTGTTTATTAATTTCTTCAACTTGAGTATTTTTCTATTAATTTTATTGATCCTTCGCCTTATTGGTCTCTTAGGTTATTAATATTTTTCCCTTGGGTTCACCAATTCCTTTGGTTTCTAATATTAAAGCCTTGGGTTATTAGTTCTTTTGGTTTATAATATGAATAATACGTTGGGTTAATTATTAGTGTTTATTAATTTCTTTACCCGTAGTCGATCAATGTCATCCATGATCAAATGTCACATTTTGACAAATATTGTCTCAATATGAAAATCACCCATGGCCAACCATGGTCATAGTTGGTCCAACGTTGCATTGTGACAACAATTGTCTCAATGTTTAAATCAAGCATTGAGAACCATGTTTATTCCCCTCGGTTTATAATATTAATAATCATGTGAATTTATTAATGATTTTTATTTAAAAAAATGATTCCTAAGATTTATTAATCTCTTTATTCATCATGTGATTTTCTCATTCATTTGCATTTAAAATATTTATTCCTAGCCTTTAATTTCATATATTTTTTTTATATGTATCCCTTGGCTTTGTTGATCTCTTATGTTTTTAATATTTTTCCCTTGGGTTCCCAAATTCCTTTGGTTTATAATATTAAACCCTTGGGTTTATTAGTTCTTTTGGTTTATAATATTAATAATCCCTTTTGTTTATTAATTAGTTGATTTTAAAATATTGATTCTTATGGTTTATTAATTTCTTAAGTTTTTGAATTTTAAATATTTATTCTTAGGGTTTGTTACTCTCTTGTGTTTTTAATATTGATCCCTTGGCCTTATTAATCCCTTGAGTTTTCGGATTCTTTCGGTTTGTAATATTATTCCCTTCAGTTTATTAAATCCAAATATTGGGGTTTAAATATTTGTCATGGAGTTTAATACTAATGCATGGTCCAATTTCACATTATGAAAAACACTGACTCAATATGAAAATCAACCATGGGAAACAATTGTTAATTAGCATTACCCATAGTCGATCAATGTCATCCATGATCAAATGTCACATTCTGACAAAAATTGTCTCAATATGAAAATCGCCCATGGCCAACCATGGTCATAGTTGGTCCAACGTCGCATTGTGACAACAATTGTCTCAATGCTTAAATCAAGCATGGTAAACCATGTTTATTCCCCTCGGTTTATAATATTAATAATCATGTGAAGTTTTCAAAGATTTTTATTTATAAAATTGATTTTTAAGATTTATTAATCTCTTTTTTAATCATGTGAGTTTCTCATTCATTTGCATTTAAAATATTTATTCCTAGCTTTTACTAATCTTTTTTGTTTTTTATACATATCCCTTGGCCTTATTGATCTCTTATGTTTTTAATATTTTCCCCTTGGGTTCCCCAATTCCTTTGGTTTATAATATTAAACCCTTGGGTTTATTAGTTCTTTTGGTTTATAATATTAATAATCCCTTGTGTTTATTAATTACTTGATTTTAAAATATTGATTCTTATGGTTTATTAATTTCTTAGGTTTTTGAATTTAAAATATTTATTATTAGGGCTTTTTTTTTTTTCTAAGTCGTGTTAATCTATTAATATTGAAAATAGTTTACATAGTGAGACCAACCACCTGGGTTGCCCATCTAGCCAACATCAGTGGGGGTCCTAAGGAAAAAAGCCAAAAAACAGGAAATGGAGCTGCCCATAACAGGGAAACCAGCCCAAAAGTTGCTGCCCATTATTAGGAAACCAACAGTCACAGAGTTATCAGTCACATAATGTTTACAAAAATAGCAACAGATGCTTCTATGGAAGTCGTAGGCAACGTGTTTAAGCCTGAAACAAAGCATAATAGTAGTCCAGAAAAAAGGAGAGAAAACCTGACAACTAGCTAGCTATCACTGTGTGGAGGAGGATTTTCCTCCACTATTGGACAGCTGTAATCATCCACATCCTCATCTGATTCTTTGGAATGCTGGGAAGGTCTCTCTGAATCTGAAGAGGAGTCAAAGTCGTTGTGGAGCTTTGTCTTCTCATGTCCTGAATTTATACCGCTTGCGATTGCGCCATTGCCGCTGGAGCTTATGCCATCGCCATTGGAGCTCGTAGTTCCAACCTTGATAGGAGAGAAACCTTCTTTCTGGTATCTGGAGGGTGCTGGTCTAAGATGGTGGACTTCGGAGCTTTCTAGGACTAGAGGCTCCTCCTTCCTACATTTCTTCCTGAAAAGAGACTGAGATAGTTGCAGTGATATGGGGTCGATCAATGGCACTTGTAAAGTGGAATTGAGAATTACTACTGGCCAGAGAAAGGTGACTGTTGGAGTCATGGATGGACAGTGGTGGGCGGGAACCATCACCCCTAACACCACCACCCCTACCGTCACCCCCCCTTCTGAAACTCATCCTATGCCGGTGCAGCATGATGGTCCAGTAATTAACAAGTGAATGCCAGGAGTTTAACTCACTGGGAAAAGGAGGAGAATGCAGAAGGAAAGGAGCCAACAGAGACTGAGTCGATTACGAGTGAAGGCCAAAAGAGAGCGACGAGTTCAGAGGAGAAAATGGAGGAGCAAGCGGGAGAAAATGTAGATGAGGGTCGAGAAAATGCAGGGAAGACGGATGAATAGGGGGTGAGAGAAGCTGGGAGAGCTCAGTCAAGGCTGGAAGAGAACCAGTAGAGGGACAAGGAAAACGGGTGATCTCGAGAGCTAGCCTGAAGCCGAGATGGAGCGGCCAGATGCTCAGAATCCTGGTTAAAGGTGCGAAAGAATACAGCTCTGTGGAGCGTGCCTACATTGAAGAGTGCGAGGGGCAAGCAGAAAAATTACTGGCAGCGTTATGAAAGGGCGAGTGAGAATTGAAGGTTGAGTCCTTCATTCTCTCAGTTTTAATGGCACGTTTACTGCTATGAAAGGAAGAAGTGTGGCTAAGCTAGGTGTTGGTCACTGCCACAAACTTACTGCCCACTCGCATTTGGGACTGAAGAGTATTTGTGCACCAAATGAGTACAATCATGTATGAGCATATCATCATTAGAATTGTTGAGAGAGCCTTTGAAGAGGAGGGTCTGATTCACTCTTTTATTCGCTAGGCAATCCGCCACCTTGTTGGTCGTGCATCTAATGTGCTTGAAGGAGATGGCATGATGAGCTTTGAGCCATTTTTTGTTAAGTTCCAGTCTGGATAAGATCCTCCAGCTAGTGGCCATCTTGGATGTGGGGGTGCCTAATTGAAGTCGGGAAGAGGCTTCCATGAGAATTTGAGATTCTCCTTCTACTTCCAGGGGGAATAAATTTTCCTCTTCTGCTATGAGAATACCTTGCCATAAACCTTCAATTTCTCCCAAATTTTTGGAGTCGATGCCAATCAAACCGTAGTACATTTGAAGAATGTTGCCATTAGAATTCCTGAAGATTCCACCAAAACCTGCCAGACCAGGATTACCCTTGGAAAGTTCAACTTGAAAGTGCTATGACTCGGAGGAGACCAAGTATGGGGTGAGTTAGGGTGAATGGAGTGAGCAGAGGGAGGGACAGTGGGAGGAGATATGGAGAGATTCCAGTTGTTCCATATGCTTTTTTCATTAGGAGAAGACGAGAAGTCAGATTCCTACCAGGGATGGAGAGCAATGGTTTCCTAGAGATTTCTGCAAAATTTGATCCAAATAATGTCAATGGGGGTGCTTTGGTCTTTGAATATTCTCTTATTTCTTTCTTTCCAGATGGTACAGAGAATGAGACCAGGTAGGAGAGACAAGAGAGAATTAAGAAGGCAACTTTGGAAGGGTTCTTAAGGCCAACAGTGAATAGTACTGGTAATATATCCTTTGATTCTCCCAATTCTTCTACAACAAAGAGCTATTTTATCCCATAGTTGATCTACCATCATGCAGATGTCTAGGATATGGGAGATGTCCTCTGCACGAGTGGCACATTTGGGGCAATGGGAGGGCCTGATGAAGCCTTGTCTAAGGAGATTGTCCCAAGTGAGGAGTCGTTTCTTGCTTAGTAGCTAGAGGAAGGTGGAGATTTTAGGCCAGATGCCTGGCTTCCAAACTTGAGTCCATAAAATGTCTTTTTGTGCAATTGCATAGTGAAAAAGAAGCTTATATGCCTCCTTAGTGGTAAAGGTTCCCAATGGCGTATACCCCCATCTTAGCCTGTCATCTTGAGTAGCGAATCTGGTTCACCTATGATCTAATTCGTGATCAAGCTCCTCGTAGGTTTCATTCTGCCAGTTGACTGGCCATAGTTCTGCTATAGTCCATTTCCTGTAGCCTTTCCTGGAGTGAGGTTGCCAGAAACAATTGACTGATTTTTTTTCCAAATGTTGAAGAGCTTCCTGAAGTCTTGGTTTTTGAAACAAGGTGGCCAGTTTTGGCATTTTCTACCAAGAGTCATCCCAAAATCTGGCATGGTTTCCTGAGTTGATCTCCCAAAAACTGTGCGCTTGAATGGAGGAGCTATGTTGTTTTGCTAAATTCCATATGAGGGAGCCAACATTGTCAGGAGTATATCTGATCAGTTCTGCAGAGGGTCTGTCATTTGCATATTTGGCTGCCCATAACCGGCCCCAAGGAGTATGGGGCTTGGAGAGCCATTGCCACCAAATGTGATCCCCCATCATAGAGTTGTTGTGCTGGGGGTCATGCATGCCAAGGCCACCGTCAGCTTTCGGAGCACAAACCTCTGACCATTTGAAAAGTGACCGTTTTCTATTGAGTCCTGTAGAGCCCCATAAGAAATTGTGTTGCATTTTTCTTATCTGTTTTAGGACCCATTTTGGGTGGCAAGTACCAAAAAGAGATAAAGCGATATTGATTGGAGAACTGACTTGATGAGAATTAGTCGACTGGCCATGTTGAGGGATATGTAGGTCCAGGAAGAGAGATGAGCTTCAAGTTTATCAAGGATTTATTTCCATGAGGAATGCTTGATTGCAAAATCAATAAGAGGCACTCCGAGATATTTCGAGGGGAGCATGGTTATAGAGAATCCAAGAAGCTTGGAAATGTTGCATTGAGTAATGGCCAGAGTGCTGAAAAAAAAGATGTGAGACTTTCCAGCGTTTATGGTGGTACCAAAGGCTTCCGAGAAGGTATCTAGCAGGGATTTGAAGGCACTGGCTTCTTGAACAGAGGGGTGCCCAAACAACATATTGTCGTCAATTTTTTTTTGATGGGTGATAGTGTGATTGTCATGGAGGGTGAGACCTCGGATTGCATTAGAGGAGGTGGCTTGGTGAATGAGTCTACCAAGTCCTTCGACCATTAGATCAAAGAGGAAAGGGGATAAAGGATCCCCTTGACGAATGCCACGAGTGGAGGAGAAAGGCGCAGAGGGATTGCCATTGAGAAAGATGGAAAAGTGAGGGGTTGACACAAGATTCATGATCCATCGGGTTCAAGTTTTGCTAAAGCCAAAGGCGAGAAGCATTTGAATAATATAATCCCAGCTTAATTTATTAAATTCTTTGGAAAGATTGAGTTTTAGGAGCATACCCGCATTTCTACTATGTTTTAATGAGTGAATGACTTCATGAGTGAGAATTATACCATCAAGAACTTTTTTCCCTTCAACATAACTAGTCTGTTCCAGAGAGATCAATAGAGGAAGAAGCGGTTTGAGTCTGTTGGCAATGACTTTCGAAATGAGTTTGCAGATGACATTACATAGAGAAATGGGTATATACTTCTCTGGCGTGATGGAATTTTCCTCTTTGGGAATGAGAGCTAGGAAAGTGGAATTAAGAGAAGGGAGAATCCAATGCAGCTGCCTGGATTCTTCAACTAGTTCCCAAACTTCCTTTTTTATTTGTTCCCAAAAATAAGGAAAGAAATTGGCTATAAAGCCATCTGGGCCAGGAGCTTTTCCATCCTTGAGTTGAGCCATGGCTTGTTCTACCTCTTGTAGGGAAACTTCTTTGAGTAACATGATATTGTGCTCCTCCGTTATGAGATGTGGTATATGCTGCGTGATTGACTCAATTGCTTGCCGTCGGTTTTGATTGGGCTCCTGAAGAATGTTTTGGTAGTACCTTTGTAATTCCTTTTCTATATCCTCCATGTTCTCTAGAAGTTCCCCTCTGCTATTTTTGAGGAAGACGATATTGTTGTGCATCCTTTGTTGAATGGTAGAGCGGTGAATTTTTTTTTTGTTTCTTTCCGCTTCCTTAAGCCTGCGAATTCATGACTTTTGATGCCATAAGATTTCCTCTTGCTTCCTTCTTTCTTATAATTTTGAATGGAGATATATTTCCAATTTTGCATAGGTCTCTGGTCTGCCTTCAGGAATGATGCGTTGTTGGAGCTTACTCATTTGCTGGTTGAGTTATTTCTGCTGAGAGAAGATGTTGCCAAAGCTATTTTGATTCCATTTTTTGAGATTGTACTTGAGGAATTTTAGCTTCTGCTGAAACTGATACATCTTAGATCCTTCAGGTGGACTAAATCTCTTCTAGTATGGTATGACCATCTCTTTAAAGTCAGGATGACTTATCCAAAAGGATTCAAATCGGAAAGGTGTTTTGTTGGTTTGTCTTGGATGAGACCATTGCAGGAGAATGGGCCAATGGTCTGAACCTTCCAAAGGAAGAATTGAGGTATGAAGATCACCTCCAAAGTGAATGGCATTGTCTGAAACCAGAAATCGATCTAATCAAGATGTGACTTTTTGTGTGCTGCTTCGTTTTTTGGTCCAAGTATGAGTCCCATTGGAGGTGGGAAGATCCATTAGCCAGTTGTTTTGAATAAAAATCTTTGAAACTTGTACTATCCTGTTCCAATCTGATTCTTCCTCCCAGTTTTTCTTCCAGGGTTTTGATCATATTAAAATCACCCCCACAGATCCAAAGAGGGTGATGTCTCATGGAATTGAGGATAGCAATGGTGGACAAGAGATCAATTTTGTGCTAGGTTTCTTGGGGGAAGTAGACATTGGTAAGATGCCCATGTGAATTGGAGCCAATCAAATGGAAAGTAGCTTGAATGAAGTTATGACAAGCATGGAAATCTAACAGAGAGATGAGTTTTGGATTCTATATTATGGCTAATCCTTGTGAAGCACTGACTGCGTCTACCAAGATAGATCTTCCAACTTGCCCAGAATTTTCTGAGGATGGTCTCCATAGTATTATTATTACATTTGGTTTCCTGAAGGAATAATAAAGAGGGCTTAAATTTCTGAATCATATTTCTGATCATACAATGTTTGGAGGGGCTATTAAGCCCTCTTACATTCCAAGAGATGAGCTTCATGAGGAACCTTGGAGGAGTGACTGAAAGAACTTTGTCAGCTTGGAATATCTACCAGATTCCACAAGCATTTCCCCTACGATAACAGTTCTTTGCAGATCTATCTTGCGCCCTCTCTTTTTTTGACTCTTTGATGATTTTTTTTCAATCCCAAAGGCTACCTGCTTGAATGCCTAATGAATTTCTTTGTTGTGCTATGAAGAGAGCGACTTCTGGACTTTCTATTTGCCGAAGGGGAATCTTGTCAAAAGCTTTCTGATGGCAAGCCAACTGCAGGGCTAGTATATCCAGATCTCCTAAGTCAATGCTTTCAGGTTCCTCTTCCATGTGTGTGGGCATGGTAGTATCATTGGTATATTTGACAAGCTGAGAACCTTGTCTAATAGTCTTATCTAAGTGTCTGCAAGATAGTGATATTTTGATTTTATGATTTGTTTGCTTGAAATTTTTTTTTTCTTAAATTTTCTCAACCTACGCGGTCTGTCTTCCACAACACATCGTAGATATGCTCGTTGTTCCCTTAGCAACAATGAATTTGCACATTTAATTTCACTTTACGCCTGCGTACATTACAGGAATTTTTGAAAAATCGAGTTTTCCTTTCATTAAATTATGAAATTTTGGTTTTTGATCCTTCATTATACTTGTTGATGCCTTCAGATAGTCTCTGTGAGTTTGATTGAGTGTGGTGAAGAGGTATTCTTGATAATTCCTTGTTTTCATGAATTAGGGTAAAGGATTTGTACGATTAGTTTTTGAACCATCAAAATCAAGATCAATTGATTTAGATTCACAGGATTTTAGGGAAAATTTTAAGGATGGAAAATTATCTTGAAGTTTAAAAACATTGGCGAATCTCACTAGTCCCTAATATCCAAAATATAAAATGTTCATTGATGTATTTGCAAAATTATTCAAATTTATAATTATTTAATATATCTTCTCTATATACTGTTTGCGATTTTTAAGGTAAACTATTTTTATATTATAAAATTTGGGCAATTAATTTTTATAAAAAATGGAAATTGGTGAATATTTTATTTGGAAAAATCATTGAAAATTAATCCACCTGTGAATATTGGCCACTTAAATTTTCCATGTTGTCTTCCTGTCTTTTTTCATTCAATCATATCAGATCAAGTGATTATTTTACTCATTTGTGGAAAACATTTTCATTAGTGAAAGCCAGGGTTTGTCAAGAGTTAATGTTTTGGTGAGATGTGCTTCTTTGCTTGAACTTGGAAATGAAGATAATTTTTCTTTCAGTATTGAAGTTATTTCCATCATTACATTTTATAAATTATAGATATCATAAAATTCATCTGAGAAAATTCATTTTTAGGATTTGATTGGTTTCTTATGCATTTTGGAAAATTTTGAGTGCTTCTTTGTCAAAGGAAAGTTTCATGGTTTCTTAATTGTTGAAAAAATTGGAATTTGAATTTATGCATTTAGGTCATTGCAAAGTGAAAATTTGAGTTTGAGAAAAGAGTTAGAGTGAAATTAAGTATTATTGCATTTTCTTTGAAAATTTTGAAAAATCTCTTTCTTTCCCGTAATTAGGAATTCATTGAAATGAAAAGATAACAATTTCACGTTTGATTGCATTAGAGTTTTGAGTCAGGTCGTAATATCATCAGTTTCACATCCATTTACCCATTGATTAAGTAAAAACTTTAAAACACGACGCTAATAACATCAATCTAGAAATTTTTATATTTTTAGGTCTCTTTTCCACCTACATCATATCAAGTTATAGGGTTTTGGAATAGGGAAGTGAGTTAAATTTCCAAAGTTGCAAACAAACACTAGAATCTTGTGATAGGGAGTAAATATAGTCATTACAGTTTGGCCCTGGTAAGATCCTCTAAAAAGGGATTTAAGAACAATATCATATAAAACCTAGTGGAGTGACCGGACCCACTTCATTGTTTACGGTAGAGTGATTTTAATGCATTACATAATATGTCGAAAGGTACTTGGAAGTCACATGAAAGTAAACCTTAGATTAATTTTGTTGATGAAATTTCAAGGGGATTGAGCTTTGTTACTCTCCCCTTGTATGTACGTCTAATATGCAATTGTCCCTCCATGTTAAATTTGTTGTAAGTGGTAAAATTTGATACCATAATCTTAGGGATATTACTCGAGGTGACGGCGAAGGGAAAGTCTTTGTTGTACCTAGAACATACATTGACTAGACTCACTTGGACCTTTTTGGAGGGTATTCTTCACTCAAGATGGCATAAGTGGAGTTATTTGCACCAAATTGTGTTCATTAAGCATTTTTTGAGGGTAACTGGTTAGAATCACTCTATATTTATTTCATTTTTCACCTTGATATCAACAAAATTTGATTTCATCACCAATTAGTGATTTCACTGTGAAAAATTTGTTTGCATGGATTAATTCCTTAGATTTACTAGCATGTGTTTATTGTTTGTTTTTACTTTTTAGAGATTTTAGGTGTGAATTGTGTATATTATTTGAACTTTTAATAAACATTCATAATGGATTATTTTCCAATGAATTCACGTAGAATGCAAGGATTGTAACCTAAATATACACCAAGTCAGTTGGAAAATATTAAAGTTGAGAAATAAAAATCATCAGGATCTAGGACCTTAGATTAACCAAAAACATCTACCATTGTAGAATATGAGAGAGTATAAACTAGAATGGTTCAACCATAAGAAGTATAATAAGGCTTAGAACCATTTTTTCCAGTAATTGTTGATGTTTCTCATCAAGAATTTGATACCGATGAGGTTTCAGATATAGAGTATTCTGAACCAGAAATTGACGAACCTAAATATGATATTTATGAAACTGAATCACCTCCATCTATTATAGCCCCTAATATTGCACCACCTTCACCACAAAGAAAAGTCATAGTTACTACTGAACAACCTCTTGGCCTCCTTAGTATTGAATGTTGAAATTTGCAACAAGAAATATTGAAAATGGAAACAAGAAGGGGCTTCTAATTTATTTTTCCGTTAGTTAAATTAGAATTAAATTGTAATTCCACATCACATGACAAATTGTATGGGTTGACTAAGTTAGGAACACTTATTTAGTTAAATTAATTCGAGTTGAGGGTCAAACTAGAGGCATGTAGAGTGTCTCCTACTATTTAGAATCCCTAGTTGACTTTATTTCGAGTTGTAATTAATTAACTTAGTTTATCAGAGTTAAAGTCAGTTTAACTAGATCTAACTGATGGTGGAACTGGTGAGAGGTAAAAGTTTGAAAATTATATTTAATTCACATGCAATGATCAATGAGATAATTTTTAATTCACTTATAAGTAACTCATGCATTTCTGTAATATTCCTAATTAGTCCTAAGCTAATTGTAATATCCATTTTTTCTTTTCTTTCTTTTCTTAAAGAATAAATGTGTAAAGGAAGTTCATCAAACTCCTCATAAAGAATAAATAAATGCCAAATGTGAAAAAGGCTAAATATTGGCTATGTAAAAAAGCACCCTTAGGTGTGAAAGGGGCTAGACATGTTGACTGGGTCAACCTTGACCAAATCTACAACACTGTCTAGAAGGAAGTGGTCATCAATGAGGCACAACGAAGTTATAAAAGGAGATGGATTGTGTGAAAGAGAAGATTTCATTGAAGTTGGTTTAGGGTTTGAAAGCTCTTAATCTATATAAGGAAGGGGATGGCAGCATGTAAAGGTTGTTGAAGATATGCTATTTTGTTATATTGTCTATTTAGACCATATAGCTTTCTTTGGTTGTTGAGCCTAGATTGAAAATGTTGTTTAGCATTAGGATCTCCTGTTTAGAAATTCCACCTCTTCCCATTGAGTAGCTCCTGGGAGAGTCTTGTATTGCATAGTCCACTATCTAGCTTGAGGCCAAGCTTCTCCTTTCAACTACAACTCAGATCCTGTTGAGGGTTTGGTTGTATTTGTAAGCTATAGCAAATGGAGGCTAGATCTATTCAGATCTAGGACATTTCAGTGCCCTTTTTTCAGTGGAGGAGTCTTCTACTCCAATTGGGGAAGTGTATTGGAGTGATTGGGCATTATTTCTTGATATTGGCATGGGGCCAATTGTTATCTATACCCTACAACGTAGTTTCTATTCCAGATCTGCGTTATTCTAGTAGGATTTGTTGTAGGGATTTTGGGTGCACCATTTGGAGAGCTGGTTTCTGAGTGTTGGGGATCTACCCTTCACTTAGAGATGCATTGGGGGATATCTATACATTTCATATTTCAGATCTGATATGCATGCTTCTGAATAATTCTGAATCTCTGAATATTTCTGCAGATTTTCCTTCTTAGATCTCATATCTACTACTTATACTTGGTGTAATGCTCAAAACCCCAAGGGGATCTAAAAGAGGAGCCTTTCTAGTGCATGGATCTGATATGGATCTGAATTTTTATGCACACATCTGCTCTAGATCTGATATGCAATCAACAACAGTTTGCAGCCTAATAAAATAACGATGTCAAGGTAGTTTCAGTCCATTCATGTGGTTGCAACACCTCTTTTGAGGAAATTTCTTCTGTTTATGTCTTGTATTTTCAGCTATGCATATTATGGGCATAATTATACATCTATATTGATGTTGAAAATACTATTGAAGAACATTTTTTATTGGCCTTTTGGTATGTTTTAGATGAACTCTATTATTTTAATGCATGACTGTTTAGTATTGCTGCATGTTCCCATTTGGGATATTACAATGGTATCGGAGCATCATCTTGGCATAGCCTGTGCACTCTAAGAAGCCAATATGTATTTTCAAGGAAAGAAAATACTGAAGAAGAAGATTGATTACATTGAAGACACAAAAGACAAGGGTAAAAACCATTTATCTGGAAGAATGAAAGGGAAAGAGTTCTCAAAAACTCTGTTCCAAACTCTGAATGAGCTTAAAGGAGAAATCAAAGAAATGAAGAGGGAAAGACATGAAGGTCCCTTAAGAATATATTTACATGAATAAATCCCTAGTTTTTCATCTTATATGTTCAAGCACTCAGCTACAAAATCAGATCTACAACGTTATTCTATGCCCAGATTTACTACAAGAGAAATGAAGGAAGAAGATGCACCAAAGGAGTAGACTTTGAGTGATTATCTTCAAGAGTATGAATCTAAATATTGGAAAATCAAGGAGCACTTGAGCTTCCAAGAGTTCTTCTAGCTCAAGGAGGAAAGGAGATCCAGTAAGTACAATAGAATGAGAAGAGGTAGATTATTTCTACCAAATTTTGATGGATCCTCCACATGCACAGTCAAGGATTGGATAGATCAGCTAGACTCATATTTGGATCTACATCAAGTTTCAGAAAAGGAAGCCCTTAAGTTAGCAACGCTGCATCTTAAAGGTAAATCTTATGCTTGGTAGTTATTTGAATCCTTTTCATTGAAGAATGAAAATATATCTAATTATGCAAGATTCACTAGGAGATTAGTGAAGATATTTGATGTAAAAAAAACTGAAACATCTTTGATTGAGCTAGAAAATCATGAGCATGCAAAACCGTTGCATGAGTTGGAAAGATCTATTATTCCAACTTCACTTCAAATTTCTATTGAGGGGGATAAAAATCTGTGTGATACCTTGCTAAGGGCAAGACCCCCATTACATGAAGATATTTATTCTCAAAGGGAAGTGATAGAGATTCCTCTTTCAAGGGAATACCAAGATCTAAGGTCTCTCATTGTTGATGAGGTGCTCTCAAATATTGATTATAAGAAATAACAAGAGGGCAGTAACAATTTTGTCACTTCAGGAGAAGAACCATCACCACATGGGGATGGACATGAGTTTATTTCCTCAAGGGAAGGAGCTTTTGCACCTTTGCAATTGGTTCCCAAGGAGCATTATGTGATAGTAGTAATGGGAAATAACACCTTGCTCCAAGCAGGAGGAGGAAAGATGGATCAACATCCAATGATGAGGAGCATGCACCCTTGTTTATTTCAAGGGGTTTCTATTCATGAGAAGGAGACTGAATTATGCAGCAAGGAGAGGGAAAAATTAATCGATTCATTCATACAGTTTACTTCAGATCTTGATATCTCTTTACATGGAGGCATTCCACCAGGGAGGCCCCCTGATTGGAAGAAGAATAAATTTTTCTCTCAACTATGGGCAGCAGTGACATATTTGGCTAAGGAAGGAGCCTTGAGGAGAGCTACCATAGTGCTGATATATATTAATGGATTCCAAGGAGAGCTGAGAAATTTTCTGAAATTGACTTGGCTATCTTCCACTCATCTATTTTCACTGGAAAATAAGAATTCATAAATCTCTGATGACATTAGCATGATTTCAAATGGACACTCCATAGTCTTGGGGCAGCAAATGATATCTCTACACACAAGGAAAACTTATGAAGATGACAAGAGGGTATCAAAGGAGAGAAAACCTAACAACTAGCTAGCTGTTAATGTGTGGAGGAGAATTCTCCTCCACTATTGGATAGCTGTAATCATCCACATCCTCATCTGCTTCTTTGGAACGCTGGGAAGGTCTCTCTGAAGCTAAAGAGGAGTCAAAGTTGTTGTGGAGCTTTGTCTTTTCACGTCCTGAATTTATACTGCTTGCGCTTGTGCCATTTCCGCTGGAGCTTGTGCCATCGCCATTGGAGCTCGTAGTTCCAACCTTGATAGGAGAGCAACCTTCTTTCTGGTATCCGGAGGGTGCTGGTCTGAGATGGTGGAATTCAAAGCTTTCTAGGACTAGAGGCTCCTCCTTCCTACATTTCTTCCTAAAAAGAGACTGAGATAGTTGCAGTGATATGGGGTCGATCAATGGCACTTGTAAAGTGGAATTGAGCATTATTACTGGCCAGAGAAAGGTGATTTTTGGAGTCATGGATGGAAAGTGGTGGGCGAGAACCAACACCCCTAACACCACCACCCCTACCGTCACCCCCCCTTCTGAATCGCATCCTATGCTGGTGTGGCATGATGGTCCAGTAATTAACAAGTGAATCCCAGAAGTTTGACTCAGTGGGCAAAGGAGGAGAATGCAGAGGGCAAGGAGCCGACAGAGACTGAGTCGATTACAAGTGAAGGCCAAAAGAGCGCGACAAGTTCAGAGGAGCAAGCGGGAGCAAATGTAGATGAGGGTCGAGAAAATTCAGGGAAGATGGATGAACAGGGGGTGAGAGAAGCTGGGAGAGCTCAGTCGAGGCTGGAAGAGAACCAACAGAGGTACAAGGGACACGAGTGATATGGAAAGGTAGCCTGAAGCTGAGATGGAGCGGCCAAATGCTTAGAATCCTGGTTGAAGGCGCAAAAGAATACAACTCTGTGGAGCGTGCCTACATTGAAGAGTGCGAGGGGCAAGCAGAATAATTACCGGCAGCGTTATGACAGGGCGAGTGAGAATTGAAGGTTGAGTCCTTCATTCTCTCGGTTTTAATGGCACGTTTACTGCTCTGAAAGGACGAAGTGTGGCTAAGCTAGGTGTTGGTCACCGCCACAAACTTACTGCCCACCTGCATTTGGGATTGAAGAGTATTTGTGCACCAAATGAGTACAATCATGTATGAGCGTATCATCATTAGAATTGTTGAGAGAGCCTTTGAAGAGGAGGGTCTGATTCACTCTTTTATTTGCTAGGCAATCTGCCACCTTGTTGGCCGTGCATCTAATGTGCTTGAAGGAGATGGCATGATGAGCTTTGAGCCATTGTTCGATAAGTTCCAGTCTTGATAAGATCCTCCAGCTAGTGGCCATCTTGGATGTGGGGGTGCCTAGTTGAAGTCGAGAAGAGGCTTCCATGAGAATTTGAGATTCTCCTTCTACTTCCAGGGGGAATAAATTTGCCTCTTCTGCTATGAGAATACCTTGCCATAAACCTTCAAGTTCTCCCGAATTTTTGGTGTCGATGCCAATCGAACCATAGTAGATTTGAATAACGTTGTCATTATAATTCCTGAAGATTCCACCAAAACCTGCCAGACCAGGATTACCCTTGGAAATTTCAACTTGAAAGTGCTATGACTCGGAGGAGACCAAGTATGGGGTGAGTCAGGGTGAATGGAGTGAGCAGAGGGAGGGACAGTGGGAGGATATATGGAGAGATTCCAGTTGTTCCATATGCTTTTTTCATTAAGAGAAGACGAGAAGTCAGAGTCCTACCAGGGATGGAGAGCAATGGTTTCCTGGAGATTTCTGCAAAATTTGATCCAAATAATGTCAATGGGGGTGCTTTGGTCTTTGAATATTCTCTTATTTCTTTCTTTCCAGATGGTCCAGAGAATGAGACCAGGTAGGAGAGACAAGAGATAATTAAAAAGGCAACTTTGGAAGGGTTCTTAAGGCCAACAATGAATAGTATTGGTAATGTATCCTTTGATTCTCCCAATTCTTCTACAACAAAGAGCTCTTTTATCCCATAGTTGATCTACCATCATGTAGATGTCTAGGATATGGGAGATTTCCTCTGCGTGAGTGGCACAGTTGGGGAAACGGGAGGGCCCGATGAAGCCTTGTCTAAGGATATTGTCCCAAGTGAGGAGTTGTGTCTTGCTTAGTAGCCAGAGGAAGGTGGAGATTTTAGGCCAGATGCCTGGCTTCCAAACTTGAGTCCATAAATGTCTTTTTGTGCAATTGCAGAGTGGAAAAGAAGCTGATATGCCTCCTTAGTGGTAAAGGTTCCCAATGGCGTATACCCCCATCTTATCCTGTCATCTTGAGTAGCGAGTCTGATTCCCCATGATCTAATTCGCGATCAAGCTCCTCGTAGGTTTCATTTTTCCAGTTGACTGGCCATAGTTCTGCTATAGTCCATTTCCTATAGCCTTTCCTGGAGTGAGGTTGCCAGAAACAATTGACTAAATTGTTTACCAAATGTTGAAGAGCTTCCTGAAGTCTTGGTTTTTGAAACAAGGTGGCCAGTTTTGGCATTTGCTGCCAAGAGTCGTCCCAAAATCTGGCATGGTTTCTTGAGTTGATCTCCCAAAAACTGTGCGCTTGGATGAAGGAGCTATGATGTTTTGTTGAATTCCATATGAGGGAGCCAACATTGTCAGGAGTAAATCTGATCAGTTTTGCAGAGGGTCTGTCATTTGCATATTTGGCTGCCCATAACCAGCCCCAAGGAGTATGGGGCTTGGAGATCCATTGCCACCAAATGCGATCCCCCATCATAGAGTTGTTGTGCTGGGGGTCACGCATGCCAAGGCCACCGTCAGCTTTCGGAGCACAAACCTCTGACCGTTTGAAAAGTGACCATTTTCTGTTGAGTCCCGTAGAGCCCCATAAGAAATTGTGTTGCAGGTTTCTTATCTGTTTTAGGACCCATTTGGGGTGGCAAGTACCGAAAAGAGATAAATCGATATTGATTGGAGAACTGACTTGATGAGAATCAGTCGACTGGCCATGTTGAGGGATCTGTAGGTCCAGGAAGAGAGATGAGCTTCAAGTTTATCAAGGAGTTCTTTCCATGAGGAATTCTTGATTGCAGAATCAATAAGAGGCACTCCGAGATATTTCAAGGGGAGCATGGCTATAGATAATCCAAGAAGCCTGGAAATGTTGCATTGAGTAATGGCCGGAGTGCTGAAAAAAAATGTGAGATTTTCCAGCGTTTATGGTGGCACCAAAGGCTTCCGAGAAGGTATCTAGCAGGGATTTGAAGGCACTGGCTTCTTGAACAGAGGGGTGCCCAAACAACATATTTTCATCAACAAATTGTTAATGGGTGATATTGTGATTGTCATGGAGGGTGAGACCTCGGATTGCATTAGAGGAGGTGGCTTGGTGAATGAGTCTACCAAGTCCTTCGACCATTAGATCAAAGAGGAAAGGGGATAAAGGATCCCCTTGACGAATGCCACGAGTGGAGGAGAAAGTGCAGAGGGGTTTCCATTGAGAAAGATGGAAAAGTGAGGGGTTGACACAAGATTCATGATCCATCGGGTCCAAGTTTGGCTAAAGCCAAAGGTGAGAAGCATTTGAATAATGTAATCCCAGCTTAATTTATCAAATTCTTTGGAAAGATTGAGTTTCAGGAGCATACCCGCCTTTCTGCTATGTTTTAATGAGTAAATGACTTCATGAGTGAGAATTATACCATCAAGAACTTTTTTCCCTTCAACATAACCAGTCTGTTCTAGAGATATCAATAGAGGAAGAAGCGGTTTGAGTCTATTGGAAATGAATTTCGAAATGAGTTTGTAGATGACATTACATAGAGAAATGGGTATATACTTCTCTGGAGTGATGGAATTTTCCTCTTTGGGAATGAGAGCTAGGAAAGTGGAATTAAGAGAAGGGAGAATCCAATGCAGTTGCCTGGATTCTTCAACTAGTTCCCAAACTTCCTTTTTTATTTGTTCCCAAAAATAATGAAAGAAATTGGCCGTAAATCCATCAGGGCTAGGAGCTTTTCCATCCTTGAGTTGAGCCATGGCTTGTTCTACCTCCTGTAGGGAAACTTCTTTGAGTAACATGATATCGTGCTCCTCCGTTATGAGATGTGGTATATGCTGCGTGATTGACTCAATTGCTTGCCGCCGGTTTCGATTGGGCTCCTGAAGAATGTTTTGGTAGTAACTTTGTAATTCATTTTCTATATCCTTCATGTTCTCTAGACGTTCCCCTCTGCTATTGTTGAGGAAGGTGATATTGTTGTGCTTCCTTTGTTGAATGGTAGAGCGGTGAAATTTTTTTGTGTTTCTTTCCCCTTCCTTAGGCCTGTGAATTCGCGACTTTTGACGCCATAAGATTTCCTCTTGCTTCCTTCTTTCTTATAATTTTGAATGGAGATCTATTTCCAGGTTTGCGTAGGTCTCTGTTCTACCTTCAAGAATGATGCGTTGTTGGAGCTTACTCATTTGTTGGTTGAGTTATTTCTGCTGAGAGAAGATGTTGCCAAAGCTGTTTTGATTCCATTTTTTGAGATTGTACTTGAGGAATTTTAGATTCTGCTGAAACTGATACATCTTAGATCCTTCAGGTGGACTAAATCTGTTGCAGCATGCAATGACCATCTCTTTAAATTCAGGATGACTTATCCAAAATGATTCAAATCGGAAAGGTGTTTTGTTAGTTTGTCTTGGACGAGACCATTGCAGGAGAATGGGCCAATGGTCTGAACCTTCCAAAGGAAGAATTGAGGTATGAAGATCACCTCCCAAGTGAATGGAATTGTCTAAAACCATAAATTGATCTAATCTAGATATGATTTGCTTTGTGCTGCTCCGTTTGTTGGTCCAAGTATGAGTCCCATTGGAGGTGGGAAGATCCATTAGCCAGTTGTTTTGAATAAAAATCTTTGAAACTTGTACTATCCTGTTCCAATCTGATTCTTCCTCCCAGTTTTTCTTCCATGTTTTTGATCATATTAAAATCACCCCCACAGATCCAAAGAGGGTGACGTCTCGTGGAATTGAGGATAGAAATGGTGGAGAAGAGATCAATTTTGTGTTGGGTTTCTTGGGGGAAGTAGACATTGGTAAGATGCCCATGTGAATTGGAGCCAATCAAATGGAAAGTAGCTTGAATGAAGTTATGAGAAGCATGGAAATCTGACAGAGATATGAGTTTTGGATTCCAGATTATGGCTAATCCTTGTGAAGCACCGACTGCGTCTACCGAGACAGATCTGCAACTCGCCCAGAATTTGCTGAGGATGGTCTCTATAGTATTATTATTGCATTTGGTTTCTTGAAGGAATAATAAAGAGGGCTTAAATTTCTAAATAATATTTCTGATCATATGGTGTTTGGAGGGGCTATTAAGCCCTCTTACATTCCAAGAGATGAGCTTCATGAGGAACCTTGGAGGAGCGACTGAAAGAACTTTGTCAGCTTCGGATATCTACCAGATTCCACAAGAATTTCCCCTACGATGACAGTTCTTTGCAGATCTATCTTGTGCCCTCTCTTTTTTTGACTCTTTGATGATTTTTTTGCAATCCCAAAGGCTACCTACTTGAATGCCTAATGGATTTATTTGTTGTGCTATGAAGAGAGCGACTTTTGGACTTTCTATTTGCCGAAGGGGAATCTTTTCAAAAGATTTCTGATGGAAAGCCAGCTCCAAGGCCAGTATATCCAGATCTCCTAAGTCAATTCTTTCAGGTTCCTCTTCCATGTGTGTGGGCATGGTAGTATCATTGGTATATTTGAAAAGCTGAGAACCTTGTCTAATAGTCTTGTCTAAGTGTCTGCAAGATAGTGATATTTTGATTTTGTGATTTGTTTGCTTGAATTTTTTTTTTCTTAAATTTTCTCAACCTACGCAGTCTCTTTTCCACAACACATAGCAGATATGTTCGTTGTTCCCTTAGAAACAATGCATTTTCACATTTAATTTCACTTTATGGCTGTGTACATTCCAGGAATTTTTGAAAAATAGAGTTTTCCTTTCATTAAAATATGAAATTTTGGTCTTTGATCCTTCATTATACTCGTTGATGCCTTTAGATAGTGTTTTTGAGTTTGATTGAGTGTGGTGAAGAGGTATTCTTGAGAATTTCTTGTTTTCATGAATTAGGGTAAAGGATTTGTACGATTACTTGTTGAACCATCAAAATCAAGATCAATTGATTTAGATTCACAGGATTTTAGGGAAAATTTTAAGGATGGAAAATTATCTTGAAGTTTAAAAACATTGGCGAATCTCAGTAGTCCCTAATATCCAAACTATAAAATGTTTATTCATGTATTTGCAAAATTATTCAAATTTATAATTATTTAATATATCTTCTCTATATACTGTTTGCGATTTTTAAGGTAAACTATTTTTGTATTATAAAATTTGGGCAATTAATTTTTATAAAAAATGGAAATTGGTGAATATTTTATTTGGAAAAATCATTGAAAATTAATCCACCTGTGAATATTGGCCACTTAAATTTTCCATGTTGTCTTCCTGTCTTTTTTCATTCAATCATATTTGATCAAGTGATTATTTTACTCATTTGTGGAAAACATTTTCATTAGTGAAAGCTAGGGTTTGTCAAGAGTTAATGTTTTGGTGAGATGTGCTTCTTTGCTTGAACTTGGAAACGAAGATAATTTTTCTTTCAGTATTGAAGTTCTTTCCATCATTACATTTTATAAATTATAGATATCATAGCATTCATCTGAGAAAATTCATGTTTAGGATTTGATTGGTTTCTTATGCATTTTGGAAAATTTTGAGTGCTTCTTTGTCAAAGGAAAGTTTCATGGTTTCTTAATTGTTGAACAAATTGGAATTTGAATTTATGCATTTAGCTCATTGCAAAGTGAAAATTTGTGTTTGAGAAAAGAGTTAGAGTGAAATTAAGTGTTATTGCATTTTCTTTGAAAATTTTGAAAAATCTCTTTCTTTCCTGTAATTAGGAATTCATTGAAATGAAAAGATAACAATTTCATGTTTGATTGCATTAGAGTTTTGAGTCAGGTCGTAATATCATCAGTTTCACATCCATTTACCCATTGATTAAGTAAAAACTTTAAAACATGACGCTAATAACATCAATCTAGAAATTTTTATATTTTTAGGTCTCTTTTCCACCTACATCATATCAAGTTATAGGGTTTTGGAATAGGGAAGTGAGTTAAATTTCCAAAGTTGCAAACAAACACTAGAATCTTGTGATAGGGAGTAAATATAGTCATTACAGTTTGGCCCTGGTAAGATCCTCTAAAAAGGGATTTAAGAACAATATCATATAAAACCTAGTGGAGTGACCGGACCCACTTCATTGTTTACGGTAGAGTGATTTTAATGCATTACATAATATGTCGAAAGGTACTTGGAAGTCACATGAAAGTAAACCTTAGATTAATTTTGTTGATGAAATTTCAAGGGGATTGAGCTTTGTTACTCTCCCCTTGTATGTACGTCTAATATGCAATTGTCCCTCCATGTTAAATTTGTTGTAAGTGGTAAAATTTGATACCATAATCTTAGGGATATTACTCGAGGTGACGGCGAAGGGAAAGTCTTTGTTGTACCTAGAACATACATTGACTAGACTCACTTGGACCTTTTTGGAGGGTATTCTTCACTCAAGATGGCATAAGTGGAGTTATTTGCACCAAATTGTGTTCATTAAGCATTTTTTGAGGGTAACTGGTTAGAATCACTCTATATTTATTTCATTTTTCACCTTGATATCAACAAAATTTGATTTCATCACCAATTAGTGATTTCACTGTGAAAAATTTGTTTGCATGGATTAATTCCTTAGATTTACTAGCATGTGTTTATTGTTTGTTTTTACTTTTTAGAGATTTTAGGTGTGAATTGTGTATATTATTTGAACTTTTAATAAACATTCATAATGGATATCTTCTTCCGATGCATCTACGTAGAACAAGGACAGTAACCCTAATATACAATTTAGGCTCATTGGAAAATATTAAAGTTGAGAAATAAAAAATCATCGTGATCTAGGACCTTAGATTAACCCGAAACATCAAAACATCTACTATTGTAGAATATGAGAGAGTATAAGCTAGAATGGTTCAACAGGTTCAACCCATAGAAGTATACAGCGCTAGATCCATTTTTTCTAGTAATTGTTGATGTTGCTCATCAAGAATTTTATACCGATGAGGTTTCAGATATAGAGTATTCTCGAACTTAAAATTGATGGACTCTAATATGATATTTATGAAACAAATCACCTCCATCTATTATAAGTCTCCAATATTGTCGCCACCTTCACTGCAAAGAAAAATCATAGTTACTACTGAACTACCTCTTGGCCTCCTTAGTATTGAATGTTGAAATTTGCAACAAGAAATATTGAAAATGGAAACAAGAAGGGGCTTCTAATTTATTTTTCCCTTAGTTAAATTAGAATTAAATTGTAATTCCACATCACATAACAAATTTTATGGGTTAACTAAGTTAGGAACACTTGTTTAGATAAATTAATTCAATTTGAGGGTCAAACTAGAGGCATGTAGAGTGTCTCCTGCTATTTAGGATCCCTAGTTGACTTTATTTCGAGTTGTAATTAATTAACTTAGTTTATGAGAGTTAAAGTCAGTGTAACTAGATCTAACTAATGGAGGAACTGGAGAGAGGTCAAATTTTGAAAATTAGATTTAATTCACATGCAATGATCAATGAGATCATTGTTAATTCACTCATAAGTAACTCATGCATTTCTGTAATATTCCTAATTAGTCCTAAGCTAATTGTAATATCCATTTTTTCTTTTCTTTATTTTCTTAAAGAATAAATGTGTAAAGGAAGTTCATCAAACTCCTCATAAAGAATAAATCAATGCCAAATGTGAAAAATGCTAAATCTTGGCTATGTAAAAAAGCACCCTTAGGTGTGAAAGGGGCTAGACATGTTGACTGGGTCAACCTTGACCAAATCTACAATGTTGTCTAGAAGGAAGTGGTCATCAATGAGGCACAACGAAGTTCTAAAAGGAGATGGATTGTGTGAAAGAGAAGATTTCATTGAAGGTGGTTTAGGGTTTGAAAGCTCTTAATCTATATAAGGAAGGGGATGGCAGCATGTAAAGGTTGTTGAAGATATGATATTTTGTTATATTGTCTATTTAGACCATATAGCTTTCTTTGGCTGTTGATCCTACATTGAAAATGTTGTTTAGCATTAGGATCTCCTGTTTAGAAATTCCACCTCTTCCCATTGAGTAGCTCCTGGGAGAGTCTTGTATTGCGTAGTCCATTATCTAGCTTGAGGCCAAGCTTCTCCTTTCAACTACAACTCAGATCCTGTTGAGGGTTTGGTTGTCTTTGTAAGCTGTAGCAAGTGGAGGCTAAATCTATTCAGATCTAGGACATTTCAGTGCCCTTTTTTCAGTGGAGGAGTCTTCTACTCCAATTGGGGAAGTGTATTGGAGTGATTGGGAATTATTTCTTGATATTGGCATGGGGCCAACTGTTATCTATACCCTATAGCATAGTTTCTATTCCAGATCTACGTTATTCTAGTAGGAGTTGTTGTAGGGATTTTGGGTGCACCATTTGGAGAGATGGTTTCTGAGTGTTGGGGATCTACCCTTCACTTTGAGATCCATTAGGGGATATCTATACATTTCATATTTCAGATATGATATGCATGCTTCTGAATACTTCTGAATCTCTGAATATTTCTGCAGATTTTCATTCTTAGATCTCAGATCTACTGCTTATACTTGGTGTAATGCTCAAAACCCCAAGGGGATCTAAAAGAGGAGCCTTTCTAGTGCATGGATCTGATATGGATCTGAATTTTTATGCACACATATGCTCTAGATCTGATATGTAATCAACAATAGTTTGCATCCTAATAAAATAACGATGTCAAGGCAGTTTCAGTCCATTCATGTGGTTTCAACACCTCTTTTGAGGAAATTTCTTCTGTTTATGTCTTGTATTTTCAGCTATGCATATTATGGGCGTAATTATAAATCTATATTGATGTTGAAAATAATATTGAAGAACATTTTTTATTGGCCTCTTGGTATGTTTTAGATGAACTCTGTTATTTTAATGCATGACTGTTTAGTATTGTTGCATGTTCCCATTTGGGATATTACAATGGTATCGGAGCATCATCTTGGCATAGCCTGTGCATTCTAAGAAGCCAATATGTATTTTCAAGGAAAGAAAATACTGAAGAAGAAGATTGATTACATTGAAGACACAAAAGACAAGGGTAAAAACCATTTATCTGGAAGAATGAAAGGGAAAGAGTTCTCAAAAAATCTGTTCCAAACTCTGCATGAGCTTAAAGGAGAAATCAAAGAAATGAAGAGGGAAAGACATGAAGGTCCCTTAAGAATATATTTACATGAAGAAAGCCCTAGTTTTTCATCTTATATGTGCAAGCACTCAGCTACAAAATCAGATCTACAACGTTATTCTATGCCCAGATTTACTACAAGAGAAATGAAGGAAGAAGATGCACCAAAGGAGTAGACTTTGAGTGATTATCTTCAGGAGTATTAATCTAAATATTGGAAAATCAAGGAGCACTTGAGCTTCCAAGAGTTCTGACAGCTCAAGGAGGAAAGGAGATCCAGTAAGTACAATAGAATGAGAAGAGGTAGATTATTTCTACCAAATTTTGATGGATCCTCCACATGCACAGTCAAGGATTGGATAGATCAGCTAGACTCATATTTGGATCTACATCAAGTTTCAGAAAAGGAAGCCCTTAAGTTAGCAACATTGCATCTTAAAGGTAAATCTTATGCTTGGTAGTTATTTGAATCCTTTTCATTGAAGAATGAAAATATATCTAATTATGCAAGATTCACTATGAGATTAGTGAAGATATTTGATGTAAAACAAACTGAAACATCTTTGATTGAGCTAGAAAAGCATGAGCATGCAAAACCATTGCATTAGTTGGAAAGATCTATTATGCCAACTTCACTTCACATTTCTGTTGAGGGGGATAAAAATTTGTGTGATACCTTGCTAAGGGCAAAACCCCCATTACATGAAGATATTTATTCTCAAAGGGAAGTGATAGAGATTCCTCTTTCAAGGGAATACCAAGATCTAAGGTCTCTCATTGATGATGATGTGCTCTCAAATATTGATGAGAAGAAATAACAAGAGGGCAGTAAAATTTTTGTCACTTCAGGAGAAGAACCATCACCACATGGGGATGGACATGAGGTTATTACCTCAAGGGAAGGAGCTTTTGCACCTTTGCAATTGGTTCCCAAGGAGCATTATGTGATAGTAGTAATGGGAAATAACACCTTGCTCCAAGCAGGAGGAGGAAAGATGGATCAACATCCAATGATGAGGAGCATGCACCCTTTTTTATTTCAAGGGGTTTCTATTCATGAGAATGAGACTGAATTATGCAGCAAGGAGAGGGAAAAATTAGTCCACTCATTCATACAGCCTACTTCAGATCTTGATATCTCTTTACATGGAGGCATTCCACCAGGGAGGCCCCCTGATTGGAAGAAGAATAAAGTTTTCTCTCAACTATGGGCAGCAGTGACATATTTGGCTAAGGAGCCTTGAGGAGAGCTACCACAGTGCTGAGATATATTGATGGATTCCAAGGAGAGCTGAGAAATTTTTTGAAATTGACTTGGCTATCTTCCACTCATCTATTTTAACTGGAAAAGAAGAATTCAGAAATCTCTGATGACATTATCATGATTTCAAATGGACACTCCATATTCTTGGGGCAGCAAGTGATATCTCTACACACAAGGAAAACTTATGAAGATGACAAGAGGGTATCAACACTCTTGTATGCATGGGCCAAAGTATGGGAGTTTTGGAAGAGAGATACCTTTCAAAAGGAGGTTGACTTCCATTGAATTCAATCTTCTCTTGAGAAATATCAGCTACAAGAGAGGCATAAATGGTGGAGCTACAACACTCCAACATGTGACTTTGGCATTGAGCATGTAAAAGAGGAGAATGAAGATGTGACAGCTACTTCATTTCAGTATTTTATAGCGCTGTCATTATTGGGAAGCCTAGATCCATATTGGGAGTCTCAAATCTTGGTAGAATATTCCAAGAACCTCTTCACATGTAAGGTTCTTGATGGGAAAATGGGAGATAGGAGGTATAGAGTGGTTGAGGATGATTTACTTTCATGATCAGATATATTTGACTAAATAATCAAGTCTCAAAGATAAACTACTATATGAAGTCTAAGAGATATTGCTTTCTACCCCCACTGATTTCATTAGAACACACCATATTATCTTGAATGGATTCATGTGTGAAGGCTTTGAAGAAGATTTATATCAGCATTATCAAAGATTCATGTACCATATGGAGATGGAGCAGCAACATAACTCTATGGGAGAGTTAATTCATCCCTCTCTTTCTCTTTTTGAGGAAGGGGATAGATCTATGCACCGCTCCATTTGTTTAAGGAGGAATATTGGTGAAGAACATACTTATGTAAATCATGTATTATTTTATGATTGTATGCATTATTCTACTATATATATGCAGGCCATGACTCCAAAGAGGAGTGTCATACCTTATAAAATTCATGGCCAAATTTGGGCCAAAACTATTTCTGAATATGGCCACTCCCTTGGTGGACAAAGGGAGATTTTGCAGCATGATGGGTGCTTTCCTAAAGCACCAAATATATCTCCCACTTTCAGCCATGATGAGATGTTATGGGCAGCAAGAAAGCAGTGGGAAAATCACTTACCACATCCAGATCTAATGCATTTAGGAGATATACTGCGTTGGTTCCACTTGTGGGACTATTATCCACCTCCATCATTGTGTTTAATTGTTCATGTATTGCTGATTTTTATCCCACATAACGATGATGCTCTGATCTTTGTTGGGGACATGATAGGAGGGATGGCACATTGGTTGAGTGTGTCCACTGGGAATGAAACTTACCATATTTATTCATGCTTCAAGAGGAGGATAGATGTAATACTACAAAATTCTAGCCTCCAAGCTAAATGGAATATTAGAGTTGTTTTATCACTAGGTAGGTGAATAAATGGGTAGGGAGGCCATTAACCTCTTTAGAGGGATCAATAACACTCCTAATGTGAAAGGAGTAAGAATAAGCAGCTAATTTGAGCACCCTTGGGTGTTAACATAGATGGGATCATGTTGATTCAGTCAAATTTGACCAAGTCAACAAAGTTGTCTAGATACATTGAACTTCCTTGATGGACAGCGCAGTTTTGGTGGAGGACAACTTGCATGAGCTTGATGGCACATGTGGATGGGACCCAATGTGGAGAGGTTCACTTGCTATATATGGAGAGGATGGGAGCCTTTGGATTCATGCTTAGTATTTGATTATTTGATCTTGTCAGTTTAGACTTGGCATCCTCTTGTTGTTTAGCAGGGTTGCAGTGCTGCTGAGCACAGGGTGTTCTCGAGTAGGAATCCCACCTCTTCCCTTGAGAGGCCTCTTGGGAGAGTTTGTCCTATATTTCTCCACATCCAGAATTGAGGCCAAGCACCATTATTCAGTCCCAGCTTTATTTCTGTAGCAGAATATCGCTGAGTTGTAGGGTGTTGTAGTGGAGGCTTGTCACACCACTTTCGGGTCTGTTTCTCAATAGAAGGTGCCTTCCTTCTCTTGAGAAATCAGTTATGAATATTTATAAGCACATTTAATATCTTGGTAGCAGGCCAAAGTGTTTCTCATCTCTTACAGTCTAGTCCCTTGCAGGAACTGCGTCATTTTGCATAGAGTTGCTGCAGCAGGGTTAAGACCCTTGTTTCTGAGCTAGTTTCCTAGGGAAAGGGCCAACCCTTCTCCCGAAAAAATAGAGGAAGGGATTATCATCCATATTTTGTATTATTTAGCTATATTTCTATAATTTTGTAGTAAGACTTCATTTTTTGAGCTAAATATTCAGATCTGCACTTTTTTTACTTGTACTTTCATGACACCCTTGCCGAGTTGGCTTTATAATACAATAAGGAGGTCAGATCTTCATTTTCTTGGAATATTATTCAATATGACTCCATATCCATGCTATTTTATCATTATACTATAGAAGCCCTCATAAAATAATGATGTACATGCTTCAGTCTTTTTCTGCATAACTCAAGTCATGGGATTTGTCTATTTTTGAGCTGATAGGAAGCCGGGAGGTCTATTTAACATATCAAAAGGGATTTCTTTCTGATAATTTTTTTTTTGTGGGGAACTAAAATCATATTCTAATGGAACCAAGTGTTATTTCACCCATTAAAAATGCATATCTTCAGAAATAACGTTTTCAGGGTCTAATTTCTTCATTTTCCCCACTTGGAAATGTGTAGACATTCTTCTTTTGCTGTTGTTTCACTCATTTGAAGGCTATGTTTTTTTGAACACATCATATGAGTCTATTTTTTGGATCTCCAAATTAATAATATCTTAAGATATTCTTATTGTTGTAGAAATTCCCTATTTTGGGATATTACAGTGGTATCAAAGCTTCAATCTTGGCTCAGCCTGTGGAACTCAGCCATGTAGCTATCAAGAAAAGGAGAGATGAACAGAAATAATACTCCACTATGTGGAGGAAAAAGGGAAGATATGCTTACAAAGCTTCTTCCAAAATCTGTGCAGTGCATCAATGAATATCTTAAGAAGGTGAGAGGAGAGATGGAATCTCCTGAGGAGTTTGGATCTAGAGCTAGATCTAGATTGGCACATGATAGGTGTGGCAGCTACACCATATTATGCACAGTGTAGTCAAATGCCCAGATCTGCTATGGAAGAGCTGCAAGAAGAAATGCCGGGGAGGGAAACTCTTAGTACTTTCCTGCAAGAGTATGAGTCTCAAACTGAAAGGTTTAGAGATCATATTACTTTCAAAGAGTTTCGAAAGATCAATATGGATGACATGGATAGATTTTCTCTATCTACCTTTGATGGATCCCCAACTTGTTTAGCCAAATCTTGGGTGGAGGAGTTGTATACTTATTTGTAGCAGCACCAAGTTTCTGAAGAAGAAGCCATCGGAGTTACAGTGCTGCACTTTGAAGGTAAGGCCTATGCTTGGTGGATGTTTGATTCATTTTCATTGAAAAATGTTAATACTTCTTATTTTTCAAATTTCACTAAGAGATTGATAGGAAGGTTTGATAAAAAACATGAGATAATCAAACCAATGATACTTTTGCATAAGTTGGGAGGACCTACAAACTCAAAACCACTTCAGAAACCTATTGGAGGAGATCACATCTTGCATGATACCTTGCTAGAGGCAAGATCCTTGTTTTATAAACTTGGACAAGAGGGCATGAAGGTTCCTTTTGCAAAGAAGGATCCTCTTATTGAGCAGTTACCTCCTATTCATATTTAAGATGAAGAGAAGGATGGGGGTTGCATGCTGTCACATCTAGAGCATATCTAGTGCGTCATGAAGAGGAGGGAGGAGCACATGTTCCAACCGAAGGAATTCTTTTGTCATTGCAATAAGTTACCCAGGATCTCACATATGGAAGGCAAAGTAAAATCAATGAGCAACATGATTGTGAGATGATATTGATGGAAGGAGGAGGTAGGGAGGAAGGACATCATCATTTGATGAGGAGCACACACCCCTATCTATTTCAAAGAGCTGGTGTAAGGAGGAGGAAGACTAGTTTGCACTGTGAGGGCAAGGGCAAGGGTGCCCGACCATATGAACAATATTCTCTTGCCATTGATGTCTCACTATATGGAGGCATTCCACCGGGGAGGCCACCAGATCTGAAGTTGGTAAGAGAAATCTTGCCATTTGATTCACCACTCTTGGATTTTGGAGAGGTGAATAGTTTGAAGGAATAATTTGGCATGGGGAATGTCAAAAGTAGCAGGCAACAACATGACGAGAGCTTCACATGCCGGATCACCAGCGCTGTCTCTTGGGAGGATTGATCCATATTGGAGGTCTCAACTCTTGGTAGAGTACTCCAAGGATCTTGGTGCTTGCATGATTCTTGATGACCCTAACAGAGATGATAGATATATGGTGGATGATATGGTCATCTATTCTTATGGAAGAGTCTTCTTGACTAGAGCTTCTAAGCTCAAGGATAAGCTGCTACATGCAGCACATGCAGACTTATTTTCCATGCATTATGATGCATATATTTCCTTGGCAGAGGAGTTCATTTGGGAGGGCATTTAGCATGACATATTTCAGCATATGGGGAGATGCATAGCCCAGATGGTGATAGAGAGGAAGTCATAGCCACTTCCCTACTCTTTGGAGGTGAGGGAGAATTTCCAGTTGAGCCATTTCAGCTCAAGACCTTAAGTACATGATGGATAATGTACAATTTCACTTTATATTTTGTACTTATTTCCTTTGTATGAGTAGCATATTGTACTAAGGAGGATTACTCCTTCTTGATTATTGTATAATGATGTACTTGAAGCCATTTTTATCATTGAGATTGGCTATCTCATTGGTGGTTTGTGGGGAAAGCCACATGATATTTGGTGTGCACCATTGACACCATTTTGTACTTTCATGTTTATATATTGTAAGATGATTGTGGCAGCAAACAAGTGGCTGGATAAGCACTTGTTTTTATTTTATTTGATGCAGGCAAGGAATGCACTGCACTGGTTCCTTGTGTGGGACATTGATCCACTTTCCGGTTGTCATGTGACAACTTGTTTCTATTGGTTTTTGCTTCCATGTATTGCTGATATTTCTGTGTTCATGGGAAGCTTTGTTTAGAGAGTGGGATATGAGTTGAAGATGCCCATTGGGAGTATGATTATCCTTAATTTGCATGATGCATGTTTCAGGATAATCAATGGGCAGCCCATGATTTCCAAACTACATCTCTTTTCTTCATGTGGGAGGAGCCATTTGGGGAACCTGAGTTTTTGGAGGAGGCACTTCATGGTTTATTTGTTTGGAGGGGTAGCTTGGGCCACTCTTGGAGGTCATAATATTTCAGCACAAGAGTAGCAACAACCCCATACTTATCATGAATGGAGAAAGAAACCACTTGGGTGGGAGGATTGAATCTTTCCATGCAACCCCAACACATTGTATGAACTAGGGGTTGAGGATCTTTTTGAGCTAACTGGATTGGCTCACTTCATTTGGATGATAGCATGGGTGTGGAAGTCACTCATCAAGAATAATATTCCCCATGTTCATCATCACTCCTACCTTGAGGAGGCCATTGGACAGCAGGGATATTTCCACCTACATCTTCCATCTTTCTATGATGTAAGCCATATGGTTTTGCATGCTTGGGAGGAAACATTAGAGGATAGATTTGTAGCAGATTATTTTGAGCAGTGGTGGGGACTTTTGATGAGGAGGCCACAAGAAGAGGAGGGGAGGATTTTTTCTTTCCTTATATAGTTTCTTGAGGACAAGAAACATTTTGGAGGGGAGGACTGTATTAATCCAAAATTTTAGCCTCCAAGCTAAATGGAATATTAGAGTTGTTTTATCACTAGGTAGGTGAATAAATGGGTAGGGAGGCCCATTAACCTCTTTAGAGGGATTAATAACACTCCTAATGTGAAAGGAGTAAGAATAAGAAGCTAATTTTAGCACCCTTGGGTGTGAACAGAGATGGGATCATGTTGATTCAGTCAACTTTGACCAAGTCAACAAAGTGAACTTCCTTGATGGACAACGCAGTTTTAGTGGAGGACAACTTGCATGAGCTTGATGGCACATGTGGATGGGAAAAAATGTGGAGAGGTTCAATTGATATATATGGAGAGTATGGGAGCCTTTGGATTCATGCTTAGTATTTTATTATTTGATCTTGTCTGTTTAGATTTGGAATCCTCTTGTTGTTTAGCAAGGTTGCAGTGCTGCTGAGCACAGGGTGTTCTCGAGCAGGAATCCCACCTCTTCCCTTGAGAGGCCTCTTGGGAGAGTTTGTCATGTATTTATCCACATCCAGGCTTGAGGCCAAGCACCATTATTCAGTCCCAACGTTATTTCTGTAGTATAATATTGCTGAGTTGCAGGGTGTTGCAGTGGAGGCTTGTCACACCACTTCCGGGTCTGTTTCTAAGTAGAAGGTGCCTTCCTTCTCTTGAGAAATCAGCTAGGAAGATTTCTGAGCACATTTCATATCTTGGCAGTAGGAAATTTTTTTTCTCATCTCCTACAGTGTAGTCCCTTGCAGGAACTGCATCATTTTTCATAGAGTTGTTGTAGCATGGTTAAGACCCTTGTTTCTGAGCTAGTTTCCTAGGGAAAGGGCCAACCCTTCTCCCGGAAAGCTAAAGGAAGGGATTCTCATCCCTCTTTTGTATTATTCAGATATATTTCTGTAATTTTGTAGTAAGACTACATTTTTTTAGCTAAATATTCAGATATGCTCTTTTTGTACTTGTACTTTCATGACACCCTTGCCGGGTTGGCTTTATAATACAATAAGGAGGTCAGATCTTCATTTTCTTGGCATATTATTCCATATAACTCCATATCCATGCTATTTTATTATTATAATGTATAAACCCTCATAAAATAATGTTGTACATGCTTCAGTCTTTTTCTGCATGACTCAAGTCATGGGATTTGGCTATTTTTTAGCTGATATGAAGCTCGGAGGTTTGTTTAACATATCAAAAGGGATTTATTTCTGATCCCATTTTGTATGTGGGGACCTAACATCATATTCTAAGGGAACCAAGCATTATTTAACCCAGTAAAAAAACATATCTTTGGAAATAACGTTTTCAGGGTCTAATTTCTGCATTTTCCCCACTTTGGAATGTGTAGACATTCTTCTTTTGCTTCTTTTTTCACTCATTTGAAGGCTATGTGTTTTTGAACACATCATATGAGTCTATTTTCTGGATCTCCAACTTAAGAATATCTTAAGATATTCTTATTGTTGTAGAAATTCCTTGTTTTGGGATATTACAATAGAACATCATATGGCTGCTACACTATATCTTTTGTTTATTTATGCAAAAGGCCATATGTTTGACTTATGTCTTTAGGAGAAGCCTTTCAAATGGGGGAATTTATGGCAAGACATGTGTTGCTTGAATCATATTCAGCTAACACCTCTTATCCTCTATTATTTTCAAGCTTTGGAGAAGCTTATGACAGCAAGAAGGTGGTTAGATGGCCACTTATTGTACTTTGACTTGAGGCAACAAGAAGAAGAACAATGCTGGTCTCAATGGGACGACTATTGTCACCATCCAATATGACATATGACCCTTAGTCTATGTTTCGCTTGGAGCACATATGGTGATGATACTCTAATCACTATATGCATGGAAGATTGGGCAAGGAGGGCCCCTAGAATTAATGGAGGAAATCATGAGGTTCCAAGTCTCTTTTGGCTTCATGAGGACTATATTGTTGTAGCCTAGGATCAAAAGCCCCACATTTATCATAAATGGAGAGAGAGACAACGTAAGTTGAGTATTCTTACCTCTCATTTCTAGCCATGCATCCCCTATACATTGCATAAGGAGGGAATTGGTGATTGTTTCCATGAGCTACCAAGGATGGCTCACTTTGTTTGGATGATAGAATGGAGATTGGAGTATCTCATGGGGGTTGAATCACCCATCATTTATCATCTTTCATGCCTTGAGAAGACCAATGGATAGCATATGATTCTTTCCATGTATCTCCCACTGCTTCATGATGACAGCTATTTGGGTTATTCACCAAAAGCAAACTTGTATTCTTGGGAAGAGACAAATCCATTGGAGATTTTGCAATGTCCTTCTAATTTGCTTGAGGACAAGAAACATTTTGGAGGGGAGGACTGTAATATTCCTAATTAGTCCTAAGAAACTTGGAATATCCTTTTTTTCTTTTCTTTCTTTGCTTAAAGAATAAATGTGTAAAGGAGGTTCATCAAACTCCTGATAAAAAATAAATCAATGCCAAATGTGAAAAAGGCTAAATATTGGCTATGTAAACAAGCACCCTTAGGTGTGAAAGGGGTTGGACATGATGACTGGGTCAACCTTGACCAAATCTACAACACTGTCTAGAAGGAAGTGGTCATCAATGAGGCATAACGCAGTTCTAGAAGGAGAAAAATTGTGTGAAAGAGAAGATTTCATTGAAGGTGGTTTAGGGTTTGCAAGCTCTTAATCTATATAAGGAAGGGGATGACAGCATGTAAAGGTTTTTGAATATATGATATTTTGACATATTTTCTGTTTAGACCATATATCTTTCTTTGGCTGTTGAGCCTAGATTGAAAATGTTGTTTAGCATTGGGATCTCCTGTTTAGGAATTCCACCTCTTCCCATTGAGTAGCTCTTGGGAGAGTCTTGTATTGCATAGTCCACTATCTGGCTTGAGGCCAAGATTCTCTTTTCAACTACAACTCAGATCCTGTTGAGGGTTTGGTTGTCTTTGTAAGCTACAACAAGTGGAGGCTATATCTATTTAGATCTAGAACATTTTATTGCCCTTTTTTCAATGGAGGAGTCTTCTACTCCAATTGGGGAAGTGTATTGGAGTGATTGTGCATTATTTCTTGATCTTGGCATGAGGCCAATTTTTATCTATACCATACAACGCAATTTATATTCCATATTTGCGTTATTATAGTAGGAGTTGTTGCAGGGAGTTTGGGTGCACCATTTGGAGAGCTGGTTTCTGAGTGTTGGGGATCTGCCCTTTACTTTGAGATCCATTGGAGGAGATCTATACATTGCATATTTGAGATCTGATCTGAATACTTATGAATAATTCTAAATCTCTGAATATTTCTGTAGATCTGCAATCTTAGATCTCATATCTACTACTTATACTTGGTGTAATGCTCAAAACCCCAAGGGGATCAGAAAGAGGAGCTTTTCTAGTGCATGGATCTGACTTTTTATGCACAGAACTGCTCTACATCTGATATTTAATCAACAACAGTTTTTAGCCTAATAAAATAATGTTGTCAAGGTAGTTTCAATCCATTCATGTGGTTGCAACACCTCTTTTGAGGAAATTTATTTTGTTTATGTCTTGTATTTTCAACTATGCATATTATGGGCCTCATTATACATCTATATTACTGTTGTAAATACTATTGAAGAACATTTTTATTGGCCTCCTAATATGTTTTAGATGAATTTTGTTATTTAAATGCATGATTGTTTAGTATTGCTGCATGTTCCCATTTGGGATATTACATTTCAGTTCTGAGAAAGACCCAGTTGAGATTGGAGTTAAAGGGAAGTGTGCTATTAGTTGTATAATCATAAAATTGTACAGGTGGTTCATGGAGTTAGAGGAAGGGCCTTGATGTAATGTTATACTATTATTAGGGGATTTTCTCAATAAATAGGGGCCTAATTCCTCATTGAACTGCACAAGGAAGTAGGAGCTTGGAAGGATAGGAAATTGGCTAAGTATTGGCCAGAGTTAGCCTAGGAAGTAGTGAGATAGACATGGATAGTAAAAATAGCTCTCAAGCATGAGAGAAGCATTTCATTTTCTCATATTTTCTAACTTATAAAATATATAGATAGTGGGGTTTTTAGTAGAGGCTTTCCCTAGGTAAATATTTTTGTTGTGCGATTGGAATTCTTTCTCTTTCTTATTCATGCGATTGTGTGATTGTAATTGGTTTCTGCAATTTGTAGAGTAGATTCAAGTATTTTTTTTATCATATTACAAATATTAGTTTGAATCTACGTGGATTTTCTACATGGTATCATAGCAAGGAAAAAGTTAAAGACTTGGTGGTTGATAGGGAGCATGAATTACCTCTCAATATGTATCCTCGAAAGAAGCCTCAACATGTTGTGGAGCAACCACAATTGGAGAAGAAGAGAGAAGACCGAGTGGAGGTACCCACTCAAGCAGAGACCTCCAGTAGGGGGGAATTTTGAGCCAAGTGGGAAGAGGGAGCACATGTAGCCATACCTCCAAGAGATAGGTGGGAAGATGTAAAGCAATAGTCCCAAGAGTACAAAAATTTAGGCAGGGTCCATTGAGATGTTTTGTCTCATGGACCATTACCTTGCTATGGGGGCCCACAATACATAGTGGTAGGATGGATCAATGACAGTGATAGAGTCAAATGACATAGTGACAGATGCAGAGACTAGCAACAGTCATATACTATGGAGCATAGAGCAGAGTTGGCAGCAGTTCATATGGCATTGTGCAGAGTAAAAAACAACACAAAGTTTTCAGTAGGCAATGTAATAGGTAGTATCATTTAAATACTTTGGTGATAGATGCATCATACTGAACACAACTGATTTAGTTTGGATGCTTTTAAGTTTCAGAAGTTGTAGTAGCAGCAACACTAGAGAGAAGTGTTGCATAAAGAACATTCCAAAGGTACCACATTGAGATAGAGTTGAATTACTTTCTTGCTGAGAGGGAGCGTTGAAATTTGCAACAAGAAATATTGAAAATGGAAATAAGAAGGGACTTCTAATTTAATTTTCCCTTAATTAAATTAGAAGTAAATTGTAATTCCACATCACATGACAACTTTTACAAGTTAACTAAGTCAGGAAGACTTGGTTATTTCAGTTAATTCAAGTTTAGGGTCAAACTTGAGGAATTTAGAGTGCCTCCTATGTTTTAGGAGCCCTAGCTGAGTTTATTTTGAGTTGTAATTAATTAACTCAATTTATATGAGTTAAAGACAGTTTAACAAGTTCTAACTAATGGAGGAATTGGAGAGAGGTCAAAGTGTGAAAATTAGATTTAATTCACATGTAGTGATCAATTAGATAATTGATAATATACTCATAAATAACTCATGCATGTCAGTTATGAGAAATACCTAGTTGAGATTAGAGTTAAAGGGAAGTGTAATATCAATTGTATAATCAGACAATTGTATAGGTGGTACATTGAGTCAGAGGAAGAGCCTTGATGTATTGTGCAACTATTATTAGGGAATTTCCTTATTAAATAGGGGCCTAATTCCTCATTGTACTACATAAGTAAGTAGGAGATCCTTTCTGATCCGATCCTTTGTATTTCACACCTTTGAACTATTTAGGTCAAGATCTTCCATGTATCCAGACTCCTTTTTACTTTTCAGCAAGATGAACTATGATATATTGGAGGTTTTTGTGGTGTAGATTTCGATATCTATATCTAAAAAAAGACAAAATATGTCAGGAATTCCTTCTGAGAGTGTACCTACTGATACTTATATCTTTTCAAGGTCTCTAGAGTCATTATTATATGGTGATCCATCAGTCCTACTAGGTGCCATTCGCTTTCTGGAACATTTTTAGGAGCCTCTCCTTCACCTCAAAATTCTACTTTGTGATCTGGTTTATCTACTTCTACTGTCCAAGGCATGAATTCCATGCCTCAAATACCTTTGGAATTAGACCAATATATTAACATGCTATCTAGAAATTTAGGTAATCCTCAAATAAACCGAAGTGGTGTTTACTATCCACATGGGGGGAAACAACCCTATCCTCCACCTACACGACAAAAGTTTGTTGGGTCATACCCTACGATTAGAGGACAACATTATTTTGGAAATTATGCTAGCTACGGTCAGATATCTCAGGTAGGTCCAGGTCAACCTATTGTGTGATGCAGGAGCATTAGGCTCAAAAAATTATTTGTATTTTAATAGATATAGGGGGTTTTGTATTTTCTAAGAAGTTGGATTCTTATGTAACAAATTAATGTAATTATTAAGATTTTGAGTGATTTCAGTGAGAGATATTTAGAATAGGAATTAATTAATTAATGAGAGGAAATTTTTAAATGTTCTCGAATGTTGGAGAACATGAGGGAATTAAAATAGATGAGATTCCATAGGGAATGAGATATTTGAGAATTAATTGTAATTCCTAAACTAGAATTGGTTTCATGATTTTGTGGATTTGAAAGGATTTTTAGGGATAAAGGATAGATTTTAGGACTTAGAGGATTCTTCGGAATTTGTTGAGCAAGTTATGGATCTAAACAAGAATTGGTTGCAGAATCCATTTGTATAAATGATAAGCCTCAAGGCATTAAAAAAATATAGAGGGGTTCAGGTTTTGACACATAGGATTTGTCGTGGTAAGCCTACAGGAAAATTAGAGGAAAGGCCATTGATAAGAAAATCAGGCCAGAACGAAGAAACCCGTGTAAATATTTGTTTATATATAAAGAGATTCATTTTCTAAGTTATTAATTATGTGTTGAGAAATTCGATTCATAATTTCATGTTACGAATCAGAGTTTTGCATAGTATATATGTGTGCAGGTGAAAACAACAGAATCAAAGGAAATTCAGTTATTGTGTATCTAAGCTACAAGATTTATGAATTCATGAAATTGTATGTTATAAGAGAACGATGTCCAATTTTCAAGACGTAAAGGCGAGAAGAATCAAATGAAGTCAGAGGATATATAAACATAAAATGCCGAGAAGTATGTATGATTGTATTTTATGTTTATAGTTGAATCTTGTATGAGTTTGTGTGTGTTAAGCTCAGTCATCGATCACTAAATGGATCGATGACACACAAGAGAAAATGACACTTCAATTCGATATCTTGAGTATATCGTGTAAGAGCCAGCAATCAGAATTGGAATCATATGTTTGAGATGCATATATAGGTGAGAAATATAAGTTTTAAAACTTAGAGACGAACAATAATAAATCCGGGTTGAGGGATAGAGTAATGGTCAAATTGTGCAATTGAAAATTGGATGGGCAGAATGGACTGATGGGAAATATTTAAAACGTTGTAGAGATCTCTGTTTGAAAACAAAAGTACTTTGAATTCGGCATAATTGTTGTAAAATTCCATATTCATATCAAAACCTGGCTCTGTTCGAAACCACAAATTGAATAAAGGAAGAAATCATGAATTGATGGTGCAGAGGAGCGGAGAAACGGTTTCACAAAACTAGTAAGTGGTATTCGCATAGATTGGAAGTAGTAAGTGGTAAAGGTTGAAGTTGTGTGATACAGTTAGGAGGGTGACACGTAGCACCACAAAACCACCTATTTTGCAAATGATGAAAACTTTAAACACCGTGCTTGTTAAGGTGTGAAATCCGTTGGATGAAGGTGAAGCAGATAGATCGTTTGAAAAAAAGTGAGTTGGGTAAGCTGTGGGACTGGATAAAATATCTTGTCGGCATTTTTTTTTGTAACCAAGGTAAGAATTTTTTTAGGTGGATATTATATACATGTCGACATATTGGTTAACCATAGTCAAAAGTATAATTAATTTTTTAATTAAGCGGATAAGTATATGGATTTATAACCATAGGTTTGGTAAAGGGAAAATCTTCCACATATGAGGTTACCTCTGTTTGGGGTTTATCTTGGTTCATAAATGAGAAACACATTTTATATGTGTAATTGTGGGTAAAAGCAGTGTAGGCTCCATCAAGTGGTATCAGAGTTGGCAAAAGCTATTTTGAAGGTTAAAGGTTTTTTTTAATTAAATTAGAATTGTATAGAATGATGGAGGAAGTAAGAGGAGATCAGATTTTAAATCTAATAAGTAAAAGATACACAGAAGTTGAAGTATAAAAGACGTTTGCAGAGATAAATGGGAACAATCCAATCAAAGTACCAGTGAATGGGAGAAAAAGTTCATGAAAATATCTTGAAGTGAGATAGTGTGTTTTATTTAATTTGGTTTGAAGATTGTGGTTGCACAATTCAGGTTGCAAGCAAGATGAAATATATCAACAAAGGAAGATCAAATCTTAAGAAGCAGTGATGAAGCAAACTGATAAGAGTTTTTAAGTGAAAGAAGAATGTGGCAGAACCTTGAAGAAATTGGATAAAAAGGACAGTTGTGTTCTTAAAGGGAGAAGAAGAGTTAAAGCCTAGAAGGAGTAGAGAGAAATGCTCAAAAGGAGGTTCCATAAATAGAGAACCATACTTGCAAAAAGTCCAAGTCTAGAGGAAAACTTGGTGAGGTAAGTGGTAGCAGGAAGGACTTGTTGTTGCAGTGGCTTAAACAACTCATAGTGAGGGAATGAGTGATGAACTCATAAGAGATGGAGAGAAGAAGATAACTACTGACAGTCATAGCAGGGGTTCTGACCAAGACCACAACAGATTAAAGGAGTGGAAAGTTGGCACACAAATTGCAGCAATATGACTGTAGGAAGAACTTTTGAAAGTTCTTAGAATTGTAGCAGGACCTTATTCCAGCTAAGGCTTGTAATAGACAGAGACAGTGGTGTCTTTAAATGAAGTGAGTGCAACAACCAGAGAAGAGTGAAAGATTTCTCAGTACAAGTTCTCAAAAAGAGAGAACTTGAAGACCAGGTAGAGAAGAAGTTTGGTGAGAAGATCAACTTAGAAGGAAGTTGATTGGTTGTAGATGTAGAAGCTCAAACATAACAAAATATGACTATGGAAGGTCATGTGCAAGGATCAAAAGAAAGCTACAAGATGAAAAAGAAGGGTGTCAAAGAAATCTACAGGAAACAAATGAGTCAAGAAGAGCGTGACAAAGAGATCGCTGAGATAAGAGAAAAATTTAATAAATTAAAGATGATGATAGAAGAAAACCAAATACAAGGTTGGGTCTTGAGGAAAAATACAATGAAGTGGTCTAAATTATAGAGAAGGCTACAATAGAAACAAGTGAAGCAGTTGATAGAAAAACTCGAAGAAACAGAGTCAGAAATGGAAGTTTCCATTTGTAGACCAGAACAGGGTAAAATTCAGGGTGAAGATGAAGACTGAAGATCTATGAAAGATCTTATGAATTATTGTGAGAATTCAAGATGGAAAGAAGTTTACCTTAATGAAAAAGAAATTATTGATGATTTCATGAACTGTTGGGCAAGTTCAGATCAATAGGAGGATGTAAAGCCTTGTATTTTTGTAACTAATGGTTTGATATAATTACAGGTTTTGCAGAGAATGAGAAATCTTTTGAAACTGTAAAAAGTATGGAAGAGTATCTTTCATAAGATAAATACTCTGAAGCAGAGAGTAAAGATGAAGAATGTCTCTTGAATGAGAGAAGCAGTGATTTATTGTAGCAGAAAGAAATTAGTAATGCTTTGATATTTGAAACTATTACAACACAGGAACAATTTCTTATGGAAGAAGGAAATGAGATTCAATTTGAAGAGCTGATATGTGAAGCAACATTTGAGACTGTTGAACCATGTAATTTCCAAACAAACAATTTGTGTATAAATGCAGGGATTGTAAGTGATGATGAAATACTTAAGAAATGTCAAAGATAAATTGCATTACTAGAGTATTTGCTGAAAAACTCAGAATATGACAGTGAGATTGTAGAGGAAAGAGTTCGCTACAATGGAAAAGAATAGAGAGACATCATTGAAACAGATGGTGTGGAAGAGCGACTTGCTGACAGTCTCGAGAGTCCTTTAGATAATTATTTAGAGAGGTTGAAACAACATACTATGGTTCTGATAGAGGAGAAAATTTCAGAGCAGCAAACTAAAATATTGCCAAAGGAAAAAGAGGTATTGAGGCCTTATGTTTTTTATTTTAATAATTATTTGTGAGTGTAGATTTTGTTTCAAATGCTGGAGAAAATCTGGCACAGATGAACAACCAAGTAAAGAAAGAGGAATACAAATTGTGTGGAAGTATTTAATCCATGGAACAAAGAGATTAGATTGCTTGAAATTATGGTGAAGAATCAGGATTCAATACAGGAAGAGAAATATCAATTTCAATATTGGGAAACAAAAGAGCTTGAAGAAATGTAGAATGTGAAGATGAAAGAGTTAGAGGACAACAACAAAAAACTAAAGAAAAGAGAAGGAGATAGCAGTAAATGGCAGACTATGTGTCAGTCCAAGAAATTGCTGAAGAAAGAAGACAAAGAAATTGTCGTAAGTGACAATTAGGAAGAAGTTATTAGTTGCAGTAAACAGAAGCAGAAGATTGTCTTGGAAGACAATGTAGAAGAAAATAAAAAGGTGTAAGACAACAGTAAATAAGAGGGTAAGGATGAAAGGGAGGCAGTAAGAATAAAATTTCAGCAATCAAGAGGTGAAGGTAATCAACAGTCAGAAGATATATTAGACAAAGAAATTGAACTGATAAGAAGGATAATGATGAAAGTGTCTTAGAAGAAGACAACAATGGGAAAGCAAAGAAGTAGCAGCAACAAAAGGAAGACAATATAGACTATAAAAGCATAGCTAGTGCAGCAAAGCAACATAAAGTGTGGAGACCTAGAGAAAACCAACAAACAAAAGCAACAACAGAAGACAAATTACAGAACAAGGTATGGGATCCAGGAAGACAAAGATTAAAAGCACATGATCAAGAGATCATGATTATTTTCAACCTTGGAAGTCTGATGCAGGAACATTAGGCTCAGAAAATTCTTTGTATTTTAATAGATATAGGGGGGTTTTGTATTTTCTAAGAATTTGGATTCTTATGTAACAAATTAATGTAATTATTAATATTTTGAGTGATTTTAGTGAGAGATATTTAGAATAGGAATTAATTAATTAATGAGAGGAATTTTGTAAATGTTCTTGAATGTTGGAGAACACGAGAGAATTAAGATAGTTGAGATTCCATAGGGAATGAAATATTTGAGAATTAATTGTAATTCCTAAATTAGAATTGGTTTCATGATTTTGTGGGTTCGAAAGGATTTTTAGTGATAAAGGATAGATTTTAGGACTTAGAGGATTCTTAGGAATTTATTGAGCAAGTTATGGATCTAAACCAGAATTGGTTGTAGAATCCATTTGTATAAATGATAGGCCTCAAGGCATTAAAAAAATATAGAGGGATTCAGGTTTTGACAGATAATATTTGTTGTGGTAAGCCTACAGGAAAATTAGAGGAAATGCCATTGATAAGAAAATTAGGCCAGAACAAAGAAACCTATGTAAATATTTGTTTATATATAAAGAGATTCGTTTTATGAGTTATTAATTGTGTGTTGAGAAATAAAATTCATAATTTCATGTTACGGATCAGAGTTTGGCACAATATATATGTGTGCAGGTGAAAACGATAGAATCAAAGGAAATTCAATGATTGTGTATCTGAGCTACAAGATTTATGAATTCATGAAATTGTATGTTATAAGAGAACGATGTCCAATTCGCGCTACATAAAAGCGAGAAGAATCGAATGAAGTCAAAGGATATATAAACATAAAATGCTGAGAAGTCTGTATGACTGTATTTTATGTTTATAGTTGAATCTTGTATGAGTTTGTGTGTGTTAAGCTTAGTCATCGATCACTGAATGGATTGATGACACAGAAGAGAAAATGACACTTCAATTCGATATCTTGAGTATATCGTGTAAGAGCCAGCAATCGGACTTGGAATCATATGTTCTAGATGCGTATATAGGTGAGAAATATAAGTTTTAAAACTTAGAGAAGAACAGTAAGAAATCCGGGTTGAGGGACAGAGTAGTGGTCGAATTGTGCAACAGAAACTTGGATGGGCAGAATGGACCGATGGGAAATATTTAAAACGTTGTAGAGGTCTCTGTTTGCAAACAATAGTACTTTGAATTTGGCATAATTGTTGTAAACTTCCATATTCAGATCAGAACCTGGCTCTATTCAAAACCACGAATTGAATAAAGGCAGAAATCATGAATTCATGGTGCAGAGGAGCGGAGAAACGGTTTCACAAAACCAGTAGGTGGTATTCGCGCAAATTGGAAGTAGTAAGTGGTAAAGGTTGAAGTCGTGCGATATAGTTAGGAGGGTGACACATAGCACTAGAAAGCCACTTATTTCGCAAATGATGAAAACTTTAAATGCCGTTCTTGTTAAGGTGCGAAATATGTTGGATGAAGGTGAAGCGGATAGATCGTTGGCAAAAAGGTGAGTTGGGTAAGCTATGGGACTGGATAAAATATTTTTTCGGCATTTGGTTTTGTAACCAAGGTAAGAATTTTATTTAAGTGGATATTATATACATGTCAACATATTGGTTAACTATAGTCTAAATTATAATTAATTTTTTTAATTAAGCAGATAAGTATATGGATTTATAACCATAGGTTTGGTAAAGGGAAAAGCTTATGCATATGAGGTTAACTCTGTTTGGGGTTTATCTTGCTTCATAAATGAGAAATGCATTTTATATGTGTAATTTTGGGTAAAAGTAGCATAGGCTGCATCAATGTGTCTCAAACCTTGATTGGTGCTCCATACCCAGGGATGAATACTATTTGGAACCCTACTTTTGTTCAACAAACTATTCAAGTTTCTCTACAAGTGCCAGTTTATCAACCTGTTCAGCCTATTGGGAAATCTATTCCGTAAATATGTGTTCAAGGTATTCTAATACAAGCCCAACAACCGATATAGGGGATTCTGCAATCACATATGAAAGGAACTCCACAGACACCTATTCAACAACCAGTTCAACAACCTATCTAGGGTAGCCCTCAAACTCCTGTTCAATCTATTGTTCAAATATATGTTCAAAAACCAGTTCCAAGTTTTCCCCAAACACCTATTCAGGAAGTATCACAAACAACGGTCCAAACTACAGCTCAAATATCGGTTGAAATAATACACATGATATCCCTCAAGAATCTACTTATCAAACTGGACCTGATTACCAGTGTACCACACAAATTCCTATGGGAAAACCTACTATAGGAATTATGAACATACCCTATTAAGGTCAATGTTTTCAAGGCCAACCTTTTAAGAGTCAATTTTGTCAAGGTAAACCTTTAAAAAAGCAACCTTTATAGGGGAAATATTATTTGGGCCAAATGGTTTAAAGTACACCTTATCAGAGTCGGCCATATCTATGTTTCAAATTCCATTTCAACCAAAACCTGGTATGACTCAACCTGGTTACCCTAGAGGAATGAAAATCCCAACCATACAATCTATTCCAGGATATTTTGGGTACCCTCTTCTAGGTACTGGAATTAACCCTCATGGTTACAAATTTTAAAAGCCATACCCCAATCGAAAATTACCGTTTATCAAAACTTTAGATTTTCCCGATTTTTCTCAGCTAACAAATGATCCTATTTACTATTATCCATTTTGGCCAACAATTCCCACTAAGTTTCTTAGTGACATTACTTCCCGACATTAAGGAATATGTGACCAAAGGAGGTGTTGTAATGGAAGAGAAGGTAATTTCTCATGCTCAATACCTAGACCTTGTTTATACACAATCTGACACTTCTTATGAGAAAATTCCAAATATACCTCATTCATATTAACCAATCAACCCCTACAGGATGTCACACCGCTGATGGTGTGATTGGTTCTATTAGCCATAAATATAAGGGTAAAAACAATAATTCTAAAAACACTCAGATATTAGATATATAAAATTCACCCAACGAAATCCCTTGTCTATAATTTACTTTTGAAGTTAATTTCGTAGACTCGTATACAGGCAAGAATAAATAGGTCAGAGGTAAAAATAAGGGGAAAGGTAAAGAGAAACAAAACACTTCTCTGAGAGAGAAACAAAACAAAAATGAATCATTTGACGAAAATAAGAAGCCTTGTTATCCTTGATTAATTTGGGATGGATATCACTACACCAAGGAATGTCCACATCGACCAGAGGTGACTAAGTTCGTTAAAGGTTATCCCACTCCTGTTTTTTTGAAGTATCCTTTCCCTTCTCAAGGCAGTAAAATTATTGCACATAATAAATCCTATTCTTTCACATTGGTGAATATCATGATGATATATTCGCAAGTGCACAAGATCTCAAGATTACAGATATAAGGGTCCTGTAGTAAATGAAAATCTTACTAGTTCATCTAGTCAACCTTACAATTAAATTCCTCCTTCTTCTAAACCATTACAGAATGAGAAACCAAATTCTGACATGGTGATTTTACCACGTGTTGTTCAAAATTAAACATTTAAACCTCATTCTAGTGCTGCTTAGAACTACAACATTGTTGAACATTAGCTGATGCATCCTTCAGCGATGTAGACCCTTGAAGTGCTGCAAACATGTCCAACACAAAGGAAATTTATATTTTCAGTAATATGAGAAATTTATTTGCATGATTCTAACCTTATTTTCTTTGATATTGAGGGCCATATACCTAGACTCCCCCATCAACTGGCATTCCAAATACCAGCTTTCATCAAACCTAAACAAGTTTTTGCACAATAGTTGACAGAGGAGCTTCTACGTGTATCATGTCTATTACTTGTTGGGAAAACTTGGTTTCTCCAAAAATCAATCAATATCCTATCACTCTGAAAGGCTTTAATATAATAGGTTTTCGTCAATATGGAATTGCGGTCGAAGTTGAAGTCGTTAATGCACAACTTGATTAAAAAAATTTACTTGGTTGAAGTTGGACCTATGTTATGCTTGCAGTGGTCTCATCACTCTTTCTTATGATAATGTTTCCTCATCAAGGGAGAATAGTGAAAGTATACCAATTATCTTACTACCTTCAGACCCTAACTCTACTAGTAATATCCCTTTCACGGGGAAAATCATTGCTAATTATGAATACTTGGTGTCAATTTGCTGAAAGATTCGTCACTCATGAGAAATTTTGCACTCCCTCCACCAAAATTTCCTTCTAACGTTGCCCAAGTTAACATGATAACATCAAGCACAATGTAATATTATGATCCATGGATTGTACCATTAGAATCTAAATTGACATCATATGGTAATGAGATGCCTTTAAGTCCGTTTGAGTTAGCTTATCAAGAAGTCCAAGCATTTTCGAAAACAAAACCCTATTAAATTTACCGAGTGAATGCAATCACCGATGATTATTCTTATCTATCTCGGTTGGAACTAATTTCATTCCCTTATCCCTTCGATATAATGTTTCCAACAAATGAAATAATGATGGAAATAATGACTTTGGATGAAATTCCATGGGACAATTTTCATCATCTTTCATCTTTTCTACCTAGAATTGATAAAATCGAGAATGATTTCTATACTATATTTTCATTTGAGATGGTAGATAATCCCGAATGTCCTATGTCCATTCTTCAAACCGAATCTGAAAGGAATTTGGGAACAATATCTAAAACCACCCCAATTGATATCTCAGTCAAATAGGGAATTATTGAGAACATTCAAATGTACAAAGCCCTGTTTCAAGAATTCTGAGACATTTTTGCCTGGTCTTATGAGGAGATGCTAGGAATTTACCCTAGAATTTTCATTCATGAAATAAAGAATTACTTGGATTCCAAACTTTTCAGATAGAGATTACATCCAGTGCATCCATGAAAGGCTACTGCTATAAAATCCGAAGTTGAAAAATTACTGAAAGCAAGTTTTATTTATCCTGTTTGCTTGACTGATTAGGTTTCCAATATTATTCCAGTGAACAAAATGCAAGGGAAAAATGTGACAACAAAATATTTTCTTTCATGGACCAATTTTCTGGCTATAATCAAACTAACATACTCCCTGTTGATCAGCATAAAACTGAATTTATTTGTACATGGGGTACCTTTTCTTATCGTAAATTCCCATTTCTGTTAAAAAATGTTGGCGCAACTTTCCAATGGAAAATATCTTACACTTTTCATGATATCAAGCATATTGTGCAACCTTATTTAGACAATTTACGGAATCATTCCTCATAAACCAAATGCTGCATAGAATGTAGAAAGGAAAGGAAGTGTCATGTATACCTTGATCTAAATAAACCATCCATTGTGAGATAAAGCACCAATAAAGGATTGATTCCACGTTGAATTAACATGTAACACATCAAGGACCTCATTCCATACAACTACAACACATGGGCACATATGAAAGAGATGAGTGACATCTTACAAGGAAGTTTGACGTAAGTCTCGTGGATTGATTTAGGAAGAAGAAGGGTATTGACATATGTAAACATTTTTGTTTATGAATGAAAATATAGTCTATTTTTTTTATAAATAATGTATAGATGGATGGTAAAACTATGGTGAATAGGTAATTATTTAGAGTAATTTGTGTTAGGTTCAAGATAAAATTTAATTGTTGTATAAAAGAAAGAATATATTTAACAATTTTTAATACAAAAATATATCCAACAATTTATAAACCAGAAAATTTATGACTGGGTGAGAATGAAAACTCCACTTTATCAAATTGATTTTTTTTTAAGCTTGCTACGGGAGACCTAAAAGGCGCAGAGAATCAAAATTCTAGAAAATATTCCATGTCGATTGATAGCTTACCCATAATTGCTTCTTAAAAAAATCCATTAGATATTTATAGAAAAATATGATGTATGTGGGAATAGGCATAGAGTGTTAAAGTCACGAGGCGGTTATATATATGCATGTAAATATTGGCAATTTGGTAAAAAAAAACTATGTAAGAGGAGAAAGTGCCTCTATTGAGTCTAGTATCTCTGGTATGCGAGTTACAAGTTTCTATCTTTGAATCTGTCTTCTTTATAACAATTTTTTTTAGTGTTGTCATCTTTCTTGCCCCTGAGCAAGACAAATGAATTCTCTGTTGGGAGGGTTCCTCACCCCTCTCTCATATCTTCCATTTCAATCCATGCTCATTAAGGTGTTGTAAATCAGGGTCGAGTAGATCAAGGAGGTCCCTCTCAGGGAACTCATATTTTGGGAGCTCAATGAAAGACATGTTTTCCAGGTAATTGTCTTCCAAAGGCACCAAAGGCACTTAAGAATCTTAATTTTTCATCCCACCAAATAGATTGGAAAACCATGGAAGGAGAATGAAAGTTCATGCATTGATTTGCAAGTTTGTAGGAGGTTGGCCTACAAAGCCGGAATTGTAGCAATGGATTCTTCAGAAGTGGTAAAGTAAGGGGGAAGTGGATTTAAAATTTTTCCCTAGGGGTTTTTTACTACTGTATTCTCTATTTTGGAGATAAAAATTAGGTTTTAAAAGGGGTACCATATTTTATTAACAATGTTGGGTTATTCATGCATCATTGCGAGGAATGCTTCAACCCTGATAAAGAGGAATTCTTATCTAAACTTGTATTATCTTCCTCTCTTTTTTTAGCTTACATATATTCTAGATGGCATAGGAAATGCCATTGGAATATTTTTTAATACCTCTGAAGTTACCTTGCGAGGAAGGAATATGTCATATGCTCGTATTTGTGTCTATATGAATATATAGACCCTTGACTAGAATTTCAAGGTGAGATTTAGAATCAGACCTTGATTATGAACATGTGCCATTTCACTTTTGTTTATTCTATGAACATGGTTACCCGTTTTGTGATTGCCCTAGTTGAAAAAAGGAGCGAAAAGAGGTCGAGCTTGTTAACCAAGAATGTTTTTCAAAAATTCCAGTTCATCTAAGGTCAACAGGAGGTTGTTTGGCTCCACAGTTTAAGAAGATCAAAGAGCATAATTATTTTGTGATTTTTGAAGGTATGCAGGAAGATCATGTTGAGAAAGAGGATACTATGATGATTGAACTGGATGTTGGACTACCAGGAGATAAACAAGTTCTCAAACAAAATATCCCCTAAGTTGATCTGAAATAGATCAACCTATTTTTGAATTACAAATATTGTGGAAGTGTTACTTCTCATGCAACAACCAATGGAATCTCTATTAGAGGAGGAACACCATTTAGTTAAATTATTAAATGAGTGGGCAACGCGAGACTTAGATGTGTTATCACAAAACCATATGGAATTGTATGTGAAGTTGTTTTTACAATGGAAAAATAGAAAACCTAAGGGGTTAATCAAGCCTTCTAGAAATTCATGTTCAATAGAAATGAATGAGGTAAAGAGATGTCAGGAAAATATGTTAAGAAAAACGGGTGTAAATCGAAACATAAGTTAATTCAATCCACGAGAGATGAATTGATCAATTCCATTGAGGTCACAAAAATATCGGCGTATTTTCCGCCTTCTCAACAATATTAACTATGAATATTATTTCGTGGAACATTCTAGGTATGATTAGTAAAGGAAAAAAATAATATATATGATAAATAATTAGACTAGAGAAACCAAACTTAGTTCTTTTATAAGAAACTAAAGTCTCTTATATGAAATTTTCCAATATTGTGACCAATTGTTGGAAAGGCTGTGACCTCATGTCAATTGATTCTTGTGGTTGTGTTGGCGAGATTTCTATATTATGGAATCCTCTTGAGGTATTGTTGTAGGATTGGATGGATATTCCTAGGGTTTTAACATGCTAGTTTCAGTACATAGGTTCTTCAAATATTATTTATCTTTCTACAGTCTACAGTCTTCATATGCTTGTATACAAAGAGGGTTTTCTGCATAAACTCGTATTTCTTTGTAACCTACTTCCTGATTCTCACTAGATACTTGGGGGGGACTTCAATCTAATTTTTTCTCTTGATGAAAAAAGGTTGGGCTTCATCGATTAGAGCAGGAGTCAATTAGTTTCATAGATCTTAGGGAAAGGTTATGACTGTGGATGTTAGGAAAACTAATGGTATTTTTACTTGGAATAATCGCAGAGGTGGAAAAGCCAAATTGTTAGGAGAATAGACTATTTTCTAGTTTCAAAATCGATTGTAGAGAAATAATTTTCTTTTGGAAGCATTTATCATGCCTTCTCTTGGATCTGATCATCAACCCATCCGATTGGAGATTGACCTTAAACAAACTTTGGATAATCACCCTTTTCATTTTAAGAGTTTTTTGTTACAAGCGCGTGATTTCTTGGATAGGGTTAAATCATGGCGGAACTAATTTTTTCTTCAAGGTCTGAATAAAATGCATGCATTCTATCTTAAACTCAAATAATTGAAATATCATATACGTTCATGGAATAAGTCTAAATTTGGAAATATTTTTTAGGATAATAAACTCTTGGAGGCTCAAATGGTAGATATTCAACAATGCATTATATTTTAAGGATGCACTATAGATCTCACCCTTAAATAAGGTATTAATATTAATCATCTTGAAATGAGAAGGAAGAAAGAAGAGAATCTATGGAATCAAAAATACAGAGTGAAATGGTTAAAGGATGTGGAAAAAACACCAATTTCCTTCATAAATCCATTGTTCATCATCGTCACATAAATCACATTTCTCCTTACCAGGTAGATATGGTCAACAAAAACTAAATCATCAAGATATTGATGAAAAAATTGTTACATACTTTAAGTGGATTTTAATTGAGGCATATTATTTCTTCCAACCTTATATTAGTAAAATATATGAGTGTATTCCTAAACTCATTGGCCATGAGAAAATTTTGGCTCTTATGCATCTGATTTCCTACCAAGAGGTGGAGAGCATTATTATGAAAATACCAACAAATAAGTTGCCTAGGTTGGATGGATTCATGAAGGATTTTTTCAAATCTTGTTGGAGCTTCATTGGTACTAAAATTGTAAATTTGCTGGAGGAGTCCCGTAATTTACAGTCTATGTGGAGCAGTTTGAATTCCACTTTCTTTACATTGATTCCTAAATATGGAAATTCATAAGATCCTAGCAGATTTCAGCCTATCGCATTGTGTAATGTTATTTATAATATCGTATCCAATGATGGTCAATAGATTGAAGCCTATGATGCATTTTATCATCTCTCCTGTGAAACTAGGTTTGTTGAGGGTAGAGAAATCTCTGATGGAATTGTTGTTGTTTAAGAGATTATTCATTATATGAAATGCTTAATGAGAATGATTGTGAAGTTGGATATTTCTAAGGTTTATGATTGGGTTATTTTGGATTACTATTTCAGGTTTTATATGTTTTTGGTTTCTCACGGCAGTGGATTTCATGGGTGCATTGTCTTATCTCATCCCCATTTTTTTCTGTTGTAATAAATGGTTCTCCTTTTCACACTTTTAATCCTTCTTGTGGTCTTTGAAAAGGTGATACTCTTTCTCTAATTTTATTTATCATTTCTATGGAAGGACTCGGTCGACTATTCTCGTCTTCTTGTAATAAGGGAAGGTTTTAGGGTTTGAAACTATTTGGATTGGGCCTCTCCATTACACACGAATAGTTTTTTAATGATGTGTGTCTTGTTTAATTTCTATCTTTGAAAGATGCTAAAGAGATGCATTCCCTCCTATGATAATCAATAATAATAAATCACACATTTTATTCAATTGTTAATATTTTGTTCAGATATATTTGTCTAAGAAGCTCCAATTCCAAAGATATTTTCTTCCATCTAAATATTTTGGGGTTCTCCTGGTTCTTGATCCTAAATTTATTTCGTGTTGGCAACCTCTTATTTCAAATATTTCCATAAAAATCAATAGTTGGAATTTTATAGCTCTAAAATTTATAGGTCAGCTTGTTCTGGCCAAGGCATTCCTTCAAGATTTGTTGATTTACCATATGTCAAATATTCCTATTCCTTGTATGGTGATGAAAAGTTATGTTTGTAAATGGACATTTTTTTTTTGGAGAGGGGCTAATAGGGATAAATGATGGTATTTAGTAGTTTGGGAGCATCTAGTATTGCTTAAATGGGAAGGTGGATTAGGTTTGCATGACCCATTTATAATAGTGCTTCCTTTGGGGCTAGGTTGTGGTGGAGATGGATTAATAAAGGTCCTGAACTATGGAAGAGAATTAGGTCGAGAAAGTATGCTCCATTCTTGATGCAAGTCGATAAATTAAAACGGAACGCTCGGATTGCAACTTCCAACTTCTCGAATTGGGCTTAGGAGAACCAAAATGTTGTTCAAGACCATGCATTTTTGGAAATTAATAATGGTTATACAAGGCCTTTTTGGGAGGAAAATTGGAAACAACTCCCAAATTTTTCTATTACAGGGAAATCTTAATGAAGTGTACTACTTTATTACATGCCATAATTTGTTTTATTGTGGATATTTTTGAAATAAAGTATGGTCGTCGAAGTTGTGGCCCAAAATATCAACGTTTATTTGGTTAGTTCTCCAATGCCTTATCCTTACCTCGGACCAAATAAAAATAAAATGTATCTAAGATCCCTCTTGTTCTTGTCTTTGTTTTTTCTGCTGAGGAGGATATGTACCATTTATTATATTCATGCCCATTTGCAATAGAGATGTTATCACTGATTAGTTTTAACATTTTCATTAATAGGGTCTTACATATCATTCACCTAGGTTCCATGTTGTTTTCATAGTAAAATTCATGAAATTTATAAAAAAAACACATGTGATAAGGTTTACCATAAGTCTAAAACCACTATGAGTCTTGTCATATCAGTCAAATCCGTCCCATATTAATTAGTTTTCACACCCCTTCCTTCAACTAAAAAAAAATTAGCCTCTTGTCATTTTTTCACCATTTTGTAGCGAATACAATGGAAAAAGAGCAGATTTCGCTATGAAACTACTTGACAATTTCGTAGTGAATATGTCAGAAATTTAACTATTTTCGCTAAAAAATAGGTTTTTCTGCAAAAAAGACAGAGCAGTGTGAGATGTCAAGTTTTCGATGGCCAAATATAGAGGCGAGGATATCAAATTAGTTATCATGACCATTAAGAATGCAAGATCGTATTTTCTCTAATCATTGCTTTTTTTGGTCACATGTGTCATCATTGTCCATCAAGTTGTCGAATTACATTTTAAATCACCCTAGCTCCTCTCTATTATTAACCCTTAAACCTTTGCATGTAACAATCATTTTTCACCTTAGAAGAGTCTAGCTTTGTGGAAAACAACTTGTTGTCCAATTTTTTTATTTGCAAGTGTCACATTTTTAAGAAGGCAACTTGGTTATAAAGGGAGATGGCCAAGAAGAAGAAAGCATAAAAAGGAAGCTATGTACTTAGACAGGAGCCCATGGACCTTAAGATATTCATGGAGGACCCTATATTTTTTGAAGCATTCACCAATTTAGATTTTATTGAATTTCTGCTAGAGCTACAAGGGGATTTTCTACGTTTTTTGGAATGTGTGAGCAGTCAACTTCAAGAGAAAATTATGGGTGAACAAATATGAATTATGCAATACTGAGAGAGGTTATCTTCAAGCACAAAAAAGGAACAATAAAATCTTTCAATTTTCTCATAGGTTCTACAAATTTCGAGATTCAAAGATGTCTTTGAGACCGATTTTCAGAATTCAGAATTTTCTAATGCAGATTTTGGACATCTAGAGATGGTTTTCAAAAAACGAAGAGAAAATTTTCTTCAGAACATTATGATTTACAAAAACCTCCTCCAGTTTTACAAAATATAACAAGGATTCAGAGATATGAACTCATTTCTAAGCCCTATTTTTTAAAAAAAATAGGAAAAATATGCACTTTCAGTTAAGTCGAGCAGTTTCATAGTGAGGTCTAGTCTTGAGAGCCAAAATTCACTACAAAATTACTATAGGATGTCTTTTACCTCATAAATCAGTTTTGATGAAAATAAAAGGAGGAAAAATGATTTTATTTAGCCCATATGGCCTAAAAAACATGTCTTGATCTGAAAAAAAATCAAAAAAGGAGTTTGGATGGTTGAAACAAGAATGCTACTAAACCATGCTACGAAACTACCTAAGGGTACTCTATTTTTGCAGCGAAGTATTTTAAATAGTTTTTGGAGGTTTGAAAGATGTTTTGAAGAACAACCAACCATGTGGAAACATTCAAGACGATAATGGGCCACCTCAACACAAATTCACTACTCGACAAAAAGTGTCACTTATCCAGATGAGCATGAAGACAAATCTTAACATAGTGTTTATCTTTTCCTAAAAAATATGACTATTGTTTCCTAATTCTAGGGATACATTAATGTCTTAGTGATGGTGAATGTCACTCAAGAATCTCATCCTTACCTATGTAATTGTCCCACTATAGAAGAAGTGAATGAAATAAATTTAAAGTAGAGTCCTATTAGAAGTGAAAGTATTTAGAGACTAGGTCTCCTTTTCAGTTCGAAAATGTTTTTTTAGTTATTATTAGGTGTCAAAGTCAAAAGTTCGATCATCTTGCCATGTGGGCAGATCCTATGTAATGGAAAAAATCCTATTAATAAGAAGAAATGTGAAGGAAAGTAGGTGTGGGGATATGATTACTTGACACTACCACGGTTGTAATTATTTTTAATATCATAATATACAGTTGCAGCAGCCTATTTCAGACCTAAGATTCTTCTCTGTATTATTATCTATGTTTGTTCTACCAGTCGTTTACTTTGTCTCCTGTATTCTAGTTGTATAATCACTTGGAATTCATGATTACATGCTCCAACTTCCTGTATACACCTAGTTTGTTGTTTTGTCCTTCATGTGTGGTTTGATAAGAATACAATTGCATCAGCTTCCATGGGATAAGTTGACTTGTGACTGAGTTTTCATATTGACTCCATAAGCCCGATGTAGTTATTGGTTTACATCTTTCACCTACACAAAAACAAATTCAATCTAATTTAGAGTTAGCCATTTTGCTTTCAATTTATTCATTGAATATCCTTTATCCTTTTGAGATAACTCTCTCAAACTAGAAAGGCTAATTTCCAGTTGCAAGTAGTTTGAAATAGTTACTCCAAATTTACCATTGAAGCAACCCATGAGGAGTCAATTTGGTGATAAAATTTTGGCACCATTGCTAGGGAACGAAGGTGTCAATTTTCTCTGGGAAGAACGACAAAGTTTAGACTTGACTTTTGGTGGTGAACAGAAGCAAAACATAGGAAGGTTGTATCATTCACCTGGAAACTCCATTGTTAAAGATCCCAAGTTTCAAAGTTTAGAGTGACTTCACTACCAAAGAATCCACATTTCAGAACAATGATGGTGATCCACGATGACAGGGTATGTGGAAAACCCTTCATATGATGAAATGTTATAAAGTGTAAGGGATGCGTGACAAAAATTTTAGATAGATGAACATTTCTCAACAATAGTATTCTGTTGTTTGAAATCAAGTTGACTCACACCTGAAAATAAAATTTGTTTTCTTGGTTTAGTTGCTGAAAGGTTAGAAAATGAAATTGAACTATTGGATGTTCAAATTGAATCATATGATGTCCAAGATCCTAAATTTTTTTTGGAAAGTCTTCCTCCTAAAAAAAAATAGGAAATTGTTATACCATTTGACTTGCTGATAAAGGAAGAATATCATTATGAGCTTGACATTGTAGAGTTGGAATCAAGGTTCAGCCTTGATGAAGAAAACGAAAAGGATATCCAGGATCAATTTGTCATTGAGAGCTTAAAATGGATATCAATAAATTATGTCTTCTACGATCCCATAGCTTATTACATGGACGAGTTCTATAGTCCAAGTTTTTAATTATTTTTTCCCTATGAAAAACAGACCCATTTTCTTTTGGTTTAAGCAAAATCAAGGAGTTCAGGTATCAGATCAACTCATTGACTGGCTTTATTGGAGGTTTCATGTCACTTGAATCAAACATAAAGATTGGAGCTATTAGGGTAGGAAGGAGTGTGTGTGAATAAGCTCAAGTAGTCTGAGCATTTTTTTTCAGCATGTGAAAATTTTTTTTTCAACAGTTATCATCAAGCTTGAGCCTGAGGAGAAGGCCATAAGAGCTTGGAAAATTCTTCATTAATTTCATAAAATTTTCAAATTTTCAAGAGAGGCACGGGAACTACATGTTCTTTGTTGTACTATAAGGGAACACCATCCCTAGTGGAGCCACTGTTATCACTCATTAGTTTTACATTTTCATTGATAGGGTCTTACATATCATTCACCTAGGTCCCATGTCATTTTCATAGTCAAATTCATAAAATTTATAAAAACACATGTGATAAGGTTTACCCTATGTATAAACCCACCATGAGTCTTGTCATATCAGTCAAATCCATCCCATATCATTTAGTTTTCGCACCCCTGCCTTCAAATTTAAAAAAATGATCCACTTGTCAGTTTTTCACTGCTTTGTAGTGAATACAATGGCAAAACAACAGATTTCACTACAAAACTACCTAGCAATTTCATAGCGGAGCTGTCAGAAATTTAACTATTTTCGCTACGAAACTAGGTTTTTCTGCAGAAAAGAGAAATCAATGTGATATATCAAGTTTTCAATGGCCCAAGATAGAGGTGACGTCAGCAAATTAGTTATCATGATCACTAAGCATGCAAGATCGTATTTTCTCTAATCATTGCTTTTTGTGGTCACATGTGTCATCATTCTCCCTCAAGTTGTCGAATTACATTTTAAATCACCCAAGATCCTCTCTATCATTAACCCTTCAAAATTTGCATGTATCAATCATTTTTCACCTTAGAAGAGTCTAGCTTTGTGGCAAACAACTTGTTGTCGAATTTGTTTCTTTGCAGGTGTCACATTTTTAAGAAGGCAACTTAGTTATAAAGGGAGATGGCCAAGAAGAAGAATGCATACAAAGGAGTCTCTGTGCTTAGATAGGAGCCCATGGACCTTAAACTATTCATGGAGGACCCTATATTTTCTGAAGAATTCACCAATTCAGGTTTTCTTGAATTACTGCTAGAGCTACAAGGGGATTTGCTGTGTTTTTTGGAATGTGTGAGCAGTCAACTTCAAGAGAAAATTATGGGTGAACAAAGATGAATTTTGTAATACTGTGAGAGGTTATTGTCAAGAAAAAAACAAGGAACAATAACCTTTGTCACTTTTCTCACGGGTGATACCAATTTGGATATTCGAAGATATATTTTGGAATAATTTTCAAAATTTATAATTTTCGTGTTTGATACATGTTTTTCTAATGCCGATTCTGGACAAATAGAGGTGGTTTTAAAAAAACTAAGAGAGGTTCTTCTTCAGAAAATTCTGATTTACAAAAAAACTCCTCTATTTTTGAAAAATATATCAATGATTCAGAGATATGAGATCATTTATAGCCCATATGTTTTAGAAAAAACATGAAAAATATGCACTTTCAGCCAAGTCAAGCAGATTCGTAGCAAGGTCCAGGCTTGAGGGCCGAAATTCACTGCAAAATTCCTGTAGGATGTCTTTTACCTCATAAATCAGTTTTGATGGAAATTAAATGAGGGAAAATGATTGTATTTATCCCATATGACCTAAAAAATGTGTATTGAACTGAAAAAGAATCAAAAAAGGATTTTGGATGGATGAAACAAGAATTCTACTAAACTACGCTACGACACTGCCTAAGGGTACTATTTTTTTGCAGCGAAGTATTTTTAATAGTTTTTGGAGGTTTGAAAGATTTTTTGAAGAACAAACAGCCATGTGGAAACATTCAAGAGGACAGTGGGCCACCTCCACACAAATTTACTACTCGAAAAAGAGTGTCACTTATCTGGATCAACATGAAGACAAATATTAAAATCGTAATATTCCCAAATTTTCACATGATATTTGGAATATTAGAGTTCTTAATAAACTTACTTAATTAAGCAAATAAAAGGGTGGAGGGACCCATAATCCTCAAATATGAATAAAATCCACTTTTATGTGTGTATGTGGATATTTCAGATCTAGATCTACATAATGGAGTAGTAGAGCAACTACTTAATGTGAAAGGAGTGAAGATCATGTCTCATTAATGAGATAGATCATGGAGGTTGATACAATCACCTAAAATCTTGGAAGGGATCAAACAAAAGATCATAGGCCATTCATTATGAAGTGATGAAGGATGTTGTGCAATTAATTCACACATGATGGAGAGGGTGTACATTGCACCTAGACATGCTAGATGACTTGGAGAGACAGTGCAGTCAAACATGGAGGATCATTTCCACATGCACAACACAGTTTATATGAGGGCCAAGGCATGGGAAGGCTCATACACTATATAAAGGAGATGAAGAAAACAATGAAGGCAGGCTATTGATTATAGATTTTGAGGTCTGTTTAGATCTGGAATTGTCATGTGACATTCCATTTCTTTCTTGGGCTGTTTAGCAAAGATTGCAAGTGTTGTTTAGCACAGGGTGCTCCTAGTCGAGAATCCCACCTCTTTCATTGGGTATCTCTTGAAAGAGTATTGCACTTCATTCTACATTAGGAATTGGTGCCACATATCTTTTCCTACTTTTTGCAGAACATCCATATTTAGAAATTGTGCATTTCTGAAGATTAGTTTGGAAGTTGGAGGTTGTCTTCGGTATTTAAGCGGGAGAATCGGCGAAGGTTTATTCCTATCACCTTGGACTTGAAGATCAACATTCATAGAGATTCATATCAGATTTTTCATCAGGCCAAAAGTTATTGACCTCCTAGCAGTAGTAATTCCATCCAGAATTACGTTGTCCATTATTGCAGATCCAAAGGAGGAAGGAAGTTGCTAGCATTTCAGCTAGTAATCCTATGAGGGATCATCCCTTCACCTTGCCATCATTATTTACATCAAGCCTGGAGTTATTGCAGCATATTTCAGTAGCCATAGATCCTCTCTTTCCTTTACAGTGCATTTTTTATGAGCAGTTGTGTAGCAGTAGTTGTAATCATCATTGGAAAATTGAGAAGTTATATCTAGAGCTTCTAGCTTGTAGATCTGGAAGAGGGATCAACCCTTCCAACTTAGATCTGATCTTGTGACATATTTCAGCCATCTATTTGTCAGATCTAGCTTCAAATTTGTAATCCCAGCAGATAAAGGATCAAACCCTAGGAGGGTGATTTTTCAAAGTTGTAGATCTGGAAAATCCTTTCTGGGTTATCTTGGGTTCCCATCACATTAGCTAGATATTGAATCTTGGCATCATCAGAGATTCTCAGCTCCCTAGATTTGAATTTCCTTTTGTAGTAGTTCATGTACATCTTCAACAAAAGGGATAGCGCAATATTGTTTCCTGTAAGCTCATCAGTTACATAGCGCTAGTTGTAGCATCATTGCATGGTTATTCTAGGCCATCTCTTGGGCTAGATCTACTCATATTTTGTACATTGTGTAACTAAATCATTTCCATATAATAAAGTGGCTCAGCTTCTCTGTATATTTTTCTATTGTCTTGAGATTTATTGTTTACTTAGTTGTAGTTCTTATATTGTGTTTAAGTATTACTGCATTCTCCCTTTTTGGATATTACAGTGTTATTAGAGCATGATCTTTGGCTCAGCTTGTGGACACTTCATCTTTTTCATCAAAAGAAGAGGCAGATAGATGAGATCTATCATGAAGGATGATATTTTTTCCATTCCTCTCTTTAAAATGAAGAAGGGAATGAAATGGAAGGATCCAAGAAAAAGATTTGAAGAGGAAGGTCCAATCCCTTCCTATCAACAGAAAATAAAACCAGAGAATCATAGATCTCCTCATAGATCTACTATGCTCACTTTCTTTGAAGAAGGTGAGAGGTATAGAAATGGAAAGAAGAGAACCTAAGACTCATGAGACTCTCAGTTTGTATCTTGAAGAGTACAAGGAAGAGTCTGGAGAATTTAGAGAAATTCTAACTCTCCAAGGATTATTTGAACTCAAGGAAGAAAAAGATCTTATAGCAGCAATAGAAGGAAGAGGCACAATAGATTCTATTTTCCTACATTTTATGGGTCTTCCTCAAGCACTATTAAGGCTTGGAGGAAAGAGTTAGATACACTTTTCATGCTACATCCTGTGGCTGAAAAAGAGGCTATCCAATTTGCAACACTTCATCTTGTAGGTGAAGCTAATGATTGGTGGTTTAGTCACATGGAACATGCAAAGGTGACTAAATATTCATATTTATTTCACAATTTGAGGAAGAAGTTTTATGTGAAGAAGATAAATATGGGCCACAAAGAGACATTTCCTAAGGAAACAAAGGAGGATGTCATTCTTGTCACTCTGGACAAAAAGTCACTACATTCACCACTAGCTGCAGAAGTACTTGCATCTAGAGAAGAGACACTTGCAACCTTGCAAGATAGTCTTGAGCTCTTGACACATAGAGTCCCATGCATGATTCAGAAGATGCATGAGGAAGAGGAGGAAGATTCCAGCGCTGGTACATTGGTAGAAGAGCAACCATCTCTCTTACCAGCAGTTGGAGACACCATTGTCCTGGTTGGAGGAACTCTTGTGTTCTGTCAAGAAGCTCCCACACATCAGTTGTTCCAAGGTATGCATACACATTCATCACCTATTGTTTCAATAGATCTTCTTTAAACTTATGGGGACATGCCATCAGGGCCAATGCATAACCAAGGGTTAGAAAAAAATGTTGATTTGAAGCGATAACATATCACAACGCAGAGGACCCTTGATTTAATCAAGGAGGAGATGAAAAGCTATCCCAATTTTTCATGGATGGACTACATTCAACCCTTTGAGTTGAAGTGTAGAGTTTCAGAAGAAGGGATGAGAATGATCCTATGTACAATGACTAGTTATGAGATCAGTATTGTACCTTGCTTTGAGGCAGTATATGTATTACCCTGCAGATCTACAACGTTGTCACTTAGTAGCAGTGATAATGAAGAAACCCCATTATTATTGGATCATTTTGAAGGTAGATTCACTCATGAAGAAATGGAGGTTAAGATGATGAAGGGTATACATCTTGAGATGAGAAATATTTTCTCCTTTCTTGATGAAAATTTCTCAATGAGCATCTCACAACTCAAAGAGAGACTTCTACCTGCAGCAGATCCATAACCTGTTTGGTGTTGGAAGGCCATGGATGAGAAGAAGGTATCATTAAGAGATCTCATTGGAGGTGCACCTAAACATTTCAAGGAGTGTAAAGTTCTTCATCAGTTTGAAGAGGTTGGTGTCTTACAATGGGAGGATACCAAGTATTTGCAGAATGAGGTCCATCATCCACATTGGGATGAATGGTTGATAGTATGGAGCAAGGGGTTGCCAAACCACTTGTAGATCTATGATACATGGCAAAAAGAAGCATGGTTGCGCTGGTTGCTCTTGGGTGAATATGGTTACCACTCAACGAGTCATAATTTTCTGATTCATGCCTTATACAACACTTGAAGAATGCAGAAGAAAAAGGCATGGTTGCTTTGGTTATTGATGAGAGATTTTGGACATCACATGTTATACCTTATGTCCTTGTATTTCTTCTTGTTTGGGATATGTCTCATGTATTTACATGTATTTCTATTTGGGATGTATCTCATGTTCATGTATGTACTTGGAGTTGGTAGAAATCATAACTCTCACATGATGTGGCATAAAGGAGCTCATTTGTATTATGTTGATGAGACATATCACATGTCCATTACTTTATTGTTGCTCCATGACTTGCATCATGACAATCCAAGAAGGCAGCAAGAATCCTTGCTGCTATGGTTAATATTGGGAGAGTATGGGCTAAATTCTTCCCATACATTGCATGACATTGTTTGAGGATGGAAACAGGAGGCCTTATAGCGTTGGCATCTGTTGGGTGATTATGGTCATTGTACATATGGTATAATGATGATGTGATGGGGCAGCAAGATGCCTTGTTAATGTGGCTTCTCTTGAGAGAATATGGGCACTACATTTGGTACAATGATGATGTGGTATGGCAACAAGAGGCATTCCTGCGTTGGCTTCTTTTGAGAGAGTATGGCTCTCATATTCTCATTGATGATTTGGCATGGAAACGAGAAGCATTGTTGTGGTGGATTATTTTTAGAGAGTATGACTCTCTTACTTGTTTTCATGATGATCTAGCATGGCAACAGAAGGCTTTGCTGCATTGGTTGTTATTGGGAGAATATGGCTTCACATTGTTCATGTTCATCCATATGTCTCTACTTCTTGTTTTTCACTATGTTGATGTGATGTTTGATTCCTACATGGCCGATAGGGCTAATGATGTGAGTGTTGATAGATGCAATCTACTCTATATATCATGGGTTGGCGATATATTTCATGAGTTGGGACTTTCCACTTTGGGAATGAACCACTTAATTTTATGTATCTCATGTATAGAAGAGAAATTTGGTCATCATATGGTTGCCACTTGGAGATTCATTGATGAGGAAGGGTATCTAACTTTTCAGTTGGAGGCCATTCTAGACATTCTAGAGAGGCAGCTTTGGAGTTGGACATGCATGACACATTGTGACATATAAGAATGCCTTCCATATCAGAATGCCATTTGGAGGGAGGATGTTTACTATAACATCCACTTTTACTGTTGCTTGAGGATAGGCAACATTTTTCCAGGGAGGACTGTAATATTCCCAAATTTTCACATGATATTTGGAATATTAGAGTTCTTAATAAAATTACTTAATTAAGGAAATAAAAGGGTGGAGGGACCCATAATCCTCAAATATGAATAAAATCCACTTTTGATGTGTGTATGTGGATATTTCAGATCTAGATCTATGTAATGGAGTAGTAGAGAAACTACTTAATGTGAAAGGAGTGGAGATCATGTCTCATTAATGAGATAGATCATGGAGGTTGATACAATCAACTAAGATCTTGGAAGGGATCAAACAGAAGGTCATAGAGAATTCATGATGAAGTGATGGAGGATGTTGTGCAATTAATGCACACATGATGGAGAGGGTGTAAATTGCACCTAGACATGCTGGATGACTTGGAGAGACAACACAGTCAAACATGGAGGATCATTTCCACATGCACAACGCAGTTTAGATGAGGGCCAAGGCATGGGAAGGCTCATAAAATATATAAATGAGATGAAGAAAAAAATGAAGGTACGCTATTGATTATAGATTTTGAGGCCTGTTTAGATCTGAAATTTTCATGTGACATTCCATTTCTTTCTTGGGCTCTTTAGCAAACATTGCAAGTGTTGTTTTGCACAGGCATTCCTGGTCGGGAATCCCACCTCTTTCATTGAGTATCTCTTGAAAGAGTATTGTACTTCATTCTACATCAGGCATTGGTGCCACATATCTTTTCCTACTTTCTGCAGAACATCCATATTCAGAAATTGAGAATTTCTGAAGATCAGTTTGGAAGTTGGAGGTTGTCTTCAATATTTTAGCTAGAGAACCAGTGAAGGTTTATTCCTATCACCCTGGACTTGAAGATCAGCATTCCCAGAGCTTGATATTAGATCTAGCATCAGGCTAAAAGTTATTTACCTCCTGGTAGCAGTAATTCCATCCAGAATTACGCTGTCCATTATTGCAGATCCAAAGGAGGAAGGAAATTGCTAGCATTTCATCTAGTAATCATGTGAGGGATCATCCCCTCACCTTGCCATCAATATTTTCATCAAGCCTGGAGTCTATTGCAACATATTTTAGCAGGAATAGAGCCTCTCTTTCCTTTATAGCGCAATTTTTATGGGCACTTGTGTAGCAGCACCTGTAATCATCATTGGAGGATTGAGAAGCTAGATCTAGAGCTTCTAGCTTGTAGATCTGGAGGAGGGATCAACCCTTCAAGCTTAGATCTGACCTTGTGACATATTTCAACCATCTATTTGTTAGATCTAGCTTTAGATCTGTAATCCCAGTAGATAAAGGATCAAACCCTAGGAGGATGATTTTCCATAGTTGTAGATCTGGAAAATCCTTTCTAGGTTATCTTGGGTTCCCATCACATTGGCCAGATCTTGAATCTTGGCATCATCAAAGCTCCTCAACTCCCTAGATCTGTGTTTACTTTTGCAGTAGTTCATGTACATCTTTAACAGAAGGGACATCGCAATATTTCTTCCTGTAAGCTCACCAATTACGTAGTGCTAGTTGTAGCATCATTGCAGGGTGATTTTAGGCCATCTTTTGGGCTAGATCTACTCAACTTTTGTACATTGTGTAATTAATTCATCTCCATATAATAAAATGACTCAGATTCTCTGTATATTCTAATGTTGTCTTGAGATTTATTTTTTACTTAGTTGCATTTCTTATATTGTGTTTAAGTATTACTGCATTCTCCCTTTTGGGATATTACAAAAATAATGTTTATGTTTTCCTAAAAAATAGCACCGTTGTTTCCTAAATATAGGGATACATTAATGTCTTAGTGATGGTGAATGCCACTCGAGCATCTCATCCTTATCCATGTAATTTTCCCACCACTAAAGAAGTGAATGAAATAAATGTAAAGTAGAGTCCTATTAGAAGTTTAAGTCTTTAGAGACTAGGTGTCCTTTTCAGTTCCAAAAATGTAGCTTTTAGTTATGATTAGGTGTCAAAGTCAAAATTTTGATGGTCTTTCCATGTAGGCAGATCATATGTAATGGAAAAAAGCCTATTAATAGGTAGAAGTATGAACAAAATAAGGTGTGGGAAGATGATTACTTGACACTACCACTGTTGTAATTTTTTTTAATATCATAATATACGGTTGCAACAACCTATTTCAGACTTGAGATTCTTCTTTGTATTCCTATGTATGTTTTTTCTATCAGTATTTTACTTTGTCTCCTATATTCTAGTTGTATAATCACTTGGAATTCATGATTACATGCTCCAACTTCCTGTATACACATAGTTTGTTGTTTTTTCCTTCATGTGTGGTTTGATAAAAATAAAATTTCCTCAACTTCCATGAGATAAGTTGAATTTTGACGGAGTTTTCATATTGACTTCATAAGCTCAATGGTAGTTATTGGTTTACATATTTCACCTACAAAAAAACACATTCAATCCAATTCAGAGTTAGCCATCTACTTTCAACTTATTCATTGAGTATCCTTTATCATTTTGAGAGAGCCCTCTCAAACTTGAAAGGCTACTTTCCAATTGCAAGTGGTTTGAAATAGATACTCTAAGTTGATCATTGAAGTAGCCCATCACGACTCAATTTGGTGATAACAGGAGGTGTGGGTTTTTTTGGAAGATATTTTTGGTTCCAATCATCATTTTCATGGTCTAATTGTGGATTGGTTGGAAGATTGAAATTTCCTAGATTTTAACAATCCTATTGTTAATAGAGCTTGGATGTTGAGTACATGATTCATTCTATGGCACCTATGGAAATAACGTAATGCTCAAATATTTTAAAATCGATATGTTTAGTGAAAATTTTACAAAAAATCATTCTCGAGAACGTATGTGAATATATTCTAGCTTCTTCCTGGTCATAGGATGATTGGAAGGTGGAAGGTGTTTAAGTTTCTATCTTATGTAGTATTAATGTGTTGATCCATATGTCCTATCCTTGTTCTGAGTCACTTTTGACACGTATTATTTTACCTTCCAATACTTATTTTTCATGTCCTTCCCATGGGTTTCTTAAAATGATTTTTGATGGTGTGTCCAAAGGAAATCCATGTATTTCAAGTTTTGGAGGGGTTTTTTAGGATTGTATCAAAAATAATTTGTGTATTTTTACTCAGAGTTGCGGTTCCACAACGCATAATTTAGCGGAAGTCTTAGCTCTAGAGAAACATCTTTCCATTTCTATTAGAGACGATTTTCACTAACTATAGGTGGATGGTGATTCTTAGGTAGTGATTAATTATTTGCAACAAATTTTTTGTACAACAACCAACAAAAGTGGTCCATATTTTGAGATTAGTGCATATTTTATTGTGTATCAATAATCTCCTTTCGCAATTGGAGTACATTTTGGTTATTCATTGTTAGCACTTTTTTAATTCCATGTTAGACTATTTAGCAAACCTTGGTTCTGAGTTTCATTCAATCTTAATAGATGAAAATTGGAAACCACCTTCTTAGATGAATGATCTTAATATTTTTGGAAAACTTGTTATGCAACAACTCCCTAATTTTTCTATTACAGAGAACTTTCAAGCGATTAAAATTTTTATCTCAGAGTTGGGAGCGGTTAAAGTAAAAAATTATTGGAATTTTGGGACTAAGGATAATTATTGGCATTCATGGACATTTCAACAATATTTGCCTCAATATCCTCATGATTTTCCTTGGGATGATTTTCGTAAGGAATTATTGGAGGAAAATTTGATTTATTCCATAGTCGAGATGTTCTTCCAGGCCATAATTTTTTTTATTCAAGAGATGTTTGGAAGAAAGTATGGTCGTTGAAGTTGTGGCCCAAAATATCAATTTTTCTTTGGTTAGTTCTCCAACGTCTTATCCTTACTTAGGACCTAATAAAAAGAAAATGTATCTGATATCCCTCTTGTTGTTGTCTTTGTTTTTTCTGTTGAGGAGGATATGTACCATTTATTACATTCGTGCCTATTTACAATGGAGGTGTGGGTTTTTTTGGAAGATATTTTTGGTGCCAATAATTGTTTTCATGGTCCAATTGTGGATTGGTTGGAACATTGAAATTCCTTATATTTTAACAATATTATTTTTAATAGAGCTTATATGTTGAGTACTTGATTCATTCTATGGCACCTGTGGAAATAACATAATGCCTAAATATTTCAAAATCAAGATGTTCAGTGCAAAGTTTGCAAAGAATCATTCTCCAAAATGTCCGTGAAACTATTCTAGCTTAGTAACATGATGATTGGAAGGTGTAAGGTGTTGAAGTTTTTATCTTATGTAGTCTTAATTTTTCGATCCATATGTCCTGTCCTTGTTCTGAGTCACTTTCGACACGTATCATTTTACCTTCCAACACTTCTTTTTCATGTCCTCCTCCTGGATTTGTTAACTTAAGTTTTGATGGTGTGTCCAAAGGAAATCCATGTATTGCAGTTTTTTGAGGTATTTTTTGTGATTGTATGGGAAATAATTTACATATTTTTACTCATAGTTGTGGCTCCACAATGCATAATTTAGTATAATTTTTAGATGTGGAGAAAATACTTTTCATTTCTATTAGAGATGGTTTTTAGTAACTATAGGTGGATGGTGATTCTTAGGTAGTGATTAATTATTTGCAATGATTTTTTTTTCACAACAACCAACAAAAGTGGTCCATAGTTGGAGATTGGTGCATATTTTATCGTGTATTAAGAATCTCCTTTTGCAATTTGAGTACATTTTGGTTATTCATTCTCATTACTTTGCTAATTCCATGGAAGACTATTTAGCAAACATTGGTTATAAGTTTCATTCAATCTCAATAGATGAACATTAGCCATTACCTTCTTAGATGATTGATCTTAGTATTTTGAAAAAATTACTTGATAAAGATGGGTTCATCCCCCATGGGTGTACACAGGGATCAAGAAGTAGTTGTATTGGATGTTGTGCAGGAAGAAAATTTTTCTCAAGGAGAGGATGGTGTGGTGACGTCTAAGGAGGAATGTTGTGATGTCAACCTACCATCTCACAGTAAGAAATACCACCTGATTGGAATGGATTTTCTTAGGTACGAAAGGTGGTGAAGCAGAGTTGAGGATCACTCCACCTATCTCAAATGTATTTCCCTCTTCCAATTAACAATTCTAATCGTGATGGAATGATGGATTTCTCTTATCCTAGTTGAAGATCTTGGATTAGAGGTATTGTTTTGTTTTTTGGGAATTTTTAGTGCATCTGAGTTCCTCATGCGCTCTAGGTTAGGGCTTTGTTATGAATATGGGTGGAATTATGGTTTTTTTTGAAAGTGTAGGTTTTGTGGGACATTACTTATTAGTTATTTTATGGCATGACCTCCTGGTATCAATTCATGGTCTTGCGCAACTTCTGGATCGACTTAATAACAGTTTTTGTAGACCTATGTTACCTAAGCACACGTTGATCATGTTGTTTGTCCTCCATTATGTTATTATCATGGTCCCACAGTCAATTTTTTATTGGTATGTGTGCATGGTGATAGTTGATAGTTGGTGGTGTAACCTCTACTTTGTCTAGGCTTTCTATGGAGAAGTGTCTTGGTGTAATAATTGTTTTTTGGACAAATGGAGTTTCGTAGGAGACATACATATTTTTTAGATCAATTGCAGTTTTTATTAGACTGCAGGTTCATGGAAAGTGTTGTGGCATGCGTTTGTAATATTCTTTGTTTTATGTGGTCATTCTCTACCAGATGGATCACGTGGTTTATGTGTCATATGTCTGATGTTTCTGTCTCTTTCATATTGTATTTTGTTGTGAAGTTGAATTTTTTATGTGGTGTTTGAATCAGAGCCAAGTTGGGTTTTCCTGGAGATTCTGTAGCAATTGAGATGTGTGACGTTACATCTATCTGGAGCTCTATGATGTAATTATCTTCAATATTGATACACATGTTTTCAATTTAAAAAAAACGGAGGGGGGGGGGGGTGGTGGGGGGCGGGGGAGGGGGGGGGTGTGGGGGGTTCCATACCAGCTTAGTCTGTACTTCACCATCATAGTCTGATTTGTTCCCTTCGATTAGAGTGATCCACATATTATTCCTAAATATGATATTGATACCGCTACACACTGAATTTCATTAATTGTATATTGTAGATACATGGAAGAGACAAACCATACTTCTTGTCACCATTTAAATTTATTTATCATTAATGGAATACTTTTGAGTCATTTATATTGAAATTTATTTATCATTAATGGGATACTTTTGAGTCATTTATATTTATCTCCAATATGTATATGTGTTTAGTTATTTAACATGGGCATATTGATATTATTTTTAATTAATTAATTTTTTATATTTATAAATAAAATATGTTGCATGGTTCTATAATTTTTTATATATTAATGGTAAAATTTTAAATAACTATCATACAATTTTTTTTTTTTTTAGTGACATTTACTTAATACAATTATTTATTTACCCCAAAAGTGAACATAATAGGAATAAAGACATATAAAATAAATAATAGACCTAAATCCACTTATATCAATCACATTTATTGATAAATTTTAATAAATAAAATATCATCATTCACTTGCTCCCTATCACTTCACTTGTTTCTCTAGCAGTCATCATAGTATAGGTCTTGTATAGGAGAAACAATCAACAATAGAATGATAGGCCTTGTGTGTGAGAGAAACATTCAACAGTGGAATGCTGACGCTCCACATCATTCACCTCCCTGATTCAAATCATTGAGTAACCATAATAGTATTGGGTTATTTTTATCTTGACCGTAATTCTAAATACTTTAGAAATTCGATGGAAACATTTTGGAATACTTTAAAATTTTAATGGAAAGAGTGAAAAAACTATTTGACTTTACTCCTATTGAAATAATATTCATTCAAAATCTATGACTGTGTAGTTAAGTCCACCCAACACCCTAATGAAACTATTACTGAACCAACAAACAATGTGTGTGGTTCATTCATAATTGTCGTTTACCCATCGAAGCAAGGAAGCACTCGAGGTAGTGAGCCATCGAATCAAGAAGGAAATGGAGCTTTATTAACTTGTTTCGTTTCGGGTGTGCCTCTCTACGAGGTGTGAAGAATGGAATGATATTATTGTTGCGATGCAATGTATAGGGGGTCATGTTGACCCCTCTTGGACATGAGGATGATAGCAATCAATATTATTATCACTCCCAACGACCATGAAAAAGGGTAGGATGGAACAAAATATTTATATATGATTATTATTTGAGTGGTTTTAGTTGAATATAAACATGTAATTTATTTGTTGTTAGATGACTAAGTGCTATATAAAATGAATTATTATTGATAAGTTATTGTATTGATTTATATTAAAAATAAAAATAAAAGTTAGTCTATTGATTAAATTGCTTTTGTTACTATGATTTTCTTAAGTTCACAGGTTCAATTCTCTATGTTGGTCGATTGTGTTTACCCATATGCTCCAATTAAGCTTAATTTTCTTAGTTGTCCGAAAGTTCACACGTTCAATTCTCTAAGTTGGTCGATTGAGTTTACCCATATGATCCAAGCAGGTTAAATTATCTTAGTTCGTCGATTGATGTTAACCCATATACTCCAACTAATCAGTGCAAAATTTTAAATTCTTTAAATTTCAGTGACCCGCGCAGCACTCCAAAAGTATTGAGAAATATTTGGAACACCCTGAAAAATAAGCTCTAGAAGGCTATAAATGAAGACTGGGTTGAGGACAATGGTAGCGCAACGGTACTCGGATCCCTTTAGCATTAAAAAAAAAATCTCAATTAAACAATTATTGCTCTATATTGTTTTATAATGTCAGCGAACGATTATTTTTTTGCGAAAATGAAGTAATTTTTTCACAAAATTTACAATATATTTGGAGGTAAAACTAAAATTTGGTCGATGGTTCAATGGATTGATCACTGTTTCTTATGAGGAGGAGAAATAGTTTGTTTCATTAAAATTATTGGTGTTTTGGTAAGATATAGAGAGTATCAGTTGATTGATTTCTTGCTTTCGTTAAAATAGTTAATTAACTCTAGCATGATGAAGAGTTTATTATATTTATAGAGTCAGCTAGTGTGGAGTTAATTTTAGTTATGTGATAAATGAATTTAGTGAGTAGTTTTCATGTTAAGTTATATTAGGCAAATCTTTGGTGGAAAAATTTAAATACATTTCACCTGATTTATTGTATTCATTGAAGTTGTGTAATCAATAAAGAAAACTACAACACTTTTGTGTGTAAATTATTTGTGTTAATTTTTTTTTAATCTTATATCTTTGTATTTCCAACAACTTAGGATTTTGGCAAAATTTAAGAGAATTTTGGAAAATGATTTGCACTGTATTAAAAATCCCACATCATGCAAATAAGAGAACATCGTGGAGGAAGGGAATGGATAAAATCCCACAGCATGTAAAGAAGAGCACATCGTGGAGAGCAGATGAACAGATTGTGACGAAGAGAAGCCAAACATATAAGAGCAGGTTCTTCACAGAGTGGAGAGCAGTAATTCATATCCAAGTGCGTTTCTTCATTCTCTCTGAAAAACTTATTATGGTAAGTTTAATTTTTTCATCACTCTTTCTCTGTAAATATTAGTATGGTGGTATCTGAGCAAGTTTAATTCTCTTCACAGAGTGGAGAGAGAGCAAATAGTGAAAAAAAATAATGGATTTAACTATGTTGATAGCATTTTGAATCACGTATTGGTTCTGTAAGTATTAGTATGGTGGTATCTTAGCAAGTTTAATTCTCTTCACAGAGTGGAGAGAGAGCAAATAGTGAAAAAAAATAATGGATTTAACTATGTTGAGAGAATTTTGAATCACGCATTGGTTCTGTTGGATGGTGCAAATCTTTGAATTTGTAGACAAGTTTGATACATTATGGATATCAAATATATGTTGGTTCATCTATAAAAACCAACGATTTTTTTGTGTTTTTTTATTTAAAAAAAAAATCATAAAATCCGAGGGTTTGAATTTCATATTGTAAAGCACGAGGTGTGCATAAAATAATTGACAAGTTTGAGTGTAGTTTGCATTAAAAAAAAAATTCCATTTTTAGTTTTTTTTTAAATAGTCAATTGAACAACAACGAAAGGCGAAGAATTATTTATTGCAATGGATGGAGCCCTTGCAGTCTCTGCATCCATATTGAGTTGGAGCCACTGTTAAAGTTTGGAACAAGAACCGCCCGGGAGCCGCTGCCACCATCACTGTCTGACCGTTTGAGGAGAAGTTTGTGTGTGCCAACAAGAAGTACTTTTCACTGTAAAGTTTTATAAAAAAAATTGGTAAATCATTCACATGATTTTTTTTTTTAACATTTCATTGGACCTTCTATTGCCGAGGATTATTTTTTGCTGAAGTCAAAATTATTTTTATAAATTTTACGATGAAGATTTTTACAGTTAACGATGGCATGAATATTTTTACAATTCTGGATTAGTGTGTTGTTTAAGGTGTCTAACCTTATGAGTGAACATTTTGAAGTCTCATGTCTCATAACACTACTTAAAATTTGAGAATGCACACCACATTCTATTAATCAAATAGGATTACATATATAAATCAAGTATTGTTTCAAGATAGGGAAACTATCTTGTACACACAATAAGTTGGTTGACAGAATATCGCAACCACACACCAAACTAAGAACCTATAGATTTAGCTAAATCCTATGGAATAGGAACAGAATCCATAAATAAAAAGTTACAACTTACACAAGTAGGAATTACATATTCCAACACACCCCCTTAATGACTACTTGCCTCGATATCAATATGCAAAATCTAGTTGTGGTCAAGCATAACAAAAAGGGATATGTTGATGTCCATATAAAGGAGCAACCATCCAACAGAATGCAGGGGTGCCAACCACTGAAACCGCCAGTCGTGTAGGATGTCCTTCACATACATGGTTATGTCAACCATTATTATACATTTACCTATGCCTACAAATCCCCCTCCAACGTGGGTTTTATCGGATTTCCCATAACCATGCTCTAAGTTTTCTCGGATTACCCTCAACCATGCCAACAAGGGCACTCAGACACCAAGGGCCTCAAATTTTCCACTAGGTCACTCCAGCCAATAACGCTCACTAGCTTCTCTGGAATGATCCACTGGATCGTCAAGCACGAGCTCTTTGACTTAATAGGCAGAAGCTCTCTAGCTTCACTCAATGATCAACATCACGAGCTCTCTTGCTCCACAACACTCCAAATCATGAGCTCTCTGGCTCCTTCAATCCGAACGGATTGGATCCTCCAATACAAGCTCAGTGGCTCCTCTATCACGGATCACACTTGTAGCGATCCACACAATTTACCAGTGATATGATATTGTTTCTGTTGCCACGACTCATTGATGACCCAACTCAATCAGGCCCAGGGTTTTCTTGGCTCACCCTGAACCATGCCTACAAGACTCCCTGTCCACTTCACTTTCACACATGGTTTCTGACTTACCACAAACCTGAAATTAAAAAGTGGCTTTTAGATTACCACAAACTTCGTGGTGATATATATGCCTCATCAAACTTACATTACACACTCCAACTCTTAGAGTTACCAGTTACATACTCTACAAAGACCATAATAAAAACATTATAGACTTGCTTACTAATAAATGTATACGACCATTATCAAGATCATGAGTCTATTCTACACTCATACAAACTTCCAAATTTTTTGTCCATCATAATAACTGTTTCTACTCCTTTACCTCATCTTATTAGTATTCACATCTTGGGCAACTTTGTATTCATCAATTAAGTCTTGGAACTCCATGCTTAACCTATCATTTGTTAGAGCAGTCAATTCTAACAAAAGTAACTTCATATTGAAGTGACTAATCTTAGTATGTATATTGATTTTAATTCCAAAATACTTTCATCATAAAAAAAAAGCCAATTACCCAAGCATGCAATAACAATCATTCTTTAAAACCAACAACTGAATTTATATCTTCACTCAAAAAAGTCACTCGCTACACAAACATCATCTCCACCGCACAACATGCAAGGCCAAACGTCATGGGCCAAATGGATCCCTTCCTCGCCCAATTCACAAGGGCATCAAGCTTCGATGTCAAGTACTCCACTGGCTTTGAAATCCCTGTGGCCGAATTGGTTGTATGGAGTTGACCCTATGGCATAGACAACGAGGATGAACCCACTTCTTCGGCCATATCCAATGCAATTCTATGCACCATTCTTGATGACAAAACCATAGCTAGTCGAGAACTTCTAGGAAGTAATGACATTGTAAATTTCCTATTTCTCGCTACAAAAAATGAAACCCTGCACATTTGAGAAGTAGCTCCATAGAGGTGTGGTGATTACTCTAAAAAAATTAGATCTATTTGTGCATCCTGACTCCCTCCACGTTGTTTCCCCTGTTTCCCAAGCATCGACTCGTCTGCCCCTTCGTCAATCCTCTTAAAGAGCGGAATTTCGCTTCGAATGCTCCCTTGATAGGATCGTCATCACTAAATTTGTTACAGTCACCCTCAGAGAGGAAAAATTTAACCCAATCCCCTCCCTTGCCCCTGACCCTCATCCCACTCCGGTTAAGGACGAAGCGATGAACTCTAAGGTGCCGATGGAGAATGTGCGTGCTGACCAGAGCAAGGAACACATGCAGGTGGATGTTGTCAAATAGGCTAGCATGTCCACTGAAGAAAATGATGGCAGAGGTGATGAGTTCTGGTGCAGGATCGTGGAGGAACCTCCTTCTCCAGCTCATGACCAGTGAACTTCGCGACCCTCGGCTCACCTCGGTACTACTGCTCAAACATCTTGGGATATTTTTTGTTTTTCTGTTATAATCTCTTCTGCTGAAAGAGCTGAATGCAATTTTCGTATGTTTATTTTTTTTTAAACTGTATAGAAAATATGTTGGTTTCCCTTATAAGGGTGGCAAGACTTATTCCTAAAGGACTGGTTTCCCACTCAGGGTAGTCCAGAGTTTTGTTTATCATGGCTATCAAGCCCAGATTTCAGGCTTACATAGCTGAAGCTGAGGAAATTTTGTATCATTATGTTATATAAATAGAATTAACATTATTTAGAAAAGAAAAGAAAAAAGTTGAAGTTTGGGTATTTTATGATTTGGATAAAAGTGGTATAGTTTACATATATTTGAAAAAGGTTTTATTTCTATGTGGTGATTTGTATAAAAATGAAAAAGGTTTTATTTGTGGGAGATATGGTGATTTGTCTTGGTGACAACGAGTGAAAATATTTTTTTTTCTTTTTATTTATAGGATTTAAAGAAATTATTAAAAAAAAAAGGTGATTGAGTTTTTAGGATAAAAAAAAATCAGTATGAATTTGCTTAATGTTCTTTATTTTTAAAGTATGGATTTTCTCATTGTATCTGTCATCATACATTTTTGAACTATTAAAATGAGAGTGAGATTAGAAATATATAATTTATGGAATATTGTTTCGAGTGTGTTTGAGGAACCCTAAAGTCAGGTAGCCTATGAGGCTATAACACAACATTGTTTCTCATTCAAAAATGTATGGATGAAAATATTTATCCCAAGATTGCAGCAATAATAACCACATCTAGAGAAGCTTGGAAAATTATAAAGATGAAATATAGTGAAAGGAGGATTAATCTACATCTAACTAATTCACAGAATTCTAGAGATGACATATAGTAAAAGGAGGATTAATCTACATCCAACTAATTCAAAGAATTCTACAGATGACCTATAGTGAAAGGAGGATTAATCAACATGCCAATTCACATAGTATTACATTTTTTAATGGAAACCCCATTATAAAAGAAGAAGTTGACTAAGAAGGAAGATATAAATAATACAAGGGGCAACTTGGAAGACCCTACCAATGTAGAAAAATATAAGCAATACAAGTACATCGCAGTTGTCCTGAACACTCCAAAGATACCTATTGTAGAAGAAAAAAATGATGATGTACAAGATGGAGAGGATGAAAATGGATCTTGAGCACTCCAAAGATACCTATTGTAGAAGAAAAAAATGAAGATGTACAAGATGTAGAGGATGAACTTGGCCAAAATATTAAAGTCCATTATACAAATACATGTGTAAAAGATGAAATTGGAATTGTGTTTGCAGTAACAACAACAAAGTTTTGCAAAGGTTAAGTATGACAAAGATGAAAGTGGTCATGGAAAAACTACAATCACTAAAACCATAAATTCAACATAAGAAATCAAGGCAACCATAAGAGTTCTTGAAGACTTAGTGAGAGTGGAAGAGAAGATGAAAAAACATGAATATATTGTTTTTTTTTTAATCTTACAAAGCTTGCAAAAGAGTTCAATCAAAAATAGTTGAGGTACAAGCAGACATAAAAAAATAATCAAATGAATATGGCACTAAATAAAAGGACATATTGAAGAAGAAGACCTAAGTAAAGCTAAAGTTAAAAATCAAGAAAAGATACACATAGTATAAACTTTGAAGAAAAAGGAAAAAAAATGTCGTAAAGTACAATAAGTGTTTGAATTGAGCTAACTGAGATTTAGACCTACTGAGTAGTAGTCATAACTAGCAATTGCACCAAATGTTGCAAAGTAAATGTCGTAAGGAATAAACTGGGGAAGAATCATGACATATAAAAATCCATTATGCAGGTGCATACTCTGCCAATGATTCGTCCTATTGGATTTGACAACTTAGATCACTGCAAATTTTGGGAGATCTGGAGGTGATATAGACCTCTTTCCCATTTTCAAACTACTATACCACTGGATCTGCATCCCTTCACCATATTTTTGGTTGATTGATAAGAGAAAAAACTCAAATGTTGAAGACTGAAACATAAAATGCACAAGAATATTGATTCCCAAAATATCTATATCCTATATTTCTTAAAAAATGTGTTTTATAAGATTTTACTTAAGATCAGATTTGATTAGTTTTGAAAAATTCATCTATAAATAAGAAATAATATAAACAAAAAATGCATAGTTCTCAAAATTACCATGCCTTTATTATCCTACAACTAAATAATAAGACTAGCTATAAATGATTGGTAGGTGTGGGACATTAGTTCTTCATTATTTTAGTAGAAATGCCCCCACTTTCTCAACAGGGGGCAGGAAGCTATGTTGAAAAGAAACTTGGGACAATTGTTTGTCTTGAGAAGGAAGTTGGACACTGGTGCCCAACAAGATATGTCATAATCTATTGCTAACAAGTGGAGAAGGTGCATAGGTCTAGTAGTGTGTATTCCACCAAAAACTACTGAAAATGTAGAATTTTATTAGGTTGGTGGGAAATGTGAAATTCCTCTTCCAAAATAGGAGGTTCATAGATCTTGAGATGATTAACATTAAACACATTGTGGAGAAAAATCTACCAAGGTAAATAAAAATGACACGCATTCATACCAACCTACTGCATAATAGTATAGGGACCATAGTGGATGGGATTCAATTTATGATGTCAATTACCCTTAAAACACAATTTGTCTAGATAAAATTAAAATTTGCCACAAAGGAAAATTTGTACAGAAACTTGATGTCTATTCTTGAATTATTTATAGCAAGGCGAGGGAGTGTGAAGGGCATCACATACTTGGGAATGGATGTGATCCAATTTCTCAAAGGGGGATGCCCTATGCTACTTCTTGCACTAGTGATGGGAGACAGTTGGAGGAAGAGAGTTGGGAAGATTGTATGGGGCCAACCATAGGTAACCATAACAACATGAGTATAATTGTATTGTAGTACATGCAAATAAGAATCACACTATTTATTTTTGGTGTTGTGAACACAAATGGCTTGAAAAAACATCATAAAATCATATCTTAGGTGTTGGATAACGTTATCTAATAAGAAATATTCTTCATTTTCTAGGATTTTTTCTCACATTGCATGATATCAAGAAGATATTTATGAGAAAAGTTTCCAAGTCTGGAGGATTGGAAATATGTTACGAATAGACAACAAAGTGATCCTCAGCTCTATATTAGAAGCTAATGTAGTGAACATCCATCTAGATGTTGCAGTGGGTCCATGATCCGGATTTATGCAGGAATGCAATAGAATACACATATAACGATAAATACAAATATGCAGTGGAAATAACACTTCATTTCATTAATATCAAAGAACTGAAATTTTCTTACAGATAAAATGGAAATAAACTAGCTAGGGTGCTGGTAGCTTATATCTGAGAAGAGATGTGGTGGCTACATGCCTATGAATTGTGTTACAATGAGGCTTGAGGGCCTATTTATTATTTAGAAACAATGGAAAACCATAAACATCCAAAACCCTCACTCTAGGAGATGAAGCACCAAAACTATGGGCCCCGTTTTGGTAAATTGGTGTTTCAACTTCCCGGGGACGTAGCTTTGGCATACAATCTCTGTTTGACGTGCACCATACCTGATTAGAAATATCTATTCGAGGAATACAATTTTTGATGTGAGAAACATTGGTCCATGGACCCATGTTACTCCTGGTTTTTCCAAAAAATGTCGTTTAGGGCCTGTTAGGGTCCTATAATTATAGGGAATCATAATTTTTAATTGGCTATGAATTTACCATGTAATATTGTGCATACTTTTCATTTCTGCAAATGATTCTCATATTAGAAATGAAAATAAATGGGTAGGTACAAAAATGGCTAAAAGCATCATTATGATTATCTCGAATTAAGAATTCCAAATATTTAATAAATAAGGAGAGATGAGAAATATTCTATTCTAAGTATAAACTATCCAAAAGTTTATACTAATTAAATCCCTTTTTTACCCCTTACTTCACAAAACCCTCTTAATATAAAGTTTTGGAATTTATATTAATTTCTCCCCAAAATTCCATGAGTTTCTTTATATTTGAAAAAAACCCAATTAATATATATTTTGCACTTTATATTAATTCATCCTCACAAAACTAGAAAAAAATGAACGATTAAATATGTTTCGCACCTCCAGCTCATCCAACATTTAACCAGACGGGTGTGAAATGGGCAGTTTTTTATTACCGGGTTTTACCGACTTTCATTTTCACGTGCTCTCGCAATCCCCTCCAAATACTACATACTACTTTCCTCATGCGAAAACCATTAACTGTTTTGGTTTTGAATCTTATAAATGTGGCGGGAATGAAATTTCTTAATTCTATGAAATAAAAATTATATGGATGGAAAGAGATGAGTAAAACGAGATTCATAAGAAATGGAAGGCTAAGTGGGTGAATTAATTTTACAGCTACAGGTGAAACAGAATTCACCGATGCAAGAAAATTTGATGAAGAGTTTGCATACATAGGTTCATGTACATAGCTTCATGTATGTGAGCTTTACATATTATTATGATAATAATAAAATGATGAAAAGCCAATAAACAGTCATAAACATAATACAATGAAATAAGGAGACAACAAAGCATTTCTGACAGCAAAGCCTTATCAATAGGCCTACTCAATAATTGTTTCCTCCAAAAAAGTGCTAGGATATCAGTCCACTCTGTTAAGCCTATTGTCTGGTCTATGTTAGAGTTTATTTTTCAAATTTTAGCTAATAATACACTGTCTGTAGAGATAGTGTAAATTGTAATCAGTTTGTAATATTTCTCTATATATACTTCATCATTCGAAGTATTATGTGTTTTGGTTAGGATTTGTAACCAGGAGCCTCACCATTCAGTGTGATGCAGTTCACTAAGTTTAAGTTACTGTTTGCATTAATAAAAGAGTAGATGTTTAAGGATTCATGTACCATCTCCATTGGTGAAGTTTTCCTCACTGTATATGTGCTTTCCTTTGTTTCCATCTTATTGTTTTCTTAATTATGAATTTTTTAATAGGAGTATTACTAGAGAATTTGTTGAGATCATACACTCTTCCTATAACTGTTAGTAATTTACATGTTTTCTTCTAATATCCACATTATAGAATTCTTCATTTCTCCCTAGTTTTGATTGAACCTCTATTCTTATATCCAGATTAGAGAATTCTTAAATTCTCCCTAGTTTCGATTGAGTCTCCCCTCTTCTTTTATTACATTTCATCAAAATCTAAAGGATCTAGTAGTGTGTCTACCTTGCCCTATTTCACTTAAAATTGATACTTCTACAAATTGATCACCCAAGCCTCTTTGACTCCATTTCCCAATGGCCTTCCATTGCATTTCAAACAAACCAATTCAAAAACCAACTCTATACTTATGAACTAGCCTAATATCTATTTCAAATAAAGCTAAATCATATAGAGAGAGCCCTCTTTGAGTTTAGGAGTGCTAGATCCTAAACTCCAAAGTAGGTTTGTGGTTACCTCGGTGATTTGTTTCTTTAGCCTTAAGAAATTATAGAGTGATAACATAGTGGCAACTCCGCTGGGGACGGACATCTTCTTCAGAAAGATTATACAAGGATTAGATCTGATCTATGATGGTGGATAGTGATTAGACACACAAAGGCTACAATCATCCACCTAGTGACTCCAAATCAATTTCAAAATCAAATCCAAGACTCCATTAGAGGAATGAACCTGAAAGAACAACATGGCAAGATCAGGTTTCTAACTTGTATTATAATCCAAGACATCATTCTTTCTCATCAAGAATGTTTTTCAATGTATATTATATTTTAGAAAAGATCTTAGAGTAGTATTTAATTACTTTACTTTGAATATTGTAAATGTAAATTCTCCTTATCCCTTTGAGCAACTTTCTTCTGAAACTTATTATAATAATTTTCCAATTGATAAGCTTCAAGTAATTAAGACTAATATTACAATTCTTGTACGTATTCCTATACCTTGTAAAGTTCTAGATATATATAAGCCACTCATCTTACCTCCTATACTCCATGATTTCTGTGATAGCTATTAAAAATATCTCCCCATGTTTGATGGAGAAAATGGTAACATCACTGCTGAAAAACATATTCAAGGTTTTGAGAATTATCTGGACCTATTTGATATTGATGAAATGATGTTAGTATCAAGATTTTTTCTCTTTCTTTGAAAATTAAAGTAAAGAGTTGGTTCAAGAACCTGCCTATTCCAAGCATCTCAAATTTCTAGTAGTTTTTTAATTTTTTCCTTGATAGATGGATAATCAAAGTCAACCTTTTTATGATCATAGAAGAATATGATTAGTTGAAAAGACAACCAAACGAGACAATACAATGATTTTCTGCTAGATTTAATCAAGTTTATTATTCAATGCTAGCAAATATAATATCTCCTCCTGGCTCAACTCTCTTGCATTATCCAAAGGCCTTTGATCCTGAAATATAGTTTCAACTAAGAGAAAGAAACTCCGCAAAAATTGAACAGATGCAGAACATTGCAGTAGATGTAGAAGTTAGTTTGCTAATTAGAAGGGAAAAATTTGAAAGCAGAAGAAGAGAAGAAAAACATTGCAGAGCACCTCACATCTTCAGAGGTAAAACTAGACATTTTGGTAAGTAAAATAGAGGAAATGATACAAAAAATCACCATGAAATATGGATTTTTCGTTCAATATCACCATGACCCACTTATTGCAAAAAAAGAAGAGGGTTCTAGCCATAAACACTTTCCTGCTAATCCCAATTACCATAGATCGGAAAATGGATTTATATATCAATATGTGGAGGAGAAATTTGTTGATCTAATGTGTATGTTTGATGAAATTCCTTCTTTTAATGATTTGCCTAAGTATGATTAGTATGATGATAATTATGTTCTCCAAATTCAAGCTAAATTTACAGAGCAATCAATAGCTAGTTTGTGGGACGAGGAAATTCAGGTTGTGCAGATCAAATACAGTGATCAACCAATACATATCAGCTATGGGAGGGAAGAAGAAAGTGCAGAAAATTTGGAAGAAGTGAAGGAACTTTGCCTCTTTGTTTTGTTTCATTTCAGTTCATCAGAGACAACTTTAATAAAATAAAAAATCAGCAGTCTTTAGGTATTGTTATTGACAACAAATAAGACAATGAGACTCTTGATTATGACTGTTCAGTTTCACAATTACAGCTATAAAATTCCACTAAAATACCTGATAAAATGAAACAGGAAAGTTCTATACCACTATGTTTTGAAGCATTTTAGTTTTTAAAGGAATTTTTTTGTAATATTGCTAAAGCAAAGGATGAGCAACCTGTAGAAATCTATGAAGTCCCATTGAAACCCATATGTAATAGGTTGGATCAATCCTTCCAAGTTTTTCATGATCCAATAGCTGATGTGTTGGATGATGAATCCAATCAAAATATTTCTCCATTAACTAACTATGAGCTTCAGAATCAAGATGATAAAAGTCTCTTCAAGCAAACATTTCCATCAGTATAAATATCATCACAAATCTTATTTGAAAATTTGCGATTATCTCAGGACAATCATAGGATAATTTTGCAGGGAAATAAAGGTAAAAATAATGGTTTAGTTTCATGGCATGGAGGCCATCCAAATGAAATGTACATTTTCTTAGATTAGTTGAACATTATTGCATATGCCTTGGAAGATCCTTTTGTACAGTTTGTGGAGTCAACAAAGGAAATCAAATATTTCCTTATCAAATTTATATTTGTTGACAATTTTATATTGGGTTGTAGAAATTCAGTTTTGATCACAAACAAATGAATGCAGAAAAATCCATCAATGTATATAATTTTTGAATGGTTGCATTGGCTGTTACATTTTACCTAATCAGAAGTTGTACAACTGATTAGAGTAAGTAGGTAAAATTTCAGTTTGATTGGATTTTTTTTTCATCAACAAGTTTATTTCAGTCTCAGTTTCCAGTTTTCAGTAAGTGTTGACAGAATTCATTAAGATTTAAAGCCGAGGAGAAGGCCCTAAGGTCTTAATGATCTATTAATTTGGTTTGAGGGTTTCAATACCTAATTTTAAAGTTTCAAATCAAATTTCAATTCAACATGTGTTAGGTTTCAGTTTGCAGAAAAGGTTGTGATTTCAGTTTGATATTTTTAGTTAGAGAGATTATATAACAAAGCATGTGCAGGCTTGGGATCAGCCCAATGGATCATACCACTAGTATCACTTTATATTAATTTCTCCCTGCAAATCTATACTACCCCTTCCCCCTGCAAAGTCAACCTATGGCCCACCCTGCACTAAGAATTAAGCCCCCTTCATTTTGTTTGCCTCGAGATTTGTAGAAATAAATGAATGGTTAAAATTATGTTTCACACCCCCAGCTCATCCAAAAAATAACCAGGGGGATGAGAAATGGGCATTTTATTATTACCGGGTTTTACCAACTGTCATTTTCACGTACCTCGCACCCCCCTCCAAATACCACATACTGCTTGCTCCCCATGTGAAAACCATTAACTGTTTTGGTTTTGAATCTTCAAATGTGGCGGGAATGAAATTTCTTACTACTATAAAATAAAAATTATATGGATGGAAAGAGATGAAGTAAAACAATATTCATAAGAAATGGAAGGCATTCATAAGAAATGGAACGCTAAAAGAGAAAATTGGATGAAGAGTTTGCAGACATAGGTTCATGTACATAGCTTCATGTAAGTGAGTTTTAAATATATGAGGAAAAACAGGTAAACCAATTTTCACAGAGAAAGATATTTTTGATTTACATGGATAAAAATTCATAATGAAATATTTTACTAACCATGGATTTACAAAACTACACTTGGTTTTGTAAAAACATGAGAAGAGAAAACAACCCATGGTTTCAAAAACAAAAACACATGGTTTGGAAATTTATCCACAAGTTTTTATAGGGATAAAAGGAATTAAGAGGTGGAAAAGGGTGAAAGGGAAAACTACACACAGATTTTAAATACAGGATGGTTTCTATTGTTGAAATTTTAGATTATAAATTTCATTCATGAATTTAATCGAATATTTTGGAAAAGGATATTTATATTTTTTCCAAAAAGCATTTCTGACAGCAAAACCTTACCAATAGCCTCCTCAGCCATTGTTTCCTCCAAAACAGTGCTAGGATATTAGTCCACTCTGTCAAGCCTATTTTCTCATCTCTGTTAGAGTTTATTTTTTAAATTTTAGCTAATAATACACCGTTTGTTGAGACAATCTAAATTGTAATCAATTTTTAATATTTCTCTATATATACTTCATCATTCGAAGCATCATGTGTGTTGGTTGGGATTTGTAACCAGGAACCTCAACATTCAGTGTGATGCAATTCACTAAGTTTAAGTGACTATTTGCATTAATAAAAGAGCATATGTTTCAGGATTCATGTGCCATATCCATTGGTGAAGTTTTCCTCACTATATATGTGCTTTCCTTTGTTTCCATCTTATTTTTTTCTTAATTTTGAATTTTTTAACCAGAGTATTACTGTAGAATTTGTTGAGATCATATACTTTGCCTTTAACTATTAGTAATTTACATGTTTTCTTTTGATATCTGGATTAGGGAATTCTTCATTGCTCCCTAGTTTCAATTGAACCTCTATTATTATATCCAGATTAGGGAATTCTTAAATGCTCCCTAGTTTCGATTGAGTCTCCCTTGTTCTTTTATTACATTTCATCCAAATCTAAAGGATGCAGTAGTAATGTCTACCTTTCCATGTTTCACTTAAACTTGATACTTCTACAAATTGATCACCCAAGCCTCATTGACTCCATTTCCCAATGGCCCTCCTCTGCATTCCCAACCAAACCAATTCAAAAACCAACTCCATACTTATTAACTAGCCTAATATATATTTAAAATAAAGTTAAATCATACAGAGAGAGCCCTCTCTAATTTTAGGAGGGCTAGATCCTAATCTCCAAAGTAGGTTTGTGGTTACCTCGATGATTTATTTCTTTAGCCTTGAGAAATTACAGAGTGATAATAGGGCCTCAAAATGGCTCTAGAAGTTCAGGACCTGAAATAATGCTAAAAATAGTAAGTTGTGCTGAAACTAAAAAAATAAAAGAGATAATGGTGGGGCCCCAAGTGGAATAGGCGGGTGGCCACCGGTATCCACCTAGATCATTCCTCCCCCATTAGGAAGCAATTGTCCCCATTACATTGAATTCCTTCACGAGATGAGGAAAATTCTACTGAACTTGGTCCCTGGTGAACCACTTGCCTGAGTGCAGGAGTTGGCCAACTTTGACAACCTGATACAGTTGGATCTTCTGTTGGTGAGTGTTCTTGATTTGCATGTCCATGATACAATTTTTGGTGGTCTATTCCATGTAGTCTGGGTTTAACTCTGTGGGTGTGAGTTGTTTTCCAATGTCAGAGGTGTCCAATAGAGGAGGGAAGTAGGGACAAAGGCAGTCCACATTGAATACTGGGTGCAGACCAAGGAATGGTGGAATAGTGAGCTAGAAGGCATTGTTCACTATAGCCTTGGTGATTTTGTACGACCCATAATGGAGTGAGTGAAGCTTGTAGTGGGGTCCAGTGAGGTGCTCCTTTTGCAAATGTAGCCACACTTTTTCACCCACCTGGAAGTTGTGTGGCACCTGATGTTGATCATGTCATTACTTATACTTAGCATTGGCTCTATCCAATATGTCATGAACCTCTTGGAAGATGTGCTGAATATGCTCGATGAAGTTTTTCACTTTGTTAGCTTCAGACTAGACATGAGACAAATCGGCCTGAGTAGCTGCAAATGGCATGGCTACGTCAATGGGAAATAATGGATGGAATCCCAAGCCCACCTGAAAGGGCCTGTGGATGGTTGAGCTGTGGAGAGCTCGATTATAAATGTGTTGTACATAGGTGAATATCTCATCCCATGTGCGTGGATGCTTTGAATTGTACATTCGCAGAATGTGTACAATCATCCTGTTGACGACCTCTATCTGGCCCTCAGTTTGGGGATGGAAAGCTGTGGAATTGGTGAGCTTGGTGTCCAGCATTGACCAGAGGCTGGACCAAAATGTGTTAAGGAACCGACTGTCCCTATCTGAGATGATAGACTGTGGGATCCCAAAGTGCACCCACACTTGTTCAAAGAAGAGTTTAGCAGTATATTCTGATGTGATATTCTTGTTACAGGCAACCATAATGGCCATCTTCGAGAATATGTTGTTGACCATGAAAACACAGTAATTTCCATGCTTAGTAGAGGGAAGGCCCGATATGTAATCCATGGAGATGGATTCCCAAGGTCATCTAGGGGTTGGTAGCGGAGTATAAAGGCCTTTCTTCTTGATGGTTGGCTTGGTAATGGCGCAAGAAGTGCAGGATCTGATGTACTTCCTGACATCCTATCAAAGGTTCGGCTAATAGAAATACTTCTGCAGTACTTCCACTATTTTCTCGACCCTGAAATTCCCAACGACTTGACTATAGTGTGCTTCCCATATCATCTTGGCACACTCGCTTGAAGGAACACAAAGGTGTCCCAGGTGACATAACAGTGGATCTTGGAGGTGAAAATTTGGAACTTGTATACCCCCCAATAGTGCCTTGTATGTGGTTGAATTATGGATCTCTCTTGTAAAGAAGCAACCAATCAGAAGTCTCGTGCCCACAAGAGTTGAGAACGGTGGTTAGCACCACGATCGGTGGTTGGATGAGGCAGTCTACAACATTATTGTGCTACCCTTCTTGTACTTGATGTTCAAATGAAACTGTTGCAGATATGTGGACCACTTCTGATGGCAATCATTTTGCAACTTCCCTTGTATCCGTATGAACTAGAGGGGTCGGTGGTCTGTTTGGATGATTTTTCCTTCCCCAAAATGTAATTCTTCTATTATCGACAAGCCTGGACAATGGAATACATTTCTTTTTCATAAGTGGGATACTTGCTGACCGTGTCAAACAATGTTTCACTGTGATATGCCACTGGATGCCCCTGTTGAGTAAGAACTACCCTAATAGCATAGTTAAAGGCATCTCTCTAGATTTAAAATGGTTGTTGCAAGTCTATTAATGTGAGCACTGGGGCATAACAAAGATGATGTTTCAATTCTATGAAAGCCTTCTATTGAGATTCTGACCAAAAGAATTTTTCTTTCGCTCCTCTCTTGGTGACTTGACTTAAAGGGCAAGTGATATGAGAGAATCCCAACACGAACATGCTGTAGAAATTAGTAAGACCCAGAAAGATGCAAATATCTATTAGAGTGGTTGGGGCTGGCTAATCCCGAATTACTTGGATCTTGATTGGATCCATGTGTACCCCCATTTCATCAATAATGTATCCTAGATATTGAACTTGGGTCATACCAAAAGTGCACTTCTCCAAATTGGCACACAACTTGTGTTGTCGCAGTGTTCGGAGGACTCGTCGAATGTGGTGGACATACTCTTCCCAATTCTGGCTAAAGATCAGAATTTCATCCAAGTACACAATTAAAAAAGAGTTGTTGAATGGCCTCAAGATGTTTTCCATCAACCTCATGAAGGCTGCAGGAGCATTCGTCAACCTAAAAGGCATGGACAACCATTCAAAAAGGCCCTCCTTGGCTTTGAAGGTAGTATTCCACACATTAGAGGGTTGTATTGGTACCTGGTGATACCTAGACTTTAAGTATATCTTGCTCAAATATTTCTCCCCTTTGATTTGGTCCAGAAGGTCATCAATCTGTGGGATCATGTACCTATTCCAGAAAGTGATATTCTTCAGCATGCGATATTCAATACAGAGTCTCCAAGTCCCATCCTTCTTTTGTACCAGCACGATCGGGCTCCCACAGGGCGATGAACTTGGCTGGATGTGACATTTCTGTAGTAGATCCTGAATCTGCCTCTTGATTTCATCGCTCTCCAGAATAGATCGTCGATAGATCGTTCCAATGGGTAGTGACACACTTGGGGTCAGATCAATGGGGTGCTTGACATGACAGTGTAGAGGCACCCCTGTGGGTGAGGTGAAATTTTCCCTGTACTACTCCACAACCTTTTCCATTTGATGTTGTTGTACAGAGGAACCATGTTTGGAGGTCATGCCATAGTCTTCTTCTTGCCTTGGGGGTAGATCACCATGAATTTTTTTTTCCATTTTTTGGAAATGATCTTACTGCATTTTTTTGCAGTAACTAAAGAGATAGCAGAAGGCAGTGGTACCTCTGGTATCCTATACAACTTATTTCCCAAATTAAAAATAATAACGCGAGGCTGGGACTCATACACAACATGTCGCTTCCACAAGTCTGGTTGACCTAATAATACATCACAAACATAAAGAGGAGTAATGTAACATAATACCACATCCATGAAGGGCTTGATGCTATAGGGAAGGTGTCACTTCTAGCTAACGTGGCGATCCCATCCTTGGTGAAACCACCCGATGGTGTATGTTTGTGGGTGTGCTATGTTCGGGAAGCCCAACCGCTTCACGATGTTTGCTAAAATGAGGTTCTTTTCACTCCCATTTTCGACAATGAACTGTAACGGGAAACCATTTACCCACATCATCTGGGAGTGGAAGAGACACTCCTCCTCCTCTGGATCTTCTAGTTCCTCTTGTTGGATCTTCGTAGTGGAAACAATGGCGTTGGGCTCTGCATAAATAATCTATTTCCATTTTTAATTTTCCTTGTCAGGTTCTAATTCAGAGTCGAAGCACACATCTGATTTAGAAGCCCTCATCTTGGCCACCAACGACTGCTTGGCCTGACACTCACTTGTGTTGTGAGTGGAGCTCTTATGGAACTCACACAAATTTCCAGTGTCCTTCTTTGGCTTCGCGGTGTTGTTCTTTGCTTGCGACTTTGGCAGGTTGCCTTGGACCACCATGCATTATATTTTTCTTTTTTTTTGCAGTTTGGGGGCACCTTTCCCTTGCTTTTGATTCATAGATCAAAAGTCTCGCTTCTTCTCTTTGAATTTCTACTCAATCTTGGTAGCATATCAGTATGCCATACCAAGTGAGGAGATGTCGAGGATCTCCATTTCCTCCTGAATGTATCTTTGCAGACAAATGTGATACTTTAGCACCAAATGTTTCCCCGATTCTTTGATACCCAGATTTTTGCATAGGGTATGGAACAGATTCATAAACTCATGCACATCTTGATCCCTTTGTTGCCACAGTGTGGTCCATTGTATGTAATTGTCCTCATATCTCCCCATGGGATAGTATTGTTCCTTGATACAACTGAGAAAAGAGAGGGATTTGTCTCATCCTTTTTCTCACAGTAGGTTTCCCACTAGTCCTTGACATGGGGGGTAGCTTTTAGGAGTGCAAAAATAATCTTCTCCCAGTCGAAAAATTCATGAACCGAGAAATATCCTTCTAATAGATTCAACCATCTATCTATGGCATCTACATCTAATAGAACCTAAAATATGGGAATTTTAAAGTTTACTTGTACCTTAAAGGGAGTCACGCTTCCAGAGTGGCTACTGGATGTAGATGTGCCGCCGGTGGGAAGTCATTGAATGACGTGGGAAAATTTATCCATCATCGCGTTCCTTTGTTTTTCGAGGGATTCCTTGAGAAATATTTTGATAGGATATCCTACTCCCTCATATTTCATTTCATCCCCCATGGGCATCCGTCGAGGTTTGTGATGCTGGTCTTGCAAAGGTTCAACCAAATCGAGCCCTAACTCCTTATACCCCGACCTCCTTGGAGACATGCAAAGAAGGATCGAGAAAAGAAGATTGCTCTGATACTATTGATCTGGATTTATACAGGAATGCAACAAAATACACATATAACCATAAATACAAATATCTAGCGGAAATAACACTTCATTTCATTAATATCAAAGAACTGATATTTTCTTACAGACATAATGGAAATAAACTAGCTAGGGTGCTAGTATCTTATCTCTGAGAAGAGATGTGGTGGCTACAGGCCTCTGAACTATGTTATAATGAGGCTCGAGGGCCTATTTATTATTTAGAAATAATGGAAAACCCTAAACATCCAAAACCCTCACCCTAGGAGATGAAGTGCCAAAACTATGGCCCCGTTTGGGTAAATTGGTGTTTCAACTTCTGAGGGACATAACTTTGGCATACGATCTCCGTTTGACATGCACCATACCTCGTTAGAAATATTTTTCCAAGGAATACAACTTTTGATGAGAGAAACTTCGGTGTATGGACCCATATTACTCCCGTTTTTCCCAAAAAACAACGTTTAGTGCCTCAAAATGGCTTTGGAAGTTTAGGACCCGAAAAAATGCTAAAAATTGTAAGTTGTGCGAAACTAAAAAAATGAAAGAGAAAATGGTGGGGCCCTAAGTGGAATAGGCGGGTGGCCACCAGTATCCACCAGGACCATTCCTCCCCCATTAGGAAGAAATGGTCCCCATTATGTTGAGTTCCTTCACGAGATGAGGAAACTTTTGCTGAACTTGGTCCCTGGTGAACCACTCTCCTTGGTGCAGGAGTTGGTCAGCTTTGACAACCCGATACAGTTGGATATTCTGTTGGTGATTTTTTTTATTTGAATGTCCATGATACAATTTGTGGTTCCCTGTTCCATGCATTATAAGTTTAACTCTATTGGTTTGAGTTTTTCTACAATGTCAGAGGTGTCTAGTAGAGGTGGGAAGTAGGGACGTAGGTGTTCCACATTGAATACTGGGTGGAGAACAAGGAATGGTGGAATACTAAGCTCGAAGGCATTTTTACCTACAACCTTAGTGATGGTGTACAACCTATAACAAAGAAATGAAAATTTGTTGTGGGGTCCAGTGAGGCGCTCCTTCTGCAAATGTAGCCACACTTTGTCACCCACCTAGAAGTTGTGTGGCACTTGATGTTGATCATGTCGTTGCTTGTACTTAGCGTTGGCTCTATCCAATGTGTCATGAAACTGTTATTAGATGTTCTGAATGTGCTTGATGAAGTTGTTTGCTTTTTCAACTTCAGACTGGACATGAGCCGAATCGGTGTGAGTAGTCGCAAATGGCATGGCTACGTCAATGGGACATAATGGCTTGAATCCCAAACCCACCTAAAAGGGGTTGTGACTGGTTGAGATGTGAAGATCTTGGTTATAACTGTGTTGTAAATAGTGGAGTCTATCATCCCATGTGTGTGGATGATTTGAATTTTACATGCGCAAAATGTGTATAATCATATTATTGATGACCTCTGTCTGCCCATCATTTTGGGCATGGAAAGCTGTGGACTTGGTGAGATTGGTGTCTAGCATTGACCAGAAGTTGGACCAAAGTGTGTTGAGGAACCTGTTGTCTTGATCTAATATGATAGATTGTGGGATCCCAAAGTTCACCCACACTCATTCAAAGAAGAGTTTAGCAGTGGATTCTGCTGTGATATTCTTCTTGCAAGCTGCCATAATGGCCATCTTTGAGAATCTGTCCATGACCATGAAAAAAAGGTTGTTTCCATGCTTAGTAGAGGGAAGGCCTAACATGTAATCCATGGATATGGATTCCCAAGGTCGACTAGGGGTTGTTAGTGGAGTATAGAGGCCTTGCTTCTTAATGGTCAGTTTGGAAACGATGCAAGCAGTGCAGGACCTGATGTACTTCCTGAGATCCTATTGAAGGTTCGGCCAATAGAAGTACTTCTGCAGTATTGCCACTATTTTCTCGACCCCAAAATGCCCAGCGACTCAACTTTAGTGTGCTTCCCATATCATCTTGGCACGCTCATTTGAAGGAACACAAAGGTGTCCTAGGTGACATAACATTGCAGCTTGGAGGTGAAAATTTGGAACTTGCATACGCCCCAAGTGTGCCCTATATGTGTGGTTGAATTATGGATCTCTCTTTTAGAGAAGCAGCCAATCAGAAGCCTCATGCCCACAAGAGTTGAGAACGGTGGTTAGCGCCACAATTGGTGGTTGGTTGAGGTAGTCTGCAAAATTATTGGTGCTATCCTTCTTGTACTTGATGTTCAAATGAAACTATTGCAGATAGGTGAACCACTTCTGATGGTGATAGTTTTGCAACTTCCCTTGTGTCTGTATGAACTGCAGGGGTCGGTGGTCTGTGTGGATGATTGTTTCCTTCCCCAAAATGTAATGCTTCCATTGTCAATAAGTCTACACATTTGAATAAATTTCTTTGTCACAAGTGGGATACTTGCGGACCGTGTCAGAAAATGTCTCACCGTGGTATGCCTCTGGATGACCCTGTTGAGTAAGAACTGCCACAATATCATAGTCAGAGGCATTTGTATCGATCTCAAATAGTATTGAAAGTATGGTAATGTGATCACTGGGGTAGAACAAAGGCTATGTTTCAATTCTACGAAAGCCTTCTGTTGAGATTCCTACCAAAATAATTTTTCTTTCGCTCCTCCCTTGGTTGCTTGATTTAAGGGCCAAGTGATATGAGAGAATCCCAACATGAACCTATGGTAGAAATTAGTAAGCCCCAAAAAGCTGCGAAGCTCTGTTAGAGTGGTTGGTGTTGGCAAATCTCGAATAACTTGGATGCTGGTTGGATCCATATTCACCCCCTTTCATCAATAATGTATCCCATATATTGAACCCGTGTCATGCCAAAAGTGAACTTGTCCAAATTGGCACACAAGTTTTGTTGCCGCAGTGTTTGGAGGACTTGTCAGATGTGGTGGAGGTGCTCTTCCCAAGTCTGGCTGAAGATCAGAATATTATCCAAGTACACCACTACAAATGAGTTGGTCAATGGCCACAAGATGTCATCCATCAACCTAATGAAGGTTGCAGGAGAATTCGTCAACCTGAAAGTCATGACCAGCCATTCGAAAATGCCCTCCTTGGCTTTGAAGGCAATCTTCCACACATTAGAGTGTTCGATTGGTAATTGGTGATACCCAGACTTCAAGTCAATCACGCTGAAATATTTCGCCCCTTTGAGTTGGTCCAGAAGGTCATCATTCTGTGGGATCACGTACCTATTCCGAACAGTGATCTTGTTCAATGCTTGATATTCAATATTGAGTCTCCAAGTCCCATCATTATTTTGTACCAACACGATCGGGCTCCCACAGGGCGATGAACTTGGCCGGATGCGACCTTTCTAGAGTAGCTCCTGAATCTGCCTCTTCATTTCATTGTTCTCGAGAACAGAGCACCGATAGATCAGTCCATTGGGTAGTGATGAACTTGGGGTTATATCAATGAGGTGCTTGACCTGACAGTGTACAACCACCCCTGTGGGTGAGGTGAAGATGTCCCCATACTCCTCTAAAACCTTATCCATTTGTTGTTGTCATGCAGAGGAGCTCTGTCTGGAGATCGTGGCCACATTATTCTTCTTGCCCTGTGGGTGGATCATCAGGAAAACTAATTTCTTGGTTTTAGAAATGAACTTACTGCAATTTTTTGCAGTAACCAAAGAGATAGCGGCAGGCAGTGGTACCTCTGGTATCCTGTAAAAATTATTTCCCAAAGTAACAATAATAGCGCGAGGCCAGGACTCATACACATCATGTCACTTCCAAAAGTACGTTTGGCCTAATAAGACATCACAAAAATCAAGAGGATAAATGCCACATAATACCTCATCTGTGAAGGGCTTGATGCTGTAGGGAAGGTGGCACTGCTGGCTAACACAGAGATCTTGTCCTGGGTGAAGCCACCTGATGGTGTATGGTTGTTGGTGTGTTGTGGTCGGAAAGCCCAACCGCTTCATGATGTTTGCTAAAATGAGGTTCTTTTGGCTCCCATTTTTTATAATGACCTGTAGTGGGGAACCCTTTACCCACATCTGGGAGTGGAAGAGACACTCCTCCTCCTTTGGATCTTCCAGTTCCTCCTACTGGATCTTCACAGTGGAAACAATGGTGATGGGCTCCACATTAATAATGTGTTTCCCTTTGTCATTCCCCTTGTCAAGATCTGATTCAGATTTGGAGCATGCATCTAATTCAGAAGCCCTGATCTCGACCACCAGCGACTGCTTGGTCCGACACTCACTTGTCTTGTGATTGGAGTGCTTGTGAAACTCACACCACTTTCTCGTGTCCTTCTTTGGCTTCGTGATGTTGTTCTTTTCTTGCGACTTTAGCAGGTTGTCTTGGGCTGCCATTCCTTGGATTTTTCCTTTGTTCTGTGGTTTTGGGGCACCTTTTCCTTTCTTTTGATTCATAGATCCAAAGTCTCGCTTATTCTGTTTGAATTTCTGTTGAATCTTGGCATCATACCGATATGTTGTACCAAGAGAGAATATGTCGAGGAACTCCATTTCCTCCTAAATGTATCCGTGCACACAATTGCGATACTTTAGAACCAAATGTTTCTCTGAATCTTTGATACCCAACTTTGTGCACAGGGTATGGAACAGATTCATCAGCTCATGCACATCTTGATCCCTTTGTCGTTGCAACGTGGTCAATTGTATGTAATTTTCCTCATATCTCTCCAAGGGATATTATTGTTCCTTGATGGCATCTCGGAAAGAATTCCAAGTGGGTACGACTGAGAATAGAGAGGGTTATATCTCTTTCTTTTTCTCACTGTAGGTTTCCCACTAGTCCTTGACATAAGGGGTAGCTTTGAGGAGTGCAAAAATAATCTTCTCCTGGTTGTAAAATTCATGAACTGAGAAATATCCTTCTAATAGGTTCAACCATCCATCTAAAACATCTGCATCTATTTTACCCTCAAATATGGAATTGTCAAAGTTTACTTGTACCTTAAAGGGAGTTACGCCTCCAAAGTGGTTGCTGGATGCAGATGCACTGGTGGTGGCCAGTCGTTGAAGGATTTTGGAAAAGTTATCCATCATCGCATTCCTTTTTTTTTCGAGGGCCTCCTCGAGCAATATTTTCATAGGATCTCCTGCTCCCTCATCTTTCTTTTCTTCCCTTATGGGCGACCTTCAAGGGTTTGAGAGGCTGATCTTGCAAAGGTTCAACCAGATCGACCCCTAACTCCTTATACCCCGACCTCGTTGGGGACATGCAAAGAAGGATCGAGAAAAAACAGAACAATCTGATACCACTGATCCAGATTTATGCAGGAAAAAAAAATACACATATAACCATAAATACAAAGATGCAACGGAAATAACACTTCATTTCATTAATATCAAAGAACTGAAATTTGCTTATAGACAGAATGGAAATAAACTAGCTAGGGCACTGGTAACTTATCTTTGAGAATATATGTGGCAGCTATAGGCCTCTAAACTGTGTTACAATGAGGATTTAGGGCCTATTTATTATTTAGAAACAATGGAAAACCCTAAACATCCAAAACCCTCACCCTAGGAGATGAAGCACCAAAAATATGGACCCCATTTGGGTAAATTGGCGTTTCAACTTCCTGGGGACGTAACTTTGGCATACGATCTTATTTTGACATGTACCATACCTTGTTAGATAGATCTAGCCTAGGACTAAAAATTTTGATGTGAGCAATATTGATCCATGGACCCATGTTCCTCCCGATTTTCCCAAAAAACGTCGTTTAGGGCCTCAAAATGGCTCCAGATGTTTAGGACTCGAAAAATTGCTAAAAATAGTAAGTTGTGCCAAAACCAAAAAACTGAAAGAGACAATGCTGGGGCCCCAAGTGGAATAGGTGGGTGGCTACTAGTATTCACCTGGATCAGTCCAAGTAGAGAGAGCTTCACCATGTAAATTACAACCTTCATTAACTCTTGTGGTAGTGAATCCTCTGCTAGTAGCTAGGGGAAAGATTCCTTGACCAAATATATTACCTTCATCTTTTGAATTATCAGTACATGGTAGGATTATTGTTTGCTACAATAACCTTAAAATGGCATGAATTTTGTGGGGTCACTATTACTGTAAATTCTGAAGCTTTGTAATTGCAGTTAGATTTATAAATTTCTTTTTTTAAGAAACACGTTAATGGGTGCTACTTTCTTGTTATTACTGCCATATGAATTTATTTGTAATGTGCATTTTAAATTCTTATTCATTGCTTTTTTTCCCTCATATATATATATATATATATATATATATATATATATATATATATATATATATATATATATATATATATATATATATATTAGTTCTTGATTCATGTTGTATTGAGATGTAGCATGGTATAAAAAATGACTTGCATTGTTGGCATTGTACTGATTTTTTTTATAATTCATTATGATAATTATACAAAGTCAATAAAATTCATTTTTATTAATAAAAAAAATATAAATCTCACTTTGGTCAAAAAAATTTCAATCATGGTGTAGACAGGTACTTTGTAGCAACTGTGAGAATTGTTTTCAAAGAAGAACGCCTTAAAGCATACATTAAAATTTAAGAATTTTAAATTAAAAGCTATAATTTTAATAAATCTCTAAAAAATTATATATATAACCTGTTAGCACCCTATAATTTAGAATATTGGAAAACCTAAACTATAAAACACAACATAAAACCACTTGGAGTCCAGGACCTAGCCTTCCTAGACTTAGAGAGGGCTCTCTCTGTTTTATAATTTAAATCGATTTAACTTGCTGGTTATAAGCACTGATACTAGGCTAGTTAAACTGATGGGGTTGTTTGTTTGATTGATTGTGTGGTTGGAAAAATAGGGCTGTAGAGACTATTCCATTGGGTGATGGAGTTAAAGGCTGGGATGGCACATCAACATCAAGAGTGAATCACAAGGTAAGATAACTGTGTTGAATGGATCTTAAGAGTTGTATGAATTATGAAGTGAAGGAAAAAATAAGTTTAGTAGTGACTAAAGAGAAATTAAGCATTATTTAATCATACTCTAGCAGAAAACATTCAGATTGTAAATGCAGACATAGTTAAGGCGCTCCGACAACGAATCTTAATCTAAAATTTATGATTCACAATTAGATGAGCGGATACACGGTAGAGAAAATGATGGAAACATTTAAACAAAGAAGAAACACATCACCATTTTAACACAATTCAAGAATCCTATAACTAGTCTTTGATTATCGATGTCCAAATTCAAAAATTACAGTGCACCAATAGTAGTTCTTACAATACAGGTGCTCAATTCTCCAACCCTTGTTAATGAGAATTCTAGCAATATTTAACTAACAACTAAGTTGTTTTTCCCTAATCTACTCTGGCAACCTTTTTATTACAAAAAAACTAAAATTAGACAACTATGGCCATGCAAGGCCCAAACAAAGAAAATCTCTGACCAACACCACCTGTAGAATTTATTATGGTAACTCTTCAATAATGAAAAACTCAGGCGGCTCTTCGTGAATCAACAAAGTGGTTTGAAGGTGGTTGTGATGGTTTCGAAGAGGTAACCAATGGAGGCTCTAACATCTGGCTCTATTCTGTAGAAAAATAGCATTTAGTAATTAATCTGGTGCACTACTAGCCACTTCTCATTGATTGTTGTCGGTGCTGGTGCCTCCTGTTGCTCCTTTAGTCTCCGTTGTTCGATATCGACATAAATGCCCAACTCCATTTTACTATCTTTTTTATTTATGACGTTCAGCCTCCACCTACCTTTTACCACCCTTTTCAGGTTTGGCCCGAGTCTTTCTACTGTGCGTAGCCTATTTCCTCATAAATGGTTCACAAACCTTATATGCCTGGTTGTGGAGGGATGGCAGTTGGCGGACGTGGTGCAGCAGCAGTGGTAGTCACCAAATGAATACGACGACAGTTTGGAGGCATGCGAAATTTTTTTTTTGGAGGGGGTCTTAGGTGGTAAGCAGTAATATAGAAGGTGGGTGCAAAAAAACGGAAGGGTGATGCATAGTGGGGAGGGGGTAAGTGATACCACCCATTTCGCCCCCACCCGCTATGGTTAAATCTCAGAAGCTGAGGGGGGGTGCGAAATGCACCAGGACCGTCAGATGAGGAGGGGCTACTTTGAGATGGAGGAAATATGGAGGGTGAGGAGGAGAAGTTAATGACGTGGTGATAAGGTGGGACCAGACTCGACCCTTTCTGTCTTTTTGCTACCCGAGCCCTTTCGACTGTTTTCATCCCTTTTTTGAATTGAAATAACGTAAAAAACCATTCACCCAGACTTGAAATCCTTTAGGCCTTTTCTCTGAAATACATCACATCCACACCAACATCGCACTTCGCACGACGCAGGTCTTAACATTTACCCTTCACACTTTAATCTTTAAAACTTGAGATGCGTGATTTGCGATCCGGCCCCACCGCATTTCATATCGCACTTCGGCATTTTTAAGATTTATCTTTGCGAATAATTTATAAAATTTGCGATGTGCGATCGGTGATTGAGTCCCACCAGGCATCGCACATCGCATGTTGACACTTTTAACATTTCTCTTGGAAGCTAACTTCTAAGACTTGCGATGTGCGATTTGCGAAGGGAGATGTGTGGGGGAGGAGATGAGTGATGCGGTAGGGCAGAAGTGGGACCACAACCACATTGCACATCACAATGTATAGCGTTTAGTTATAAGATATGGGATTAGCTTTGAAACTTTGCAAAATGAGGGGAAGAGGGACCCAATGGCGGTGCAGTGGAGTTTTTATGAATCAACGAAGGTTTAAAGCGATAAGTGTATTATGAAGTTGATGTGTTATATCAATGGTTTAGCTATAAGCTGTGGGGGTTAAATTTTAAACTTATCGAAATGTGGGGAAGAGGGACCCACTAGAGATGCGAGGGAGTTTTTATGAATTGGCGACGGTTTAAAGTGGTAAGTGTATTATGAAGTTGATATGGTATATCAATGTATTGTGACAGTTATGAAATGAGGGTAGAGCTACGGAGGTGGGGCCGACTTACCGTATCTCAAATTAAAATGAATGGATTGCGGGGGCTTAACAAAGGTAATTAAAATGCGTCTAAGGTTTATATAACATGAATGTCAATGGGTGGTGGAGCTTATAACATAAAGTCCAAAACTTTATAATAACTGGGTTTATAAAGTAACAAGCCTCGACAGGTTATATACAAGGGTTTTGGGGCTTGAATGGGATTCAGAGCATTTCATAATATGGAGGAAATGAGGTGGGAAAGAGGCTGAATGAAATGAAATGGAATGAGCGAATAAATGAAGTTTTATCCCCATCACACCTTGTCAGCAACAATTTTTCTCCTTTCCATTGAACTATAAGGAAAATTGATTCATTTGATGCTCATTGAAAGTCAGGGTCTCCCTTTCTTCTCTGAAAATAAATGATATCCATATAATATTATTTTCAGTTAATGAACAATATAATCAGTGATCAGTCACCTTGTGATACTGTGAAATACATGAGTCTAACAGTGGTTCCAACTAGGGATGGCAACTCCTTTAGGAGGTGTCAATAAAATCATGGACTACTGGTCTGATCCCAATATGTGCAACTTAATCTGCTAGGAAAATTAGTGACTGGAAAATAGTTGATTTCTTCCTCTGAATTTGACTGATAAAAATAGACCACATGATTGGCTAGCCAAATTATTACCACACTGAAACTTGAACTGAAACTACAATTGAACTTATCCACTGCAATCCTTCAAGCTGGACATATTACTGCACCTTGAAAACTTGAATGGTGAAACCAGAACTGAGCTGAAACTAAAGTCTGAAACATACTGATCTAAAAATGAAAAGCAATCTCAAACTAAAATTTGAAAGATGCTCAGAGTGTTGAGCTTATTTTCACACCTACCTATCCTAATCTAACTTGGAGATGATATATACACTAAGTGAACTCCTTTCTCCAATGCAACCAATCAAGTAAATTACTACATGATTGATTCTTGTTCACCTTTTTGAGTAGGCTAAAAAAACGAAAGGGCCAATCCCACATAGTAGTGCTCAAACTTTTTCTTAAACTCTACAAAAAACCATTCCTGTCATAACATACTCCTTTAGATGATTCTAAGAAACCAACAAAAGGATCTTGGAACAATATCTGGCCGTGAGGATTTAAATAATAGACTTCATCTAGGGCTTCTCTTTGTCCCACTTTTTCATACTCAAGATCTTTCTGAAATAGAATATCTACATATTCTTCATGGTCATCTGACATTTCATCCTCATTATACACCACTATGATGTCCTCAAGCAAACCTGATATGTCTTGAATGAGTTGGCTGAATTTTGTTGGAAGGCCATCAGTCTAATGAATAGGAGCACTTTTTGGCTATAGGCCTTCTTGGGAAGGTACAAAAACATTAGTATCAATTTTTTCTTTTGTTTCTTTATGAGGAAATGCTTTAGTCCATAAGTTAGCAGTAAAACAAATAGACATAATCTCTTCATTACATAAAAATTGAGAGGTTGTCTGCATGCTTAGAATCTGATTGATTTCTTCTTCAGTTAAAGGATGAGGGAGTATTTGTTTTCTTTGTATTGAACAACAATTGTTTTCTTTCTCTTGTGAAGACTGATCATGAGGCTGAATGTCTTCTTTAGCCTCACACAAAAGAGTAGATGAAACATCATTTGTCCCCACAAAGAGATTTTGTGGATCTTCTTTCATTTCCTGATTAATTTCATTTTCAACTAACTTCTCTTGGCTTTCATGACAGTTAGCTTGAGAATGAAATTCATGAATTGCTTCTAAGATATCCTTAGGATGCCAATTTCCTAAATCTTCATCAATATTTACAAGGTATTGTATGAGATCTTGAGATTGATCACAACAATTTTTAGCTAATGATAAAGATGGATAATATTATTTATAATGCTGATAAAACACCCTGTGGAAATATTTTAAAGAAAACAAACTACCAGGGTTCAAAAATTCATACCATTCTCTCACTTTCCCTTCTAATGTTTCCATGAACATCTTCATGATGCAATCCTCATGCCATTCACCCTTCAACTTCCATGAATGTATATGAAATTTAATGAGATGTAACGAAGCATCATCAACATTATCGTCTTGAAAAATAGGAAGGTTTCTTTGCCAATTTACCTGAGGAATTTTATGTGGGAATCTAGGAATGTGATCTCTGTCCATTGGAGCATACATGTGTTGTATTCTTGGATCCATCTTGTCAATCAGTCAGAGAGTGGGGTCACTGTATATTCACAACCAATCTGGATTCTTTTACCAATGGAGTCTTTAGGTCAACTAGAAACTGTGAAGTCACTAGGTGGATGATTTCAACTTTCTTGTGTTCGACTACTGTCCACCATCAACAACTAGATACCAATATTGGAACATACCTGAATCATATAATATTTTTACTGGGGTTTCTGAGTTCTGATAAAATATTAGGATTTTTCAATAACTCATTTCCCAACGGATTATCCATTATTTTAGCACCCTATAATTTAGAATATTGGAAAAAATAAACTATAAAGCACAATATCAAACTGCTTGGAGTCTAAGACCTAACCTTCCTAGAACTAGAGAGGGTTCTCTCTGTTTTATGATTTAAATCAATTTAACTTGTTGGTTATAAGCAATGATATTAGGCTAGTTACAATGATAGGGTTGTTTGTTTGATTGATTATGTGGTTGGACATATAGGGATGCAAAGGATATTCCATTGGGCGATGGAATCAAAGGCTGGGATGGCACATCAACATCAAGAGCGAATCACACGACAAGCTAACTATGTTGAACAGATCTTAAGAGCTGTATGAATTATGAGGTGAAGGAAATAGTAAGGCTCAGTAGTGACGAAAGAGAAATTAAGAATTCTTTAATGAGACTTCAACAGAAAAAATTTAGATTGTAAATGAAGACAAAATTTAGGCACTCCGACAGCGAATATTAATCTAAAATATTTGATTCACAATTAGATGAGCGGATACACAATAGAGAAAACGATGGAAACATTTAAACAAAGAAGAAACACATCACCATTTTAACACAACTCAAGAATCCTGTAACTGGTCTTTGATTATCAATGTCCAACTTAAAAAATTACAGTGTGCCAATAGTAGTTCTTACAATATAGGTGCTCAAATATCCAACCCTTGTTAATGATAATTCTAGTAGTATTTAACTAACAACTAATTCAGTTCTCCCTAATATACTCTAGCAACCTTTATTTATTACAAAAAAACTAAAATTAAACAAGTGTGGCCATGCAAGGCCCAAACAAAGAAAATCTCTGACGAACACCGCTTGTAGAATTTATTATGGTAACTCTTCAAGAATGCAAAACTCAGGCAGCTCTTCGTGAATCATCAAAGTGGCTTGGAGGCGGTTGTGATGGTTTCGAAGAGGTAACCGATGGAGGCTCTGACATCTGGCTCTGTTCTGCATAAAAATAGAATTTAGTAATAATCAGGTGCAGCGTTGGCCACTTCTCATTGATTAGTGTCAGTGATGGTGCCTCATGCTGCTCCTTTAGTCTCCGTTGTTCGATCTTGGCATAAATTCCTAACTCGACTTTACCGTCTTTTTTCTTTATGACGTTCAGCCTCACCCTACCTTTTACCACCCTTGTTGGGTTTGTCCTGAGTCTTCATGCTATGCATATCCTATTTCCTCATAAATAGCGCACAAGCCTTATATGCCCGGTTGTGGAGGGATGACAGTTGGCGGACATGGTGTAGCAGTAGTGGTAGTGGACGAATGAATACGACGACGGTTTGGAGGTGTGAAAAAACAAATTTCAGAGGGAGTATTAGGTGGTAATCAATAATATAGAAGGGGAGTGCAAAATAACGGAAGGGTCACGCATAGCTGGGATGGGGTAAGTGATACCACCCATTTTGGACCCCGCCCCACCCAATGGTAAAATCTCGGAAGGTGAGGGGGGGGTGCGAAATGCACGAGGACCACCAGATGAGGAGGGGTTGCTTTGAGATGGAGGAAAGATGGAGGGTGAGGAGGAGAAGGTAATGAAATGGCAGTAAGGTGGGACCAGACTCGATCCATTCTATCTTTTTGCTACACAAGCCCTTTCAGCCATTTTCAACCCTTTTTTGAAGCAAAACAACGTAAAAAACCATTCACCCAGACTTGAAATCCTTTAGGCCTTTGCTATGAAATACATCGCATCTGTTCCAAAATCACACTTTGCACGGCACAAGTCTTAACATTTACCCTTCTCACTTTAATATTTAAAACTTGCGATGTGAAATTGGGGCCCACTAGACATTTCACATTGCACATCGGTATTTTTAACATTTATCTTCGCAGCTAACTTGTAAGAATTTTTATGCGTGATCTATGAAGGGTGATTCATGGGGGAGGAAATTAGTGACGTGGCAGGGCGGAAGTGGGACTGCGACCGCAACGCACATCGCAATGTATAGCATTTAGTTATAAGTTGCGAGGGTTAACTTTTAAACTTTGCAAAATGCGGGGAAGAGGGACTCACTTGCAATGCGGCGGATTTTTTATGAACAAGTGAAGGTTTAAAGTGGTAAGTGTATTATGAATTTGATGTGGTATATCAATGGTTTAGTTATAAGCTATGGGGGTTAACTTTTAAACTTTACGAAAAGCGGGGAAGAGGGACCCACTGGCGATGCGGTAGATTTTTTATGAATCGGCGAAGGTTTAAAGCGATAAGTGTATTATGAAATTGATGTGGCATATCAATGTATTGTGACAGTTATGAAATAGGGGGTAGAGCTATGGAGGTGGGGCCGACTTACCCTATCGCAAATTAAAATGAATGGACTGCGGGCACTTCACAAAGGTAAGTCAAATGTGTCTAAGGTTTATATAACATGACTATTGATGGGTGGCGGAGCTTATAACATAAAGTATGAAAATTTATAATAACTGGGTTTATAAAGTAATAAGCCTTGAAAAGTTATATACGTGGGTTTTTGGGTTTGAATTGGATTTAAAGAATTTCAAAATATGGAGGGAATGAGGGGGGAAAGAGGGTGAATGAAATGAAATGGAATGAGGGCTGAAATGAAGTTTGATCCCCATCACACCTTGTCAACAACAATTTTTCGCCTTTCCACTGAACTATAAGGCAATTTGATTCATTTGATGCTCATTTACAGTCAGGGTATCCCTTTCTTCTTTGAAAATAAATGATATCCATAGAATATTATTTTTAGTATATGAACAATCTAATCAGTGACCAGTCACCTTGTGATACTGTGAAATACATGATTCTAACATAACCAAAGAAGAAATATTTTTAAATATTATATATTACTAATTTGAAACTTAGTTTTCCACAGGTATCCTTTTAAATAAAGAAAGATAGAGATAAATAGTATAAGAAAGTCTGAAATGTCTCAATAAAATCAGATTAAGAATATTTATAAAATTTATATTTATTTAGCCCTGGTTTATGTTTATTTTGAAAATTTATAGAGTTTTTATCTATTCAAATTTCAATTTAGGTTTATTTTAAAGAATTTATACCTATTTTAGATTTTATAATGATCATATTTACTTTATGCAAAGAATAGAAATCGAAATTGAGAAGGTTTACAACAACAGGAAACATGGTAAATATAGTCAAAATTTAAAGTCGAGGAAGATATCACAAAAGACAAGTTTATATTTACAAGTCACTAGCCTTAACCCTAGCCTTGCTTTACACATAAAGGTGCCAAACATACTGGGATATGAAATTGTTGTCTAAGTAATAATTGTTAGGCGTTTTGATCTCGTTGTTATCCATTAATGGTGCCAACTTTTATTTTTAAAATCATGTTTTGTTAAAATAGCCTTCATATGAAAAAAAAACATATGTTTCATAATTTTTTGTTTGATCTGCCCATCAACATTAATAAGTCAAATAGTACCGACACCCATTTAGCAAAGGAAATCAAGCAACAGATAACTAACTTTGCTAATTTGCAGTAAATGCTATCATTTCTGTAGGCCATGGCTACCCCAGTATCATTAATATTTTATACACATTCCTGCAGGCCATGGCTGCCTCGGTATCATTAATATTTTCTGCAAATTTCTACAAGACATGGCTGCCTCGGTATCATTAATGTATGTAGAGAAATTGGTAGAGGTTAGAGTTAGGTATTTCGGTTGAAGGAGGTTGTAAATGAATGGCCTAAAACATTTCAATCGTCTAACATTCGATCTGATGGTGTAGACAACATTTGATATGATGGTGTAGACAGGTACACCATGGCAGCTAGGGGAATTGTTTTAAGAAAATAATGCCTTACGACATAATTAAGTGGAGTAGTTAATACTATCCAATGTAACAATTAAGATTAAAAGCGATTGTTTAAAAAAATATCTTATGTTAACTGAAATTATTAACTCCACTAAACTATTAATTTAAGTATTTTTTAGAAAGTTAAATTTAACAATGGTCAATGATACATGTACGTCTCTATTGTTTATAGTTTCAAGTCTATTTAATCATGGAATCAAAGAAATTAACTGAACAACTCTTATCAAAGTGTGTTTTTTCATTCTTTCTACCTCGATGTGAATCTTTTCAAAAATCCCAAACATGCACAGGAAGAACAACTGATTGTATTTTCATATATCTACATTATTTCAGGGCCACTGACCTGAAGGTTAGTTTCTATTTGGTAGTTTCTCATATTTGGGCTGCTGCAGGGATTATTTCTGAGGCTTTCTGCATATTCAAACCTTATAATGTTCATCTTTGACCCAATCAGTTGGACTTTCTCGTGTTGTTGGAAACTCTCATGGCAACACGGTCAAGCTAGACACCATATTGGTGTATAAAACTCCTTTGTTTGTGGGACAAGGGACCTACCTCCCCACAACTATTCCACTACTAAGTCTACAAAAGCATACATACTCTACCCCTCCAATTTTGAACTTGTAACCTCTTAGGAATAAACACACACTCTTAAATATTAGATTTAATACATTTGATATATTCAATTTAATAAATCTGATTTTGACATATTTTATAATATGTTTTATAGTGTTTCTGGATTTTTGAGAATATATGCCAACCTATCCTAGTGGTGTACAACACAAGTATGTATCACTCAAATATTCATGGTGGTGTACAACACAAGTATGTATCACTCAAATATTCATGGTGGTGTACAACACAAGTATGCATCACTCAAATATTCATGAAATGTATTGGATTTATGATATTAAAATTAAAAATTTCGTATCAATAAAATTTCAAACTCTTGTCTTTCCTTTTTGGCTTTTTCAGGTTCTCCATTTGGAAATATATTTAACATTTTCATAGTCTATATATAACAGCTGAAGTCAAATATTTTTTCAATTAAACTTATACAGAATATCATTTCAAAGCTTGGTTATATCTCTCATTTTCCAATTAAACTAATATCAAACATGCATTTCAAATTTTAATGCGTATGCGAGAATCGAATCCTAATGAATTAAAAAAAACTTTCAAATTTTCACCACCCACCTACCAAAAAAAACTATACTTATATAATTTATTTATCATTTGAATTTAAAAATGTATTTGAAATTTTGTTAATGTTTAAATTTTTATATTTTTATTATGTATGTGAAATTTGAATTTTGATAAATTTTAGTATAGATTTATCTTAACTCGGGACCTAGTAAGCACTCAAAGGGATGTAGATGTCTAGTTAAGAAGGATTTAAATAAGTCATATTTGAGAAAAATACCATGACAAAAAACATAAGTTTGAAATAGCATGGAAAAAACGGAGTTGTCTTTACTACGACTTTTTGGAGTTACCAGTGCCAGAATCCAGCAGAAAAAATTGAGGTGAAATCTTAATTTGTGTTATTTAAACTTGATTTTTGATTGTATATATGGATTATGGATTCAACACCCTAATAAAAATCCTAGAGCACTTCAATTGTGCAAAGATTATCCATCAAACTTGTGAAATCAATAAATTCCTACTGGATTTTAGAGAAATTAGACCAGAAAAATCCATGAAAGAAACTTCCATAAAGTCTCACTAAAAACAACTCAAAACAACTCGCTAAAAAACCATAAGCTAGAGAATTTTATGTTTTTTATTTTATTTTCTATTATTTTATTTTATTTTATATTATTTTATTTTGAATTTAATTAAATTTTGTTTTACTTTAATTAAGTTAAAATATTCAACATTAAAACATCTTAAAATTTTATGTTTTTTATTTTAATTTAATTTATTTTTAATTTAATTGAGTTAAAATGTTAAAAATTACAACATATTCCTATACTAAAGAAGAGATTACTTATCAAAATAATTAAAAGAAAAAATTTTTAATTTCATATCTATAATTTTCTTTTAATTCCATGTTTATATGATTAACAAACATACATCTTTAGACACTTTTGATAAAAATACTTAATGTTTTGTAAAAATAATATTATTTGAAACATAATATTGTATAAAAAATATATATTGTTTTCATTTTATTGATTACAATTATATATATATATATATATATATGAAATTAGTTATAGTCAACTAAAGTTTTTTAATTCCTGAATAGAATTAAATGTATATTGAAATACAATATTGGTATTACATCATAATAGAAAAATATCAAAATACATTAACTGGATAATCATAGTTTAAACAAAATTTAGTTTCAATTTACCATAAGGGAAACACAATATTTTAATGATCTACAAAGTCGTTTGTCCTAAATAAAAGGAAGTGCCACAAAACAAACTTATCAACTACTAAGCTGTAATAAAAAGACCTTCTGTCATACATAAAAGGAAGTCAAGAGTTAGAAGAAGTCACTGGAGAAAGTTGTTTTGCACTAGATCCTAGAGAAGCTGGAGTATCTATATCACAATGGAGGTGGCTTTCTAAATGGGCTATCTTGGCATCCAATATTTCTAGGAAAACACATTGATCACACAAGACATGCTTAATGTCATTCAAAGAAGAGAAGATGTCATAGTGCTACTCTTGTTTTTCTTCTAGGAACCACAATATATACATCCATCTTTGTCCTGACTTTCAATTGTAGCTAGGTTGAAGGTGTCAAGGAGGCCACTCACATAGATGATTCTAGCCATTAAGAGAAACACCCCAACCAATGAACAATACCATCAAACCAAACAACATTATCGTTTATTCCTCCATCCCATTCATGTTGCAAGCACCATACCTTCTAAAAAATAGGGATAAGACCATTGCCCAAACAAAAAAATACCACCACAATAGTAATAGTTGGCACAATCAGGATTGTTACAAATAAAATAAGGAAATAATTCCATAGGAAAAATGTTAAGCTACCATGCACTGGCCCCTTGTCACCAATGGTGACCAAAGGAAATCCCACCTATAGAGCGGGAAGGAGTGTACTGCAAATAAGGAGAGAACTAGGATGGATGCTTGCCATGTTAATTAAGAAATGAGAGCTCACATGCTTGTGCGTGAAGGGGGTTGGGCGCACTACCAACCACATAAATATTTCTCTTGTTGGTAGGTGGCGGGTTCTCCTCTCAACCTCCTATCCTGCTTCAATGTAACAACCCCTGGTTGATTTTCTATGTAAATTAAATAACACCTGTTAGTGTTAGTATTTCCATCCTGCCATCAGTGATAAAAAAATCCTCTTTTCGTATCATTTTAGGGGTCCCACTTAGAAATTTTTTTCATTCCACTAGGTCATGCAAAAATCTGGTCACTGATTAGGGTATTTAGATCATTACTACTCCTTTCACCTCCATGGTCAATGAACATCATCATGGTTAGGTCATTCATTGTTGAAAATTTATTATCAAAGCTGCAAAGAAACTAAAACTCAAGTTAATTTTCTCATTCCACATTCAAGATACATATCTCTACCAAGAAAGCTCACTCCCACTCTCACAAAGGCCATTTTATGCCATCAAAAGACAAGTTTTCCTCTTATGTTGTGCTTTTTCCAAATGGAGTTGTGTTTTCCCAAGGGTACCCAAATCATCATTGCAAAAGGTTGCTTCAACAATTTCAGGTTCCAAACTATCACTGCCAAGTAATTTCTTTTGTGTTTACCATATTTGTCTCTGAGTTGTGCTTGGAAAGCTCATTTCCCTCTCCTAGGGTTTTGAGGACATTTTTCTTGGTTTCATGACTTCCATGATTAAATCATCAACAAGAATTGTATCCTGATGCTCTTACACCTTCCCCTATCATTAATATACCTTCCTAAACACTTCCCATCACTCATATCCCTCAAAATCATAATTTTTCCACAAGCTCTAGCCTATTTCTACAATTTGACACTTTTCTATATTAGGCCCATGTTTTTCCCTTTTGGACCCCTTCCCCTCACTAAATATTTGAAATTTCACTTTCCGATAATTCATAAATTCCCTCCCTACATCCAAATATTTACTAATAATTTATAAGCCCCCTATCCCCTTTATTTCCCTTCATTCTTATAAATTTGCCAAATCCCCTGGTTTTCCTGCACTAAACCCTGATTTCCTCTCCCATTGAGCTAGGTTTTTCTATGGAATCAGAGACATATAAGTAGAGGAAGCATAAGTGAGGTCATATTGGAAATTATGATGCCATTCTAACTCATAAACATCATGTCTCCATGATTTTTCAAGAAGTCATTCCAAGGGACAAATCATTTGCCACACATAGGGCTAGTTTTTCTTCAAAGTATTTTTCTGACCAAATAGAGATGAATTTTACAAAAGTGAAAGAGGTTTTTGTCCATAATAGGTCAAGGAAGAAAAAATCCTTCATTTTTTATACATATTTCATGGTTTTGGAGAAATTTCAAACATACAGTTGCTACAAGAGAGTTTCTGCACTTCTGGAGTAACCTTGGGAAAATCAACTTTTCTCCTTGATGGATTGTCCAAATGACTTGCTTGATATGTCAGATGACACTTATACTAGGAGATATTTCTAATGAGCTATCATGACCTCAATTTTTAATTTATAAAGCCTTCCAAAATTTTCCTTCAAGATCACATTGCATTTTTTCACCCTCATTTTGCACTTGTTGAGCAATCTTAGCAGAATTGATTTTTGAGCAGCTAACTTGATCATTTTCAGTTCTTGATAGGTCCATTATGTATCTAAGAGAGAGATATTTTCAAAGAGCTATCATGACTCAATATTGACACCAGGAAGACCTCCAAAAGCGGGCTGCAAGTTGGCACTGTTGTAATATCCCCAACTGTTTAATCTGTTGGACCAAATCATAATAGTAGTAGACTAATAAATAAATTAATAAATAAAGCGGCATTGGCCCATGGTTTTTCCTTTTGGGTTTTTTTGACCCCAGGTATTTTCCCATGGTTTTTCCAAGTAGCCTGACTATAAAAGGAGGAGGAGGAATGAGAGAAACTAATGGAATTTAATCTTTTCTTCATTGATATTCTAAAAGCTCAAAGGAGTTTTCAAGTGAGGATTTTCAGATGAGATCCTCAAGCTTCCTTCAGTGAGATTCGATCTCACCCTAGTAAGTAAACCCAACTTCGGTGATTTCTTTGATCACCCTAGCTGGTCGCATTCATTCCATATTTGTTTTGAAAGGGGTTTTCGTCTATTTTTACTTTACACTTTATGAGCGTGGATTGAGATTTGTCCTGCCGGTTTTATTATAATTATTTGCATTGCCAAGAGTTATTAATTGGCATTAGGATTTAATTGACCCATCTACGTTGTTGGTCAAACTGCTTCTATTACATGGGCTAAATTCCTTAATAAATGATATTGGGTGGATTTCCTTAGGGCTTGTTTAAATATGGTGATTGGAACTTAATTATGTGTATATGTTCTCATGAGGGTTTTTTTATAATAAGAATATTAATTTACTGTTATATTTTTACTATTATTATAGCAGTGGAATTATATATTTCTTAAAGGATTTTATAGTGGTATCAGAGCTTCATCATGGCCAGCTATGGGATGCCAAGGAAGGAGAAAAAAAAGGGTATTACTATCAATTGGGAAGTAAAAAGGGCTAGGAGTCAAGGGAAAAATGAAGCGGAAGAAAGACCAATGGGTGATCACGAAAATACCAAACTTGAAGATGCCTTACAAAAGATCTCCGACACTCAAAACACCATCATGGAACTCCTTAAAGTACAGATCGGGCAAACTAATCTGCAAAGAAATAATGGGGAAGGAGGTTCCCATTCAGGTGGGGATGGTCCACCACAGGAGTATATCAATGTTTGTAGCAACGGTCCATCACAAAAACATGTCAACACTCAGAGAAGCCCTTTTAGCCAGCCAACCATGCCTCCATTTTTGGATGACTCCTCCAGGGAGCAAGACTGCCCTTCACCAATTGCAGAAATGGTTATCGCATGGATTAAATAATATGATACGTTGCCTCCCAACGTGGAAGCGACCCTGAGCCTTAATGAATTTTACTACATGAGGAGAAAAAAACAAAGGAAGGAAACCACATATGGGGGTCATCAGTCAAATGTAGATTTGCAGAAGGCTGTGGGAAAGGTAACTCTTCCTTATTTTTATGGATCGTCAAAGTGTTTTTCACGGTCATGGGTACATAAATTGGATACATATTTCCAGCTCAATCACATGCGGGAGAAGGATTCCATCAAATATGCCACACTTCATCTTGATAGAGAAGCACATGAATGGTGGCAACATGGTATGACCACTTTGGGACATGCCAACATCATCTCTTATAAAGAATTCACATAGAGGTTAATAGAAATATTTGATAGGAAGGATCCTAAGATGTAATTCCGGGAGCTAACCCAACTCCGACAGATAGGGAGCCTTGAATCTTATGTTGCAGAATTCCAGAGGCTTGTAGTAATGGTCAACGACCTCTCCATGACCCGGTTGGTAATGTTATTTATAGAAGGGTTGTCAGAACCCCTACGAGGTTGGGTCAGGTCCTACCAACCTACCACCTTGCAAGATGCAATTAATTGTGCAAGGGATATGCAGGATGCAGTACCCAAGAATAGATTCCTACCTAAATTTTATATTCCTCAGAAAAGGGAGGAAGTCAAGCAGCAAGAACGAGAGCCATTTGGTAAGGGGCAGCTGGATGATGAGACCATGAAAGATCTCAGAAGGAGAAAGATATGCTTCTCTTTTCAAGAACCTTGGGCACCAAGACATCAGTGTACTAAAGAGAATGCCCACTATATTGAAGTATTTTATGAAGGCGAAGATGAGGAAGAGAATCCAAAGCTAGATCAAGGGGAATTACAAGGCATGGGGACAATATAGGAAGAAATCCATGAAGGAGTCATTGCTTCTCTTACAGGGGTCCCAAGATATCACACCCTCCAGGTTAGGGGAACCATACAAGGACAAAAGGTTACTATGCTAATTGATGGTGGGGCCTCCCACAACTTCATTGATGCAGAATTCGTAGCTAGAAGGGGACTAGCTACTGAATAATTTGACGGCTTTACAGTTTTACTTCCTCGAAAGAAAGAGCACAACCGCATGCCATGCACTAAGATAGTTCCTGAAATGAGCCTAGAAATGGGAAACTACACAGTTACAGATAACTTCGTTGTCGTAGACTACTGAGACTATCTTGTAGTATTGGGGGTATAGTGGCTATATTCTATCAGAACTCATAAAGTAAACTACCAAGAATTGTAACTCGCATTCACAGGACCAGATGGTAAAAAGTTGAAGTTAAGAGGAATGCATGCATATCCTCCCAAGGTTGTGACATCTAATTGGATGGAGGCAGACCTTTGACATGGGGATATTGTATGGGCAGTAAAGTGTCAAATCATGGAGAAGAAACTAGTAGAACAACAGAAGGAGTAGTCCCTTGATATTATGGCACTATTGCAAAAATACCAGAAGGCCTTTGGAGATATACCCCCAAAACGACCACCTAATAGGGGATCTGAGCACATCATCGAACTATAGGAAGGGGTCCAAGTTGTCATCACTACCCCTTATCGACACCCTAAAGCGTACAAGGATGAGATAGAAAAGGCAATAAAATAATTGTTGGCATTAGGACACATTCGACCGAGCTTGAGCCCTTTTGCTTCGTCCGTAGTATTGGTCAAAAAAAAGGATGGGTTCCTGAGGATTTGTATAGATTATCAAGCACTGAATAAGAAGACCATCAAAAATGGATATCCTATCCCCAGGATCGACGAATTGATGGATGAGTTAAAGGGAGCCAAGTACTTCTCAAAAATTGACCTTCACTCAAGGTATCACCAGATCAGGGTTCATGATCAAGACATCCCAAAACCAGCTTTTAGATGCCACTATGGACATTATGAGTTCTTACTAATGTCTTTTGGGTTGACCAACACCCCTCTGACATTCCACTCATGCATGAACCATGTATTCAACAAGCAACTGTGTAAATTTGTTTTGGTCTTCTTCGATGACATCCTGATATTCAGTGAAACATGGGAATAGCATCTGCAGCACCTGGACAAGGTCTTGGGAATATTGGGGGCACAAAAATTTTATGCCAAAATCTCTAAATGTGAGTTTGGGATGACGGAAATGCTATATCTGGGTCACATCATTAGGGGCTAGGGTGTTAAGGTCCACCAAGAGAATATTGAAGCCATTCTCAATTGGCCAACTCCAAAAAATGTAACAGAGTTAAGGAGCTTCTTGGGTATTTGTACTTATTATAGAATATTTGTAAAGGGATATTCACAGTTAGCAGCCCCTCTTACTGACTTGAAAAATAGAGGAGCTTTTTTATGGACATAAATAACCCAGGAGACTTTTGAGCGGACGAAGGAAGTCATGAGTTCATGTCCAATTCTAGCCTTTCTAGACTTCTCTCAACCCTTTGTATTGGAGTGTGATGCTTCTGGGGAAGGAATCGGGGTTGGCCTAACACAAAACCTTCATCCCATTGCTTTTGAGAGTAGAAAGCTACATGATTATGAACGCTCTTACTCCATTTATGACAAAGAAATTTTGGCTATTATGCATGCATTTGCCAGGTTTCGTTCATATCTAGTGGGGAAATGGTTCAAAGTCAAAATTTATCACAATAGTCTCAGATACTTCCTCGATCAGAAGGGATTAAATGAAAGGAAACAAAAATGGGTCAGTAAGATCCAAGCCTATGATTTTGAGATTGAATATGTCAAAGGAAAAACAATGCAGTTGTAGATGCCTTTTCAAGGAGACCAACTACCTTCTCTCTCATAGATATTGTGGATGATTGGAAGTCCCATATTTTGGTGGGATACTCAAAAAATTAATCAGTTTGTAAGATCCTTGATGGACAATCATCAGACAACTGTTATAGAGTTTTCAATGATATTGTCTATTATAAGGATCAAATCTATCTAGTACCCGAGTCTCAATTTAAGATGAAGATTCTACAAGCAGCCCATGACTCCCCTTTAGCTAGACATCCAGGATTTCTGAAGACTTATAGGACCATGAAGGAAAGTTTCACATGGAAGGGACTCAAGAAGGACATTATCAAATATGTTAAGGAATGTAGTACGTGTCAAAGTAATAAGGTTGAACATACACACCCGACAGGTTTATTACAACCACTACTCATTCAAGAACAAAAATGGGAGAGTATATCCATGGATTTCATTACAGGGATACCCTCCTCACAAGGTAAAGATTGTATTTTTGTGGTGGTGGAACATCTCACCAAGTACGCTCACTTCTTTGCAATCCCCTCCAAAAGTTCTACATCTCAAATAACAGAAATATTCTTCCAGGGGGTATTTCGTCTATATGGTTTTCCCAAAACCATTTTGAGTGACCATGATAGTAGATTCATGGGAGCATTCTGGCAAGATTTATTCGAGTTAGCTGGAACAAAACTCACCCCTAGTACCAGTTATCACCTGCAGATAGATGGACAAACATAAGCAGTGAATAAATGGGTGGAAGGTTACTTACGAGACTATGTCACAGGAAAAAAATGAGCATGGACCAAGTGGTTGTACTTAGGAGAATACTACTATAATACCATTTATCACATGTCCATAGGGATGTCACCTTTCCGAGCCTTATATGGATATGAGGCACTATCTTTCATAGATACAACGTTTGAAGATAGTAGAGCACCATTGGAAAAGGATTGGATCCAAGGGTATCAAGATATTATGAGAGCCCTTAAAGACAATATAAATATGACACAGAATCAAAAAAACTTATATGCAGATTGTCGAAGGATAGAGAGCAGTTTTGAAGTGGGAGATGTGGTTTATCTCCGACTTCAGCTGTACAAGCAGTCTACCTTGAAGAAGAAGGGGGCGGAAAATTAAAGCCATGATTTTACGGGCCCTATCAAGTTATTTGGAAAATAGGAGAAGTGGCATATGAGCTAGAGCTTCCCACAGAGAGAAAAATTCATAACATATTTCATGCCTCCTGTTTGAAGAAAGCATTAGGATCAAACATAAAATCATCACTAGAATTACCGCCACTAGATGAAGAGGGCCGTCTTCAACTGGTTCCTAAGGAGGTGTTGGAGGTTGGAGAAAGAAAGCTTCGAAGCAGAATCATCTATGAATATTTTGTACGATGGAAACATCCGCCCATCGAGGATGCCACTTGGGAAGGAGAACACATAATGCAGCATCCAACATTGAAATTTCTTGAGGGAAAGAAATTTTGGGCGGTGGGATCTGTAATATCCCCAACCATTTAACCGGTTGGACCAAATCATAATAGTAGTAGACTAATAAATAAATTAATAAATAAAGCGACATTGACCCATGGTTTTTCCTTTGGGTTGTTTTGACCCTAGGTATTTGCCCATGGTTTTTCCTTTTGGGTTGTTTTGACCCCAGGTATTTGCCCATGGTTTTTCCAAGTAGCTCAACTATAAAAGGAGGAGGAACGAGAGAAACTGATGGAATTTAATCTTTTCTTCATTGATATTCTTGAAAGCTCATAGTTTTAGGTGAGGATTTTCATGTGAGATCCTAAAGCTTCCTTCGGTGAGATTCGATCTCACCCTGGTAAGAAAACCCAACTTCGGTGGTTTCTATGATCACCCTAGATGGTCGCATTCATTCCATATTTGTTTTGAAAGGCGTTTTCATATATTTTTACTTTACACTTTATCGCATGGATTGAGATCTATCCTGCTGGTTTTATTATAATTATTTTCATTGCCAAGAGTTATTAATTGGCATTAGGATGTATTTGACCCATCTACGTTGTTGGTCAAACTGCTTCTATTACATGGGCTAAATTCCTTAATAAATGATATTGGGTGGATTTCCTTAGGGCTTGTTTAAATATGGTGATTGGAACTTAATTATGTGTAATGGAGTATTATGTGTATATGTTATCATGAGGGTTTTTTTTATAATAAAAATATTACTTTGCTATTATATTTTTACTATTATTACAGCAGTGGCATTATGTGTATAGATTATCGAGCACTGAATAAGAAGACCATAAAAAATCGATATCCTATCCCCAGGATCGACGAATTGATGGATGAGTTAAAGGGAGAAAAGTACTTATCAAAAATTGAACTTCACTCAGGGTATCACCAGATCAGGTTTCGTGATCAAGACATTCCAAAAATAGCTTTTAGATGTCACTATGAACATTATGAGTTCCTAGTGATGCCTTTTGGGTTGACCAACGCCCTTGCGACATTCCACTCATGCATGAACCATGTATTCAACAAGCAACTGTGTAAATTTTTTTTGGTCTTCTTCGACGACATCCTGATCTTCAGTGAAACATGGGAAGAGCATCTGTAGCACCTGGACGAGGTCCTGGGAATATTGGAGGCACAACAATTTTATGCCAAAATCTCTAAATGAGCTCAATATTGACACCGGGAAGGCCTCCAAAAGTGGCTTGCAAGTTTGCATTGTGCACCTGACATTAGCGTTGCGCACCTGTGAAGTCTTCAGAGAATCACTTTTTGGGAGGTCAAATCAAGTCAAATCTTCAAAAAAAGTACATTTTTGGAAACTAGAAAGGACAATATTTCTAATGAGATATCATTACATCAATTTGGACACTTGGAACCCCCTCAAAAACATAGCTAAAGTTGGCACTACACATAGGACACATTTTCTTAGTTTGCTGATATTTTTCATTTTTCTCAATTTTTTCCAGTTCGACCATGGTCAATGAGATTTTTACCAACGTAAATAATGATTGTAACATTAATTATGATGTGTTTTATTTACCTAGGGTAAATACATTAGGTGAAAATTTTGATGAAATGTAATGAATCGGTTTGAAAAAGTAGGGATGAGTCAGTTTGACCTCCCTACACTCTAGGTATGTAGTTCAGTTTTTGGTGGAACAACTTCTCAACTTAGGGATTCGACCCATGAGGTTGGGAGAGGTTGTTTTAGTTATATATATTGTACTTTCTGAATCATTTTCAAAGGTTGGATATTTTTGGATGTTGATGCATTGATAAGAGACTCTAGTGTAATTTATTTGGCAGGACATTAATGAAAATATTGCAGCTATTTCTTTAGGATACCTATGGTATGGAAATTTAGCATTGTTCTTCTTATGTCTCATTATGTATGAATTTTTTGTTCCATGATCCATTTAATTTCTATGATATGCTGGTTTTTAAGTTGATAAAAAAAATACATCTATCATGCTCTGTTTTGGGAAAACCTTCATAGTCTGTCAATCTTCTTTAATTTAGAAAGAACTCATGCTTAGCCTTGCTATTTCTAGCTCGTCGCCTATCTAATCCATCCCACTCAAGAAACCCTAGAGTGTTAGGTTTTCTACCTACCTTGAACATTGAATCTTTGCAACCCTAATCTTATTTGCCATGACCTAGCCTCTTTGACCTAATTATCCTCATCCAAAAACCCAATTCAAACAAAAAAACCCTGTACTTATACCTAGCCTAAAAACCTAATTCATCTAGTCCTCTTGGCTATGAATTTGTGGAGAGATCCCTCTCTTGTTTGGTAGGGATACCTACCAAGATAAAATATTGGTCTATGGTTACCTCCATTGGGATTCTTTTTTCAACCTTAGATATTTGGCAGAGTGATACAAGACCAAGGTCAGGAGACATGTATTCCAATCTAAATGGTGGGTAAAACATCCCAGTGGGTGTCACTTTTGGTTTATTTATGGTTAAGGAAATTGGAAAAGGCACTGGTAAAGGTAAAGTGATAATAATTGACACTTCATTTATGAAAATAAAGGAAAATAAGATAAAATGGAGATGAAGGGTCACATATTTGCATGAGAGGGAAATTGAAGGAAAAATGAAGGAAAATGAAAAAAATAGAGGCCTCAATGATAAAATGATTTTGAGGATCAATTGCTAGCTTTTGATAACCTTCTGATAGTTTTCGGGTGGAGCTCTCTTCTATTTTCTCATTCTCTCTCATACTCTTGCACACTTAGAGCCTTCTTGGGGACTCCAATTTCACTTGGATTGGAGAAAGAGGGAAAATAAAAGAAGGAAAGCGCAAGGGGAAAGGTGGATAAATAAATACAACTGGATTGATTTGTAGGTAACATGTTGCATGTGTAATTTCCTTGTTGACTTATGGATGCATGATATATGCATATGGTTTTCTGGTTATCTGTTGTCATTGGCATGGAGGATTTCCTGGATTGACATTGGTTTTAGCATTTCCTTGCCATTTCTTGGATAGCCATGGTGTTTTGGGTTTTTCCACTTGACTATTTTTTTATTGGTGCTCATAAATCCATATGGTTGTGGGTTGGAAAAAATTCTCTAAACCCATGGAACAACTTGGGTTGAGCTACTAGTCTTGGAGCCTAGGTTAGGAAAAATGCTCTAGAGCCCTTGGTGGGTTGAGTTAATAGTCCCTCGAGCCAGGTTGGAAAAACAATATAGAGCCTTGGAAGGTTGTGGGTTGAGATACCAGTTCCTGGATCCCTGAAAAACTTGGGTAGAGATTAATCTAGTTGGTGTTAGCAATTTTCATCTTTGAGGTGGAATCACTGGTTGAGGGTTGAAGTGTTTTGGCCTATGGAAGCCCTGGTTTGGTTTTGTTTGGTTTATGCCATGAGATTCCACATTTATGCTTGGAATATGATGCAAGGGTGATTCAAAGAAATAGATATTTGGTTTAGCCCAAGCTATGGTTGGGCAATACATGTAAGACCCTGACTTGGTTGGTATTTTCATATGTTAATAAAAGTTAATATTTTATTATGATTCAAGTATATTTATATCAATTACGTTGACGATATTATGGCTAAGTTTCCATGGTTTCTATGTTGGTTATATGTTAGTTATGTGATGTATATTACTTATGGCTCTTGACATGTTTTGATGAATGAATGACCTAATTTTTTTATTGAAACTACAATGAGAGGGAATCAAACCTTCTTGGAGATTATAAGATAATTCTAAGACTCCTATGATTAAATTTTCATTCATGACCTGTAGCTTACATGTTCACCATATGGTTAACGAAATGAATGGTATGGTTAGAGTTGGTTAGCTGAAGTTCTTGTTCAAGTTTTGTATGTTTAGCATCATCCCCATGTCATTTATCATTATGAGAGGTCTTAGGTAGTTATGGGCAGGCGTTTAGAGACTATCCTAGAATTTTGGTTCATATCTCGAGACCGCAGGCACTGAATTGAGAAATTAAGATCTAAACTGCATGGAAAAAGGCTTGTGAGTGTAGTTGGAGGCCTTAAACTACACACATGAAGTGCCAAGGATGAAGTTTGGAGCCCAAGTTAGTGTAAAGGTGTTAAAGCAGGGTTTCGTCACCTAGGGTGGTTCTATGGCCCCTATGTGTCCTATATACCTGAGGGTTGTTTTGAGTTATCTTTTTGTGGTTAGTTTGTAGGCCCCACTTCCTTAATTGGAGCTTGAAGGTTGGGTCACGTCATAGTAAGAATTTGTCTCATGTTTACCTTGGAAGGCCAGTGAAATTGGGTAAATTTTGGAGGGGTGGTTATGGGGTGGTATCAGAGATACTAGGTTCAAACACTTGGACTGGATAGGAGGAATGCATTTTTCATGCATGCATGTCAATTGTCTATATGTTGTTATGTATGCATTTTGATAGCCATTGTTGCATTTGTGTCATCATGTGGAGGTTTATGATGTTTATGTTGAGATGATTGATATGTTGATTTCATTATATATACATATGTTATGCTAATCCAGATTAATTATGGAAATGAGATAGCCTCCCTTGAACATGAATGAGTTATGCAGATTATGTCTATAATTGGTCTATCTAACATGACATGTTTGTAGGAAGAAGAAGATAAACATTACTAACAGAATGGTGGACTAAAATTCACTTGATTCTCCCTACAAATCATATGACTGACATGGTGATGACTAATCCCCTTACATAATAGATACATTGAGAAGTTTAAAAGTGTAGATAAGAAGTTGTAAGGCAGATAATTTCAGGATCATTCAATCATAGGAAAGAACTTATAGGGATTAACAAAATAAATAAGAAGTTAATGCACTCATCCTTCATATTCTATCATATTTGCAGAGACAGGGACCACTTAGGCTGAATCATGGATGGGAGGAAAGGACCAATAAGGTATATGGTATAAGGTCTCAATCAAGATACATGTTTGATAGGGATGATAGACTAAGAGATGGTAGGTTCTTGGATACACCTGATAGGAGGGGTAATGACCATGGGTTCCATCCTAGTTCTGGTTCATAGAAGCATCATCGTCATCACCACCACCATCTGTATAGGAGGAGTGAGAAGCATTACTTGCCAGAGGAGATAAAGAAATAAAATCTGTTACACGTGATTTTGTGACCATGGAAAATTGAATGTCAAACTCGATCTTTCGCTATCCATCGATGCGTTCCAAAAAAATCCTCTACAAGTCTAAAACTTAAACATCTTGAAGAAACCGAGAATTCTGGGTAACAAGGTCCAAAAATCTACTTTGGTCACCTACACACTTTCCTAGCCATTTTTTGTGCATACACAACTATTCATTAGTGGATATTTGAGGTCTAAAATTGGCCTCCTAAGGAAATTATAAAATAATAGTGGAAATAATAAATTAATATTTAATTACATCATCAAATTTTAGAGAGAAAAAACAAAAAACTACTTTTTCAACTCATATTTTCAACTTATCTTCTGGTTTTACTCAAATTTCGAATGGAAACACTCATTGGATGAAAATGTGATTCTTCATCCAAGGAGTACCCATGTTGCATACTTTTGATCGACCATGCTACACGAAAAATGAGAAATACATGAAAAACATGATTGCAATCACATTTTTTCATGTATTTCTCATTTTTTGTGTAGCAGGGTCCCTTGAAAGTATGCAACATGGGTACTCCTTGGATAAGGAATTAAATTTTTCATCCAGTGAGTACTCACACTCAAAATTTTAGTAAAAACTTAGGGATGTAAGTTGAAAATAGAAGTTGAAAAAGTAGTTTTATTATTTTATTATTTTTAATCTTTTTACTTTTTAACCCCAAAGATGGTAAATCATCCCCCATGGTTGACATCATCATCTTGAATCTTGTTGGTTCTTATAAAGTTTATTTTGGTTGTACGTTTTTCTTAGGAGGCCCATTTTATAACTCAAAAGTTCTCTAATGACCATTAAATCCTGTGCAGAATTGTGCTCCGTCTTTCACTATAAACTATGCACATGACTCAAAAAATAGTAAAACTAAAAAGTAAAATCTAGAATCTTTGTTGGGAAAATATATACCAACTGAAAGCTTAGAGGTCATTCTTATTAGAGCCTAACCCCTTTGATCATGGAGCTAATTCCCATTCTTCAAGTAACCCTAATCCCACCTGTAGTGGATCTCGTCCTTGAGATAAGGATTTGAAAGCTCCTCCTTTTTACCTATAAATTAAACACAAGCTAGAGGGTTTGGAGAGATTACTAAAGGTAGAATTATGTTGCTAAAATAAGGTTGGAAGGCTTACCATTCAAGGAAGATATTGATCATTGGGAGGAGCCTCACTTCATCAAGGACAAGGTTGTGTAACTCCTCTATTTCTGAGTTTAATACAAATGATTTTTCTTCCCACTATATTGTCATATGGAACTGATAAATGATTTATTTTTTTGCAATTTCTCCATTGAAATGATATTGGGTACTAGTCTCCTTGATCACTAGTATGAGTTGTATTGAATAATTTATTTTGCATATGATTTTTATCCCTTGTTGTTTCTATGTTTGCAGATATGGTCTCTAAGCATTGAGGAGCTCCATCAAGTCATAACGAGATCTTCATCAAGAATTTTGTAAAAGGTATGGATTCCATTTGTTGTGATTCTAGTTTATGATTCAGTATAGATAAACTTAGGGAAATATTTTCTCATTTGTCTGTTTTTACTAGGGTCAGTCACTGAACCTAGGGAGATTGTCTATGTATGAATTTGCAATTAGTTTGCAATAACAATTTGCGACTCCACTGGGGAACGTATCATTCTTCATCATCTCCTTATTTTTTTATTTAAAAACTTTTCTAATAGTCTTGTCTGAGTGTCTGCAAGATAGTGATATTTTGGATTTTGTGATTTTTTTTCTTGAATTTTTATTTCTTCTTAAAATTTATTGACCTGTGCGGTCTCTCTTCCATAAAAGAGCGTAGATCTACTTGTTCTTCCCTTTGAAACAATGTGTACGTACACTGAATTTCACTTTCTGCATGCACACATGTGAGGAATTTTTGAAAAATCGAGTTTTCCTTTCATTAAAGTATGAAATTTTTGTTTTTTATCCTTCATTATACTTGTTGATGCCTTTAGATAATCTTTGTGACTTTGATTGAGTGTTGTGAAGAGGTATTCTTGAGAATTCCTTGTTTTCATGAATTAGGGTAAAGGATTTGTATTATTACTTGTTGAACCATCAAAATAAAGATCAATTGATTTAGATTCATAGTCTTCGAGGGAAAATTTTAAGAACAAAAAATTATCTTGAAGTTTAAAAACACTAACGAATCTCACTAGTCCCTAATATGCAAACTATAAAATATGTATTGATGTATTTGTGAAATTATTCAAATTTATAGTTATTTAATATATATTCTCTATATAATGTTGGCGATTTTTAAGGTAAATAATTTTATATTGTAAAATTTGGGAAAATCATTTTTATAAAAAATGGAAATTGGTGAATATTTTTTTTGGAAAAACCATTGAAAATTAGCCCACCTGCCAATATTGGCCACTTAAATTTTCCATGTCGTCTTCTTGTTTTTTTTTTTTTTTTTGTCAAACATATCAGATAAAGTGATTATTTTACTCATTTTTGGAAAATATTTTCATTAGTGAAAGCTAGGGTTTGTCAAGAATTAATGTTTTGATGAGATGTGCTTCTTTGCTTGAACTTGGAAATGAAGATAATTTTTATTTCAATATTGAAGTTCTTTCCATAATTACACTTTAGACATTATAGATTTCATAACATTCATCTGAGCAAATTCATTTGTAGGATTTGATTGGTTTCTTATGCATTTTGGAAAATTTTGAGTGCTTCTTTGTCAAAGGAAAGTTTCATGGTTTCTTAATTGTTGAACGAATTAGAATATGAAATTATGAATTTATCTCATAGAAAAGTGAAAATTTATGTTTGAGAAAAGAGTTAGCATGAAATTAAGAGTTATTGCATTTTATTTGAATTTTTTGAAAAATCTCTTTCTTTCCCGTAATTAGGAATTGATTGAAATGAAAATATCACAATTTCATGTTCAATTGAATTAGAGTTTTGAGTGAGGTCGTAATATCATCAGTTTCACATCCATTTACCCATTGAGTATATAAAAACTTTAAAACACGACACTAATAACATCAATCTAGAATTTTTTATATTTTTAGGTCTCTTTTCCACCTACATTAGTTTAGGTTCTAAGGATTTGGAATAGGGAAGTGAGTTAACTTTCCAAATCTGTAAACAAACTCTAGAATCTTGCGATAGGGAGTAAATCCAATTATTATACTTTGGCCCTAGGAATCTTCTCTAACAAGGGAGTTAAGCACAATATCATATCAGACCTAGTGGAGTGATCGATGCCACTTCATTTTTTATGGTAGAGTGATTTTCACGCATTAAAAACTATGCCGAAAGGTACTTGGGAGTCACTTCAAAGAAAACCTTAGATTAAATTTGTTGAGGAACTTTCAAGGAGATTGAGATTTGTTACTCTACCCTTGCATGTACATATGATCTGCAACTATCCATCTAGGTTAAATTTGTTCTAAATGATAACCTTAGATACCATGATAATCTTAGGGATATTACCCAGGGTGGCGGCGAAGGGAAAGTCTCTGTTGTACTTGGAACATACATTGACTAGACTCACTTGGACCTTTTTGGAGGTTATTATTCACTCGAGATGGCATAAGTGGAGTTATTTGCACCAGATCATGTTCATTAAGAAGGTTTTCAGGGTATCTAGTTCCACTCACTCTATATTTATTTCATTTTTCACCTTGAGATCTGCGACATTGGATTTCAACACCAACTAATGATTTCACTATGAAAAATTTGTTTGCATGGATTGATTCCTTAGATTTACTAGCACATGTTTATTGTTTGCTTTTACTTTTTAGAGACTTTATGCATGAATTGTGTACATTATTTGAATTTTTAATAAACATTCATCATGGTTAATTTCCCGAGGCATTCGTGTAGAATGCAAGGATTTTCACCTGAATATACATTGCGTTAGTTGGAAAATATTGACGTTGAGAAATAAAAATCATCGGGATATGGGACCTCAGATTAACCTGAAACATCTACCATTGTAGAATTTGAGAGGGTAGAAATTGGAATGGTTCAACCATAAGAAGTAGAATAATGCTTAGATCCATTTTTTTCAGTAATTTTTTATCTTTCTCATCGAGAATCTAATACCGGTGAGGTTTAAGATACATAGTACTCTGAACCAGAAATTGACAAAACTAAATATGATATCTCCAAAATTGAATCACCTTCATCCGTTACAATTGAACTCATAGTTATAACTGAACTACCTCCTAGCTTCCTTAGTATTGAATGTTGAAATTTGCAACAAGAAATATTGAAAATGGCAACAAGAAGGGGTTTCTAATTTAATTATGTTAGAAGTAAATTGTAATTCCAAATCACATGAAAAATGTTATGAGTTAACTAAGTCTTCATGACTTAGTTCAATTAATTTGAGTTGAGGTTCAAACTAGAGGCATGTAGAATGTCTCCTACTTTTTATGAGCCCTAATTGAGCTTATTTTGGGTGGTACTTAATTAAATCAATTTATCTGAGTTAAAGTCAGTTTAACTAGTTCTAATTGATGGAGGAACTGGAGGGAGGTCAAAGTGTGAAAATTATATTTAATTCACATGCAATGATCAATCAGATATTGATAATTCAGTCATAAATAACTCATGCATCTCAGTTATGAGAAATATCCAGTTGAGATTGGAGTTAAAGGGAAGTGTACTATTAGGTGTATAATTAAAAAATTGTAGTTGTGGTTCATGGAGTCAAAGGAAGAGCCTTGATTTACTATTCAACTATTATTAGGGAATTTTCTCACTAAATAGGGGCCGATTTATTCATTGAACTGCACAGGGAAGTAAGAGCTTGGAAGGATAGGAAATTGGCGAAGTATTGGCCAGAGTCAGCCTAGGAAGCGGTGAGATAGACATAGATAGTATAAAGAGATCTCAAGCCTAAGAGAAGCATTGTATTTTTCTCATATTTTCTGACTTATGTAATATACATATAGTGGGGTTTTTAGCAGAGGCTTTCCCTAGATAAATATTTGTGTTGTGCTATTGAAATTATTTCTCTTTCTTATTCATGTGATTGTGCGATCGTAATTGGTTTCCAAAATTTGTAGAGGAGATTCAAGTATTTTTTTTTTATCATATTACACATATTAGTTTGAATCTACATGTATTTTCTACATGGTATCAGAGAAAGGAAAAGGTTAGAGACTTGGTGGTTGATAGGGAGCATGAATTACCTCTCAACATGTAGCCTCGAAAGAAGCCTCAACAAGTTATGGAGAAACCACAATTGGAGAAGCATAGAGGAGACCAAGTGGATGTATCCACTCAAGTAGAAACCTCCATTAGGGGGAAGTTCGAGCCAAGTGGGAAGAGGGAGCACATGCAACAATACCTGTAGGAGAGAGGTGGGGCAATGTAAAGAAATAGTCCCAAGAGTGCAGAAATTTGGGCGGTGTCCATTGAGATATTTTGTCTCTTGGCCCATTACCTTGCTATGGGGGCCCAAAATACACAGTAGTAGGATGGATCAATGGTAGTGATGTAGTCATATGACAAAGTGAGAGACACAGAGATTAGAAACAATCATATACTATCGAGCACAAAGCAGAGTTGGCAGCAGTGCATATGGCATTGTGAAAAGTAAAAAACAACACAAAGTTTTCAGTAGGCAATGCAATATCTAGTAGCACTAAAATACTGATGCAGGAATTCTGCTAGAAAGAAGATCCCGCATATAAGAAACTCACTGCTCAATCAAGATCAAAAAAATGTTCAATTCTTCTATAGAATAAATCCATAAAAACATTCAGCTTAAATTCACATGAAAACAAAAAGAGCCATTCAAATCAACTACGTATAACCATATCAAAATTCTCTGGCCAAATATTACATTGGGCGACCTCTTGGCTCTTGGCCTTTTAAACCACTCCTCACTCACTCCACTCTCAACTATCTCAGCTCTTCAACTATGTTTTTTTCCTCACAAAAACACTCACATTTATACACAAATAATAAATTTAATTCATTCCAAAAATCTGTCCACCTAATCCTCAACTAAATCTAATTTAAATTCATTTTAGGTGTGGACTCAACAAAGTCCCGTACATAGAATTCCTAATCCCTAAATTTGCTACCTAATTCTATTTTCTCCCATATCTTTTTAATTAATAAAAGAATATATAAAAAATCCTCACTTTTATAATTTAACTCCTATTTTATTTAAAAATAACAAATTAATTAATTAAAAAAATTAAAATGTCACACCCCCATTTATTACATAATTAAAAATGAAAATTGGCCTTGATGCTCCTGCATCAGACTCCCAAGGTTGAAATTAATCATGATCACCTAATCATGTGTTCGGATCTCTGTTTGCCTGGATCCCATATCTTGTGTTGTAACCTTCCATTTGTCGTTGCTTCTATTTTTTGTTCTTCTCCAGGTCTCCACACTTTATGCTACATCGCCCCACAGACTATGCTTTCACAATCTGCTATTGTCTTTCTTTTGCTACTTTTTCTTTGTTTTACTGCTGCTGGCTTCTTCTGGGATACTTTCATCATCATTTGCCTCATCAGTTCTATTTATTTTTCTAATAGATTTTCTCCAGCATTTGTAATAAAACCTGTACTCACAAAACAATTGTTAGAATAAAAAACATAAGGCTTCAGTGCCCCTTTCGCTACTAGCAACATTTCAGTATGTTGTTCTAAAATTCCCTCCTCCATCAGAACATCAGTATGCTGATTCAATTCCTCTATGAGACTATCAGTTAGTCCCTCATCCACATCATCTGTTTGAAAATGGTTTCCCTGTTCTGTGTCTTTCAATAACTTTCCCTGAAAATAGGTCCTCTGCTTTTCCAACTCTCTCCTCTGAAGATCTAACTTCCGATATAACTGAACAATATCAACTGGAGTAGAACTCAGAAATTTTACACAATTTTCCATACCTTCACTTGCTATTGACCAATCATCAGATGGTCCTTCTTCCCTCGCTTCAATATTCTGCCGAATATTTCCATAAGACCCCTCTGTCTTCATTTCTTCTTGAGATCTTGCTATCTCAACATCATTCTGAACATATTTCAGATTCAACTCTTCCTCTTTAACAAAATTCAAAGTTTGTTTAACACTCTGTGACGTACCTGTAGTCACACACCAATCATTAGTCTTAAACACACAAGACCTTGTGATCTCACTGGATGCTTCAGTCGACATCTCTCTTTGCTGTTCTAAATCCTTCATTTGATTCAGTTCTTCTGTAGATTTCCCTTCTGTCTCATCACTACGTCCCTTCTCCCTCTGGCAATATTCCTGCATTTTCCTGGTTTCAACATCATTACATCGTAAAATTTTGTCAGTAATCCCATTAAACAAATACACTTGTTTACCTCCTTGGAATTTTCCTTCAGCATTTCCACTTTGTTCCTATTCCATAACAGCTTTGACTTGCTGTCTTACCCCGGACAAGAAGTCATTTATGATTTCTCCCTATTGTAACCAATCAATACTTTCCTTCTTTGAAAGAAATTTTCTACCAAACATTACCTCAAGAATTTCATTCTCCTTTGTGACAGTTCCATCAGACTATTCACCATCTTCCACATATCCTGCAAACATACATAAACTGTGAGAAAAATTGCAAGGCTTCATAGCCTCACCTGCTTCTCTTACGAACACATATTTAGATGCTTCTGAACTATCCCCATAGTTCATGAGATCTTCCTCACTGATCTCGTCACCCAAAATTTCGCCATGTTCCGGGCCACAAATGAAATCCTCCATTTTTAACTCAGCCTCTTTGAGTTCTTCATAATTTAGCATCTGATTGAGCTTCCTCAGCTCCTCCATCAATTGTATGTCTACCTACTTTCCCGTCTTTGCGTGTAGCTTCTGCCACTTCACCTTCTTTCTCATGGTCCAACCATGTGTCTGGTTCCTCACATTTTCCTGCAACAACTCTTTTAACAATTCAAGGTGAATTTTTATCTCAGCCTTCTCCCGCTCATACTCTTCATCAGATCTCTGAAAATGACTATCAACAGTCATCTTACCCTCCTTTGTGAACTTCCTCTGTTCACGTGTGGACTTCATTTAAGCCACTTTCCTACAATACTTCATACTTTTCATTCATCAAAATGCAACTCCTCCTCCTGCGCTTGGCTTCTCTTTGTCCTGGAACTAATCTCTGACAACTTTCTTGCTACAATTTTCTGCAAACAACACTTTAGCAACTCATGTGTTACAATAACCAATTCTTTGGGTGTCAGGCTCCGCCGATCATGCACCCAATTACATCCAAAATTTGGACTTATCTTATGACTCTTTGACTTCAGAATTATACCAAATTTTCATCTTGGATGAAAATAATTAATCTCAACTCAAAACTATCCAAACTTTCACTTGACTCTAACACCTATTTTCACTTCAAGACTTGACCCAAAATTATGACAATGGATGTTTCAAGTTATACAATCTTCTCTTTCTTTCATATTTCATTCTTTATGAAAAATCATGAATTTTCCTTATCATTCCACATGATACTGAAGTCTTTAGTCAATTGCAATTCAAGTGTTCCAAGATTTATTTAAGGTGAAAATAAATAAACCATTCCATCTTTAATGTTCAAAAATATTTTCCTGAAGTATCATACCTCATGCTCTTGTGCAACCTTTATCCTCTGATTTTCGTTCCTCTATGCCATCTTTGTCACTGTCAATACTTGCATTCTCACAATTTTTTCATCTTTATGCAAACATTTCCCTCTCATCGATCTATGTTTTCCATGTCAATTTACCATGCCTCTTGCTTACATGCCCATACACTTTTGCATAGCTCACAAATCACCACAATATACCCACTTGATAGCAGCCTAAAATGCCAACCCACATTCTCACTCTCCAATGCATATAAAATGCATGTCCATATATAAACATAATATAAGTTTCAATCTGGGAAAATTTCTAATAATGCAAAAGCTTCCTCTATGCTTAAAAACACTTATGGTTAAAACCATGGCCAAAATCTATTTCATGAAATGGAATTAATATTCATAACTTTGGAATAAAAACCCAAAGGTATAATTTTTGGTCAACACATGCATTAATGAACTCATCATGGCATTACCAATCTAAATGTTTAAAAAAAACATTAAGATATTTTCAGGCACACACTTATCATCTCTTTTCATAGCCAAAAGTTTGACTTTGTAAAAAAAAAAGGTCTAATCACTTATCTTATTGTATAAAATTTTCTCAATGTGCTCACCTTTATTCCATCCATCAATCCTTTACCAACTTTCAAATGTGCGCTCACGTGATCATTCCATTTATATAACTTTGACTTTGGATAAACACCAAATGCGACCTTGTTTTATCATCCATGCAACTTCACTTGTAATCTACTGATTGATCTATTCTCGCGCCCCTTCATGTATCACATACGTAATGCAACACCCACAACACATCAAACCTGCATATTTCTCAAGCTACATCAAACGAACAGTGATTCAAACCGGCATGGCTTCCATTTCACACCTCGGTGGTTGAATCCATCTTCAGTTGTTGTCTTGGGTTGCGCGCGGAGCACTGAATCAACTGCATTCCTGTTTAATGAACTCTTGTTTACTTTCCACAGTGCATCTAACTCATGGTTCCAGTGATCCAACATTCCCTTACACAAAAAATATTGTTGTTTTCGAACCCACTCCACGTTTCCAATCTGAAGGAATTAAACTAGCTGTTGCACAGACAGAAAAAAAACTCATTGGAATGCGACCGATTCTATACATGTCTTTAGTAATTGGATTTTAAAACCAAGAAAAGGGGTAAAGGTAATCTCTTAATGTCTCAGATAATGCAAAAAAATCAGAAAGGGACATGAATATGTGGGACGACTGCATCCACTCCACTGATATGTCACAACACACTTCTGTTATTTGAAGAATATTTATCAACCTGGACAAAGCACTGCACTTCAATTTAGTTTCATCAACTCAGTTTCCATTACACTACATCCTCACGGATTCAACATAGTCGTGTCGATGCATTTCTGGTATCATTTTGTTGTTTTCTACTGGCTAGTTCCATGGTTCTACCATACGCCTAAGACCTCAGCCTTCATTAACTCAGATTCCGATCTACATTCCACTTCCAACAGTAAGCCATCTCTTGACTCTCTCCTTGTATTTTTTTTTGTGGGACCAAACCCAACACCCACAGTAACGCCACAGGCTCCGTGGCTCCACGTCCATGCGTCAATGCTCCAATATACAGTCATGTCCATGCTCCGATATAAAATCATGCAGTTGCACCACGAAAAAAAACACGCCCAAGAATACAGTGACTTAAATTACCTTGTAGTCTTCAATATGGAATCTCCGCCATACCTTAACTTATGCTTCCACTGCGCCATTCCTTATACTAATCCGTGACTTTCATTACATAACAGAACGTGTATTAAAACCTTTTCGGCATTCATTTTGCCACATTTAACTCTCTGCGCATTCAATCAAATAAAATATTCTTTTCAACACAATCCTTCTATTCATTATCTGTTTGTTTTCCATTGTGGTTCAGATCCATCGATCATAAACACAATGATCGTCAACTGTAACTTCAAAACCCGATTTCTCTTTACAGCGCACCAAAAGATGAAGTAGCGCTACTACACTGCATCGTGTCACTTTGTTCCAGCTTTTTAACTTCGATTTTTTTATCCGATTTGGAGTAGCACTATAACATCATCGCCCTCTTGCAAGTGCTCCCTTCAATTCGGATGAAATTGCTGTATGCATCACACGTTTGGTTACATAACCAGCATACAAGCTCGTTTATTGTAATAAAAAACCATATACATCATACATAATTGCAAATTCAAACAGGAAGCTTTCCCTGCTCTGATACCAAAATGATGCAGGAATTCTGCTAGAAAGCAGATCCCGCATCTAAGAAACTCACTGCTCAATCAAGATCAAAAAAATGTTCAATTATTCTATAGAATAAATCCATAAAAACATTCATCTTAAATTCACATGAAAACAAAAAGAGCCATTCAAATCAACTACGTATAACCATATCAAAATTCTCTGGCCAAATATTACATTGGGCGGCCTCTTGGCTCTTGGCCCTTTAAACCACTCCTCACTCACTCCACTCTCAATTACCTCAGCTCTTCAACTATGTTTTTTTCCTCACAAAAACACTCACATTTATACACAAATAATGATTTTAATTCATTCCAAAAATATCTCCACCTAATACTCAACTAAATCTAATTTAAATTCATTTTAGGTGTGGACTCAACAAAGTCCCATACATAGAAATCCTAATCCCTAAATTTTCTACCTAATTCTATTTTCACCCATATCCTTTTAATTAATAAAAGAATATATACAAAATCCTCACTTTTATAATTTATCTCCTATTTAATTTTAAAATAAAAAATTAATTAGTAAAAAAATTAAAATGTCACACTCCCCTTTATTACATAATTAAAAATGAAAATTGGCCTTGATGCTCCTGCATCAAATACTCTAGTGACAGATGCATCATACTGATCACACCTGATTTAGTTTGGATTCTTTTAAGTTTTATAATTTTCAGTAGAAACAACACTGGAGAGAAGTGTTGCATACAAAACATTCCAAAGCTCCTGGATCGAGATAAAGTTGAATTTCTTTCTTATTGAGAGCGAGCGTTGAAATTTTCAACAAGAAATATTGAAAATGGAAACAAGAAGAAACTTGTAATTTTATTTTCCCTTAATTAGATTAGAAGTAAATTGTAATTCCACATCACATGACAACTTGTACAAGTTAAATAATTCAGGAAGACTTATTTAGTTTAGTTAATTCGAGTTGAGGGTCAAACTAGAGGAATTAGTGTGTCTCCTATGTTTTAGGAGCCATAGTTGAGTTTATTTTGATTTTTAATTAATTAACTCAGTTTATCTGAGTTAAAGTCAATTTAACTAGTTCTAACTGATGGAGGAACTGAAGAGAGGAAAAAGCGTTAAAATTAGATTTAATTCACATGTAATGATTAATTAGATAACTGATAATTCACTCATAAATAACTCATGGATTTGAGTTATAAGAAAGACCTAGTTGAGATTGGATTTAAAGGGAAGTGTACTATCAATTGTATAATCATAAAATTGTACAGGTGGTGCATCGATTCAGAGGAAGAGCCTTGATGTACTATGCAACTATTATTAGGGAATTTCCTCATTAAATAAGGAAGTAGGATATTGGAAGGATAGGAAATTGGCCAAGTATTGACTAGAGTCAGCCTAGGAAGTAGTGAGACAGACAAAGATAATGAAGAGAGATCTCAAGCCTTATAGAAGAATTGTATTGTTTCTCATATTTTTTTACTTATGAAATATACATATAGCAGGGTTTTTGCTGGGGATTTTCCAAAATAACTCTTTGTTTTGTGCGATTGAAATTATTTATCTTTCTTGTTCACGTGACTGTGCGATTTTAATTGGTTTCCACAATTTCTAGAGTAGTTTCAAGTATTTTCTTAGCATATTACAAATATAAGTTTGAATGTATGTGTATTTTATAAATTGAAGGCGTTACTGGAGAAGAGGAGGAGGAATCACCTTGTACTCCTATTTGTACCGACCAAACAATAATTCTCCCTTGACTTCCTTTTGATCCTTTTCGACCCGATCATTTTTATTTCACACCTTTGAACTATTTAGGTCAAGATCTTCCATGTATCTAGACTCCTTTTACTTTTCACCGAGATGAACTATGCCACGAATTCCTTCTGAGAGTGTACCCACTAATACTTCTGCCTTTTCAAGGTCTCAAGAGTCATTATTATATGGTGTTCCATAAGTTCTTACTGGGTACCTGTTGCTTTATAGAACCTTTTCAGGAACCTATCCTTCACCTAAAACTTCTACTTTGTCATCTAGTCTATCTACTTCTATAGTCCAAGGCATGACTTCCATGTTTCAAATACCTTTTGCATTAGACTGATATATTAACATGATATCTAGAAATTTAGGTAATCTTCAAATAAACCCAAGTGGTGTTTAATATCCACATGGGGGGATTCAACCCTATTCTCCACCTGCACGACAACCTTTTGTTGGGTCATACCCTATGGTTAGAGGACAACCTTTTTTGGAAATTATGCTAGTTATGTTCGGATACCTCAAGTAGGTCTAGGTCAACCTATTGTGTCTCAAACATTAATTGGTGCTCCATAACCAGGGATGAATACCATTTGGAACCTAATTTTGTTTGAAAACCTATTCAAGTTTCTCCACAAGTGCCAGTTTATCAACCTTTTTAGCCTATTCGAAAATCTATTCCACAAATACATGTTCAAGGTATTCCAATACAAGCCCAACAAAAGCATCTATCCAAGGAAATCCACAAACACCTGTTAAACAACCAGTTCAAAATCCTGTCTAGGGTAGCCCTCAAACCCTTGTTTAGTCTATTGTTCAAACATCTATTCAACAACTGGTTCCAAGTTTTCCCTAGACACCTATTTGGAAAGTATCACAAACAACGGTCTAAAGTATGGCTCAAATATCAGTTCAAAATTATACACATGATATCACTCAAGCATCTACTTATCAAAATGGACCCAATTACTATTATACCACATATATTCCTATGGGACAACCTACTATAGGAATTATGCCGATATTGTATTAAGGTAAATATTTTCAAGGAAAACCTTTTTAGAGTCAATTTTCTCAAGGTCAACCTTTACAAAATCAACCTTTATAGGGGAAATTTTATTTGGGCCAAATGGGTAAAAGTGCACCTTATCATAGTCAACCATATCTAGGTCATACATTTCAAATTCCATTTCAACTGAAACCTGGTATGACTCAACCTGGTTACCTAGGAGGAATGCAAATCATAACCGTACAAATTATTCCAGGATATCCTGGGTACCCTCCTTCACGTACTAGACTTAACCCTCAGGGTTACAAATATTCACAACCAGAACCCAACCAAATGTTACCATTTATCACAACTTTAGATTTGTCAGATTTTTCTTGGCTGTCAAATGATCCTATTTAATATTATCCATTTTGGCTGGCAATTCCCACTAAGTTTCCTAGTGAAATTACATCCCGTCATTATGGAAGATGTGGCCAAAGGAGGTGTTGTAATGGAAGAGTAGGTAATTTCTCATGGTTAATACCTATACCTTGTTTATACACAATCTGACACTTTGCATGAGAAAATTCCAAATATACCTCATTTAGATCAACTAGAATCAACCCCTATAGGATCTGACACCACTAAAGGTATGATTAGTTATGCTATCCATAAATATAAGGGTAAAAATAAGAATTCTAAAAACACTCAGATATTAGATATAGAAGATTCACCCAACTAAATCTCTTCTCCAGAAATTACTTTTGAAGTTAATTCCATAGACTCATTTAGTGACAAGAATAAAGGACGAAGGTAAAAATAAGGGGGAAGGTAAAGAGAGACAAAACACTTCTCAGAAAGAGAAACAAAACAAAAATGAACCATCTGACGAAAGTAAGAAGCCTTGTTATCCTTGATTGATTTTGGATGAATATCGTTACAGTAAGTAATTCCCACATCGGGCATAGGTGACTAAGTTTGTTAAAGGTTCTCTCGCTCCTGATATTTTGAAGGATCATTTCCATTGTCAAGGCAATAAAATGATTGCACATAATAAATCCTCTTCTTCCACATTGGTGAATATCATGATGATATCTTCACAAGTGATGGTAGCCACATAATCTAAATATTACATATATAAGGGTCCTATAGTAAATGCAAATCATACTAGTCCATTTAGTCAACCTTCCAATTAAATTCCTCCTTCGTTTAAACCATTACAGATTGAAAAACCAAATGTATTACTTGGTGATTTGACCACCTCCTAAAGTTATTGTTCAAAAATCAACGTTTAAATCTCATTCTAGTGTTTCTTAGAACTACAACATGGTTGAAGGTTTGGCGATGTATTCTTCAGTGATGTCGACCCTTGAAGTGCTTCAAACATGTCCAAGACAAAAGAAATATCTCTTTTAAACAATATGAGAAATTGATCTGCATGATTTTAACCTTATTATCTTTGATATTAAGAGCCATATACCTATATTGCCCCATCAACTAGCATTCCAAATACTATTTTTCGTCAAAACTATACGAGTTTTTTTCACAGTAGTTGACAAAGGAACATATACGTGTATCATGTCTATTGCTTGTTGGGAAGCCTTGGTTTCTTAAACCATCAATCAATATCCTATCAATCTAAAAGCCTTTAATATAAGATGTTTTTTCCCATATGAAATTTTGAACGATTTACCCATAGAGTTACATGGTAAGACAATTGCAATCGAAGTTGAAGTTGTAGATGCACAACTCGATTAAAACCTTTTACTTGATTGAAGTTGCACCTATGCTATGCCTGCAGTGGTCTCATCACTATTTCTTATGATAATTTTTCCTCATCAAGGGAGAATAGTGAAAGTAGAAAAATTATCTTACTACACTTCAGACCCTAACTCTACCGATAGTATCCATTTCATGGGGAAAATGATTGCTAATTATGAATAGTTTTGTCGGTTTGGTAAAAGATTCGTCACTCATGGGAACTTTTTCACCCCCTCCACCCAAATTTCCTCCTAGCATTGCCTAGGTTAACATGATGACATCAAACACAATGGAATATTCTAATCCATGGATTGTGCCATTAGAATCTAATTTGATGTCATATGTTAATGAGATTCCTTTAAGCCCCTTTGAGTTCGCTTATCAAGAAGTCCAAGAATTTTCTGAACCACAACCCTCTTAAATTTATCGAGGGAATGCAATCACTGATGATTATTCTCAGTTTTCTCAGTTGGAACCAATTTCATTCCCTGATACCTTCGATAGAATGTTTCCAACAATTGAAAGAAACATGGAAATAATTACTTTGGATGAAATTCCATGGGATGATTTTCACCATCTTTCATATTTTCTACCTAGACTTGATAAAATTGAGAATGATTTCTCTACTATATTTTCATCTTATATCGTAGATAATACTGAATGTCTTATGTCCATTGTTCAAACTAAATCTGAAAGGAATTTGGGAATCATATCTAAAACCACTCCAATTCAAATATCTCAATCAAATAGGAAATTTTTGAGAACATTCACATAGGTGCTTCGTGTTCCCATTAAGAAATTCAAACATACAAATCCCTGTTTCAAGAATTTCGAGACATTTTTTGCTCATCCTATGAGGAGATGATAGGAATTTACCCTATAATTTCATTCAGGAAATAAATAATTACTCAGATTCCAAACCTATCAGATAGAGATTACATATAGTGCATCCATGAAAGGCTACTACTATAAAAGATGAAGTTGAAAAATTACTGAAAGCAGGTTTTATTTATCTTGTTAACTTCACTGATTGGGTTCCCAATATTATTACAGTGAAAAAAAATCAAGGGACTATTAGAGTATGCATATATTATAGGGATATTAACCAATATTGTCATAAGGACGACTATCCTACCCCCTATATAGACCAAATTATTGACAAATGTGATGACAACGAAATATTTTCTTTCATGGACATATTTTCTGGCTATAAGAAAATAAACATAGTCCCTATTGATCAACATAAAACTGTGTTTACTTATCCATGGGGTACCTTTTATCATAATAAATTCCCAATTGGATTAAAAAATGTTGGCACAACTTTCCAACAAGAAATGTCTTACGCTTTTCATGATATCAAGCATATTCTGCAACCTTATTTAAACGATTTACCAACTCATTCATTAAAAAAGGAATATCATCCGATGGATATGAGAGCTATTTTTATTAGATGTAAACATTACAATATTTTCTTGAATCCCCACAAATGTGTTTTTGTGTGTACAATCCAATCGATTGATGGGATTTTTCATGTCAAATGAAGGTATTTGTGTCTATCCACTCAAGGTTGAGGCTATTATGAATCTACCTCCTCATTCCAATATTTGCTAACTCCAAATTTTACAGGAGAAAGAATTTTTTTTGCATATATTCATCCCAAACTACGTCGACCTAGCTAAAGGTTTCACCTAACTATTGAAAAATGACATCTCATTTACATGGGATGAGCTTGCTCAAAAATATTTTGATTCACTTAAACATGCATTGACCCATACATCGTTGTTTCATCCACCTGATTATCATCAAGACTAATTTTTGTATTTAAATGCCTCTGATGCCACTATTGGCATGGCCTTAATTCAAGAAGATGAATCCAATGCTGAAAATGTGATATACTATTTGAGTAGGAATCTCACAAAAAATGAGGTAAAATATGCACATGTGGAGAAATTTTCCCTGGAAGTCGTTCAATCTATCCAACGTTTTCATCACTATATTCTCTTACAAAAAAATAAAATGATTTCCAATTGCAACTCTATGATGTACATTATTACGAGATAGTTGCTAGGGGAAAATTATAAATGGATGGATATCCTACAGGAATTTGATTTAGAGTTTGAAAAATATATTCTAAGAAGTCACTGGTGTTTGTTGAGCTATTATGTGATTCTCCCTATACTGAGACAAAAATGTGGCAGAGGATTTGATTCGAGACAAATCCCTCTTTCTTATCAATACTTTAGATCCCTGGTATGGAGGTATTCTCGTATATCTTCAAACCTAAACCTTTCGACTAGAATTGTATCTAACTTATCATCACCGAATTTGGTACCAATCCCATCAATACAATATTGTTGGTGACACCCTTTATTGTCGTGGTGCCAATTCCATATTTTGACGTTGTTTGAATCACAAGGAAGCTGAAAAAGCATTGAATGACTGTCATTCTGGAGCTTGTGGTGATCATATGTTAGGGTTTTCTACTTCCAAAAAGATATTTCACGCCGTATATTTCTTGCCTTCGATATTCAAATATTGTATTACCACAGTCCATAAGTGCCATAATTTCCAAGTTTACCATTGCAAAATGCGTTTACCTCTAGATCCTCTTCACCCAATCATAGTTTTTGGTCCTTTTTCCAAATGGGGCATCGATTTTGTTACATGTAAGCCTCCCTTAGCTGGGTGGCATGGGTATATTATCCTAGTGGTAGTTTATTTTACAAAATGGGTTGAGGTAATGCTTGCATATAAGGATGATGACAAAAATGTAGGCATTTTCATATTTAACCACATGATTTCTAGGTTCGACATTCCACAAGCTATCATCAAGAACCATGTTATCCATTTTCGGGACTTTATGATGATCAGACTTTCTGCATAGCTAGGCTTGCATCATGAAAAATATACCCCATATTATTCATAAGGAAATGGCCAAGTTGAAGTTTTTAACAAGGTTTTGATCACCATGATAAAATAGATTATTGACATCCATAAATGAAATTGGCATACTATGCTTTTTCTAGCCTTTTGGGCATATCGTACCTAAAAAAACATCAATTTACTTTACTTACTCCCTTCCAACTTGTTTACGTTTGGAGGTAGTTTTTCTAATTGAATGTGAAATTTCATCTTCGAAACTAGCCATCGAGTTGCTACCATATATCTCTATAGAGAAGGAAGGCTTTTTGTAATTATCACAACTAGATGAGACTCGTCGTGATGTTTCATTGGGTAATGAGTCTCATAAGAAACACATTAAGGCACATTTTCACCGAAACGTGAAACCTCATTCATATTCAGAGGGTGACATAGTCCTGGTCTATGATCAAGTGCATTATAAACTAGGTGTTCGTAAATTCAAGCCCATGTGGCATGATCCTTACATTGTAAAATGTGTACTAGATAAACAGGCCTATGGACTAGTTGATTATGACGATGTTTCTTTAGGAGATCCTAGGAATACTATTTACCTGCAGAAATTTTATGCGTGATTCATGTCGTGAAATGTTTTTACATTACTTGTATCATATTTTTATGAGTGTGTGTGGTAATTTTAGCATATTTTTATGATTTCCTGCTACCTATCCTCCTTACCTTGTGTTACTCTAGATTTTTAGATGTTGACGCTCCCTCAAACTTACATTCGTTTTGTCGATGGTGCTAGTAGTCATGCTTAGAATCTGTCTTCCACGTCCTGGGATATTTACTTGCCCATTGATGAGTTGGTTTCTATTCATGGGATATGCCTTGGTCGAACACCGAATACCATTATAGAGTATAATCCAGTGATTGAACTAATATATGAAACCATTTCATTTGGAATTTTCCGATTGATCATTAGGTTACATTCTCAGCTCGCATTATTACATTTAAACAATGTCTATTCAGTCAGAAGTCCAACAAAGTTATGAAATTTTTTGCATGTTCATCTCTTGGAGAGATAGTTTGATTACATAAAATATCAACACATTCCAAGACATTTAAATACATTGGCTGATGCATTATCTAATTATGTATTAAATCAATATTTTTAAGAGATGTGAGAAAACAAATATTCATCCACATATTGAAAAAGATAAACTGAAATAATAAGTAGTAGTTTCCATTAATCCAAATTCCTGTAAAAAGTGTGTGGCTTTACAAAACTACATGCAAAACATATGAGTCCACATGTCCTTTGTTATTCGAACATGTCGATATGACAAAAAGAAAAATCTAGCCCTAGGACTAGCCACTAAGCATGCATTATGGTGATCATGGTAGCAGACTATGGCACGAGCTACTCGTCATAGAAAACAACTGATTAGTCTAGGAACTCCCACAAAATTCTTCTCATACTAGAGAGGAAAATCATCAGTCCCAGTCATTGGCATGTCTAGAGTCAACCTCTCCAGGTTGTGCTCCAGCCCATCAAATCGTATACCGCATTAGGGTTAGGTACCTCGAGAGTTGTTGGTTGATCACCCTATCTTTCAAAACACCATAATCCTACTGGTGTGACAAGGCCCACTATGCATCATCAGTCAGATAGTTATTTTTGGATGCTAAAAAAAAAAAAAAATCAAAATTCAAAAACAACCAAAGTGTGAAAATTTTACCTATGTCACCCCGTTGCATCCCTGATGGAAGTGGGAGATATGGGTCACCTATATAGTCCATTCCTGCATATGGAAATTCTTTGATCATGATGATATGATGTTCCAGCCACCCAAATAAATCAGAGTGTATTTAACAATTGGGCCATCAATGAAACCCACAAATAATACTAGGATCCTGAGGTCCTCCTGCATCTACCAGAACCTACTGTGGGGTAAGAAAGGGAATCCTATCTTGAGAAAACAAGATTGGAATGGCACCATACCCAAATTTTTTGAGTTTTTTCAATTTTCGCTCTAGTTAGTTTTCCTTTCATATTGACAACTACCCCTTCACACCAATTGAATATGGTAGGTTGTGAGTACTCCATGGAAATATGCATATGAGCCTTAGTTAGCAAGTGAAGCATTGAACTCGTACACAATCGCGCAACTGTAAAGGAAAAATTCCTCAAGGTAAGCCTCTCTATGGTTTTTATGTCAATTATCCCATCCTTGATTTGATCTCATGCAATAAAATGCTGCCTCAAATAGGTTGTAATTGTTTCTCCACCTCACCTATGCCCATACAATGAAATGTACATCCCTCTATGGGAAATCACAGTTAAGAAATATATTTCATTTTCATATATGGTTAGTGATTGATATCCTATCACAAAGAATTGATCTTGAACATCCCAAGCTCTCACCATACATGTTAGAAGATATAATTGAGCTTTCATTCCCAAGATCATCCAAAATTTGAATAGGCCTCAGGGTCTTAAGGCTTGTAATTTTCTTTGACCAATAATATCTTTTGCATCTTGTTTCTCTTGTTCTCTTTCCCTCCACTTCATCTTGGAAAATAAATAACCCTGAAAATAATAACAAAGGAGGATTAGAAAACCATGTGGTATTTTTTTGCAAAAGGTTTGCGCATTTTCATTGATTTTTCAAAACCCTCGACGCTACGTGAGAGTGTATTTGAGAAAAAAAGTGCATTTGTGTAGTTTCTTAGAAGAAGTTCTGAACACATTTCGATTTTATCTGTGTTAAAAAGAGTCACGGTGCATGGTTTCGATGAAGGAAAATCATGCACCCACGAAGGTGCATTTTAAATTAAAAAAAAACCCAAAAATGCTGGTTTTATGGTAAAAAACAAAATAAAAACCATGAAAAGGAAGACAACATAAAGATATCTTACCTGGAGAAGACGATTTTTGATTTCGTTGACCGGTTTTCTCAGAATCCACCTCTAAAGTTTTGGGTAAAAACCCTCTAAATTTCTCTCAAATGGTGAAAAAAATCAAATGGTGAAAATGTTTTTAATTTTTTAACTTTTATAGGTATTTTAGGTCATTAAATATTATTTAATGCTCCTTTTTTACCTTTAAAAATTCAAAAATTCAAAATTTATACTATGTTTTTCGAGCAGTTATGATGATTTTTTGAGTTTAATGTGCATAACATAGGTTAAATCATAAAAATGAATCATTTTGGTGACGGGAAATTTTTTATCACTTTTTTGGGATCTTTAAATTTATGAAATAGCAAAACCCTCAAGTCCTCTTTCATCCCTTTTCAAAATCTCTAAATATAAGAATATCACCAAGTACTTGACTATTAGAACTCGAAAAAGTAAATGAACAGTCATCTATTCAATATAAGTTTACCCCTTTTCTGGACTAAACTAGACTATTTACGAAAAAGGTATATGTTGATTAATCATGATCAATAGAGTTATATTTTGTATTATTTTACCCCTTTTTTGGGCTTGAGAGACTAAATTTATGAAAAATGACATTGTGGAGTTTACATATGTTTTTCTCGTGACTGCCTGAAAATGAAAAACACCGAACTTTAATTTACTCGGGCTCTTTGAAATTTTACTTTCAAAGAGATAAATCAATTTTATTTTCGTGTCTTTTCAAACTCTTTAAACATGAAAATGACATTGATTTCTCCATTCATTAGAATCTTATAACATAAACAGTGCAAGGACTCATCAATCATGAGGGGACCAAACCACTCCTTCCTAGGGTTCGTTAAAAATACTTCGAAGGACTCATCCGAAGGATGAGCTTACAAGACAAGAAAAATTTATCTTCAATTGAAAAAAATAAAGATGTACTTTTAGTAATGGTGGGGGGAAATTGGGAAGAAGCATTCATTTTTGTATCTCATTAAAGGAAACATGTCACTCTTGAACAAGACACTCCATCACATTTGTGTCCGGGTTGGGAAATACATTTGTCTCATAGTTAATTGAACCTCATTTAAAAGTATTTCAGTTGGTTTTGGGTATTATTGTTGAGTCAAATGCTGCTAAGTCTAAGTTTCGTGTCACTAATATGTTCAAGAGAAGTCAAACCTCATTCTAAATTACCTTGAAAATTGTAACCTTTAATTGCGCCAGTCATCCCTTAGTCAGTCCTGAATCACCCCAAATATTTTTCTTCAACACTTGACATAAGTTTCATGTCGTAGGACCTCTTGCGACGGATCACTTTCTATCGAATTAAACTCACTCTCTAGGAAGTTGATCTAGAACCCTCTTCAGTACCTTTGAGCTTGCATTCCCTAATCGAATTTTTCTCACCTTCAACAACATGTTCTCATCATTGTCCTTCAATCGAATGATTCTATGAGTGTTTGACTTCAGGACATTTTTTCACACTTCATAAATTGTACTGGAAGTACCTTAAGGACCATTGTCATTATTGGTAGTTTCTATTTCACTTGTTAATGGTCCACATCATTGACAGGTAACCAATTGGATTCTACCATATTCAACTTTGAGACATTCACTCACATGGTTATATTCGTAATATGGATTTAGATATGGATATCTGAAGATCCTTGATCTAGTTTCATCCATCTAGGCTGCATTGAATTTTGCATTCATCATTGTGTAGATAGATCCATATTTGATGGATGGGCCCATACTATGTCTACTGTTGACTTTGATCTTTGTGTATTTCCCTACTGGTTCATGAAGTTATGTTTACTCTGAGTATGGGAATTCCTACCTCAGCGATGATTATATATTGCATTGTAACCTTTGATTGATTGTTGCAAGTCTACAACCATGGTCTCCGATCCAATATTTGGCATGATAAATCACTTCAATCCTCAAATATCATTTATGACTTTGCATTTTAGGGGGGAACATGTTACACATCATTTTGTCACCATGGAAAATTAACCGTCAAAATAGATCCTTCATTATCCATCGATGTGTTCCAAAGAATTCCCATACAATTCTAAAACATAAACATCTTGAAGAAACTCTGAATTATAGGTAAAAAGGTCCAAAAACCTACTTTCTTGCACCTTTGCACTTTCCTATCCATTTTTTGTACATACACAACTTTTACTATTAAATCCTGTGAAAATTTGTGCTCTCTCTTCCACTATAAACTATGCACATGACTCAATAAAAATTAAAAGTTAAAATTGAAATATAGAATCTTTATTGGGCGAATATATCCAAATTGAAAGCTTTGAGGTCATGCTTATTCAAGCCTAACCCATTTGATCATGGAGCTAATTATCATTCTTCAAGGAAACCTAATCCCACCTTTACTGGATCTCATCCTTGAGATAAGGATTTAAAACATCCTCCTATTGGCCTATAAATAACACATAGGCTAGAGGGTTTGGAGATATTACTAAAGGTAGACTTATGCTTCTAAAATAAGGTTGGAAGGATTATCATTCAAGGAGGAGATTTTTGATCATTGAGATGAGCCTCACTTCATCAAGGCCAAGGTTATGTAACTCCTCTATTTATGAGTTTAATACAAATGATTTTTTATTCCCACTATATTGTCTAATGGAACTGATAAATGGTTTATTTTGCTTCTATTTTTCCATTGAAATGATATTAGGTACTAGTCTCCTTGATCACTAGTATGAGTTGTATTGAATCATTTATTTTTCATATGATTTTAATCCCTTGTTGTTTCTATTTCTGTTGACTTGGTCTTTAAGGATTGAGGAGATGCATCAAGGAATAATGATATCTTCATCAGGAATTTCGTAAAAGGTATGGATTCCATCTCTTATGATTATAGTTTATGACTCAGTATAAATAAACTTGGGGAAATATTTGCTTGCTTTTTTGTTTGTTACTAGTGCCAGTCATTGAACCTAGGTAGATTTCCTCAATTCACATTGGAAATTATTCCACCATAAAAACGCCTCCTATATTTGATGGAGAAATGAAGAAGTCACAAGATGAAAAAATCTTGGTTGCTTAGGATGAATAAGTTTTTCAGATTTCATGATTATTCAGAAAATATAAAAACCAGGATAACTACTTTTAGTCTTAGTAAAAACAAACATTTGGTGGGAAGATGTGAAGAATGTCAGAGGAATTCAAGAAGAGGAACTGAATTGGAATAAATTTGAGAGACATTTAAGGAAGAAATATCTATCTGAAATATACTACGATGATAGGGGAAAGGAATTCTATGAGTTGAAGATAAGATCTATGACCGATGAGGAGTATACTAGTAGATTCTTGGATTTGTTGAGATATGTGCCTTATATTAAGAAGGAGAAAGCAAGGATTCAAATATTCATTAGCGAGTTGTTGGTATCATTAAAATACAAGATTGAGTTTGATGATATTATATCGTTGGAGGAAGCCATTAAAAAATTGAAGCATTTTTATGAGAAATCAAAGAATAAGATTGAGTTTAAGTAGGAATAGAAAGGAAATGAGAATAATAATGGAAAGTGGGCTAAGAAGAGAGGAAAACCTCACGATACATATGACAAGGAGAATGCAACACCATACAGGAAATTCAATGTAGTTAGCGGAGGACAAGGATTCACTACAAGGAAAATACCCTCTAGTCAATGTTTTTGAGGAAACCCTTATAATTAAAAATACCCTAGACATCTGTTTCTAGCAGAGGCTACTAGAGGAGGTTGGCGGGTGGAGGTTTTTGCAGATTTTTTTCGTCTGGGGAACTTATCAACCTAAATCACACTAGTGCGTTCAACAAGAGAAATCACCAGTGTGGATAAAACCTTGGCATACTGGACACCGTTCACTCCGTACAAACCCACCTGGTGCGTCTTATTACTGTAGCGCACCAGTGCTTTACAAAGATTCTGCAGTGGTGCGGCATAAAACCACGCGCTAAAACAAAAACCACTTGATGCGGTCTTAAGAAACTGCCCCGGTGCACCTATAAAACCCTGCTCACTGGAACAGGGTTAAATAAAAAAAATTATGACCAAAAAAAGACATTTTTCACTTTTCTCAGTGCTCTAGAGCTCTCAAGCACCAGTGCAACTTATCCTTGTCTGAGCCACCCTGACATCAGTGTTCCCAATGCACCCATTGTACACACTTTTTTGTGCATTGCCCACCAATCTCCAGCTTGAATTTTGAAAAACTGTGGGAAAATTTTCTTTTTCAAATTCGATAGCCAATATGCCTCCTCGAAGGCCAAATGTACAGGTAATTTTCTTGTTTTTCCATAATTAAGCCTTTTAAAGGATTAGAATTTAAAATTACCTTAAAATTAGCCATTAAAAGAAAAAAATTGTCACATGGTGCACTCGAGCTGTTCGGCTCACACCAGTTCTCGGTGCTGCCTGTAAATTTACACGCCACACCACAACTGGTGCTAACGGTATCCGCACTGGTTCTGGGGCGATACCAAAGTTGCACCATGTCATTTAAATTTTAAAAAAAAGTCTGGTGCAGTCGGTTACCCAGCCACACCGTTGACCATGTGGAATAGCGGCAATGCAGTGCATTGACTTAAATATTTTGTCAACGCACCACATTTTTCATTTCGACAGGGTCAATGGTGCGGCTAGGTAAAAGACTACACCGTTGACTATGTAATTATTCCAGGAGGTCGGTGCATTGACTGAACTATATGCCCTAGGGCGCAGAGTTTAGTCAACGCACCGCACTCCTGACACCATACATAGTCAACCGTGCATTGAAAATTTTCAGGTGCACTGCCTTCGGTGCATTGAATACTATCTGGTGCACCACCTCGGGTGCACGACAAAAAAAGACGCACCGGAATCGGTGCATGCCTGTTTTTTGTGGCGCATCGACTATTTTGTTTTCTTTTTCCAAAAAAAATTATATATGTATATTCCTATATACATTTATCATTTAATAAAAAAATTTCATTTAATATGTCAATCATTCATAGATGTGAAAGGAGAGAAGAGGGGGAACAACATCAACAATAGGCAGAGTAGTATGACATGGTTCGCCTATGGGAGGCAGGAGCGAGGGAGAGAGATGCGTACCCTCACCCTATTACAACATCTATCCAAGGGCTCCTAAGGAAGGTAGGCCTCCTCAAGTTCTATGAGGAAGATACTTCCCTAAAGGGCCATGATGTGTTTTTGAGACATATTATCCGCAGGTGGAATGCCCACCCACAGGCTTTCCAGGTTGGTCCTAACCAGTGGTACACACCCATTTAAGAGGAAATATATTTCATTATAGTGCTTTTGAGGAGAAGGGTGGATTTTCCCTTGTTCCCAGAGGTTCGAGTTGGCTATGCAAAAGGGAGTCAGTTGGTGTACTCCCAGATATACATTAGTGTAGATATACTGTCTCCTTCAGATTTTCAGGTATCCAGAGGTCAGTTACATATTGGTGCATTTGGTAGTCAGGAGGTGAGGTGCCTCTCACTTCTGATTTCGACCATTTCACACAATACCAGTGACGGGAAACACATTAATTTCTCGCTTCTATATTATGTTGATTCTTTAGTACAGGAGGCATGACTTGTTAGGTCATTTGAAATTTTTTTGCAGCAATTCTATAGAGCCTTAGATAGATGTCGTGCTCATGCATAAGGGAGGGTCAAATTTCCTTTTTCTTCAGATATTTTTTGTTTATTTTTTGAGAGGTTTCTAGAGACGAGGCCTACTTTTGTTCGGTAGCGTCGTAGGCCGATGTTGGAGGCACGGATGCACATGTGGGGATAGATAATTCCCAAGAGGGGTGAGACTGTGCTTTCCACGAGGATATCACATGATGCACTGGAGTTTCTATCCAGTGTTGACGAGCATCCCTTCATTATGGTCCCATATCCTTATGTTGGTTTGGATTGGCAAGGGTGTGCCAACATCCTCTTCACAAATGATGAGCCACTAGATGATGGAGGTAATATTATTGTTTTATTTAAATTTATTCTAACATGTTCTTTAACTTGTTTTTATTAAATTGTGTAGTGAAATTGTCTAATTATTGTTTTGTACTTGTATATATTTTACAGACATTGGGTCTTTTGGTGGCAAGGACATGCTAGCACCACCACATGATCCAGGTGTGGACCCTAATGACGATCAGGGTATACCAGATGCTGAGGATCATCAGGAGGCTAGCGCAGAGAGACCTGCTTCTGTTGGTGCACTGGTACCACCTTTTGCTAAGCATAGTCGGCTTGATAACAGATACAGGATGGAGTTGGGCGACCAACTCATTGCATTGATTGTTGAGGCGAGCATCAGGCCCACTACTATGAGAGACATACAGGCCGATGGTATGCTGTTACATATGTGGAGAGGCATGCCATGTGACATGAACAGCCTCATGCAGCATGTTGTAGGAGCTACGACCTTAGGTATGCGGCTAAGGAGGACTGTTTCACATTATAGGTGTGGTCGAGACGCAACACATGATCGACCGTCCGCGAGAAGTGACACATCATTTGATGATCATTCACCTCGCACCATGCTAGATGAGAAGCCTCCACAAGCATCAAGCAGTAGTCATCATGGAGAGCAGGTTGGACAATTGACCACATCCAGTCAGCAGCCTGCAACATCCAGTAATACTCATGATCATGAGAAATCTGGACCATCGACCGTCGAGGCTGCACCATTGACTGAGCATGCCTCAACTAGTAATGGTATTGATGATGTACCACCAGCTGATCCATGGCATTTATATTACAGATGTATATTTTTGACATTATATATATATATTTATATATATATATATATATACATGGTCCATGTATTTTATGTTCATGTTGCAGTTGTACTTAATTTACATGTGGGTGATCATCATGGTGTGTATATTGTTAAGTCATGTTAGATATGTTCATTTAATGTGAAGCTTGCAGATAGATGTGTAAGTGATAGCATGAGTTATTTGACATGAGATGTATATTTGATGTTTATGTTGTGGTGATGTTATACGATGTTAATTGTGTTTTGTTAGATGATCATGATCATGATGATGTTAGCGAATTTGACTATGTTTTTTAGTCGAATATGATGTTTATACGATGGTTATCATGATCGTGATGTTTAATGATTTATTTATTATTAAATTTCCATGATATTTATTAAATATTATGTCGTGATTGTAGTTGAAATTCTAATTTTAATTGTATGTAAAATTGTAAAATTGTATTTGTATTTGTATTTGTAATTTTAACTGTAATTATATGTAAAATATTTGTAAAATTTTAATTGTAATTGTAATATTTAATTTATTGTGAAATGATTGTGATTTTAATTTTAATTGTAATTGTATATATGACAAATTGTAAAATTCTAATTGTAATTCTAATTGTATGTAAAATTCTAAAATTGTAATTGTATTTGTATGTAAAATATTTGTAAAATTGTAATTGTAATTGTATGTAAAATATTTGCAAAATTTTAATTGTATTACTATGAAATGATTGTAATTGTAAAATTTTAATTGTAATTGTAATTGTATGTACAATTCTAAAATTGTATTTGTAATTCTAATTGTAATTGTATGTGAAATTATAAAATTGTAATTGTAATTTTAATTTTAGTTGTATGTAAAATATTTGTAAAATTTTAATTGTATTAATGTGAAATGATTTTATCAAAAATTTTAAAATTTAAAATTTGTAAAATTGTAAAATAATAAATATAGAATAAAATGAATTTTGTAACATAATAAAGTATAGAAACTAATGCAAATAAATTCATGTACTTTAGAATTATCATTATTTTATTATGATCTTACATACCAAAAAAAAGAACTTTATACAGTCTGCCATTTTTATTGAGATCAACATAATTGCAAATTATCAAGTGGAATATTGATTTTAACATTAATTCAAAATACATATTATAATGTTTCGAAAAAAAGAGTCTTATAAGGTATAAGGTAATTAAGTACTCTTCTTTATAAAAACCTATTTTAAAAAGTATAAATATTGATGAATTAATAACACATGTACCATTTCACATGTACTAGTTCCATTGAACAGATTTTAGAGGAATTCAAGTATATTACCATTGAATTGCCTCTTATGGATGCTAATTCCATGAACATATTTTAGAAGAATTCGAGAGTCAAGAATGCAATAGACAAAAAAAAACATTTTTGGACTATTTTGAATTTTATTAAAAAAAATTTGAGATTTTTTGTGGGGTTTATGGGTTCATGGGATAGTAGACAGTACTGACCCTACCTTATTGGTATTTCAGTTGAATTTTTCCTAGTAGCGATATGACCAAATCTTGTAGTTATGCATTTAACAAAGAACCCATATATTTTGAGAATACGATTGAAGATTGTTGTCATATACTTGAGCACTATTCCATTTCTTCTCCATATTAGCACAAAATAGAAAGAATAATTTCTTTCACCATAATAACACATAAATTTCAAAAAATAAAACACTCCATTATGTGTTTCGAGGAAATTTACGCAAATGAGAGACATTTCTATGGAGTTTTATCTATATTCTGCATTTTAATGAGGGTTGGAGGGAGCTTATAATCCTGTATTTGTTAGTAACTGCACCCTTCGGTAGAACCAAAGAAAATTTAGGCAGATTCCTCAGTGAAGTAGACTAGCCATAATCAATTCCTTAGAGACCTCAACAGAAGAAATATATATGCATGTCAAAAATAGATATGCATGTCAAAGGCCTCTGTTCGTACCTTTTTCTTGTAGCAAGTTATGGAAAGTTTCAAGTTTCTTTTTCTGAAAGAAGAAGAGGTGTAGTTTTGAAAATAAATGGGCCAAATATTTTCACAGAAAAATGTACATTTCCAACATGTCTAAAAACTAAAATATCTCCAACTTCAATAAATTGCTCAGAAACAAAACTTTCCCAACCATTTGTGAAAATTGCTCACGTCTTAGCATAACATAGGTTCAGATGCCACAATTTCCCACTTCGGTCCTATAGTATTTCATCTTCACAGGCTCCACGTTACATTCTCTCCACATAATCAGTGGGGATTGTTGAGTTACGAAATGGGTATGTATTTAATATTAAGTTTATTATCATTTTCCTCGATTCTTATCTTGTTCATATCTTAATGCGTTAATATATTGAGGAATTACGGTAAGCAATGAAGGAATTGTTTGTAGTTACGATTTGACTAACTCTTACCTTTCTCTATGAAGGAAGTGACAAAAGGAACGATTGTTGTTCTCTGACATTGGGACAACAGAATCCTACAAGAAAAGGAAGGAACACGTTAGTTGCGGACAAGGCTGAGAACAAATCAGAGGGATCAGCGTTGAATAGAAAATATGTCTTAAGTTAGAAATCGGTTGCAAATCCCTCAAGATCAGGAGATCCTGAGGGATCTCATTTACTATTTACTCTTTACCCTTTTGATTATAAAAGAAAGCGATTGTAGGAAGAAAGGGGAGGAATATTTGTTATTTTTCAAGTTCTAAATTTAATTACAGACCTGCGTCATTGAAGAACGTGATTGTATTATAATGCTACTCAAGTTCGATGATTAATATATAATTGAAGTTGTTGTTCTCTCGCATTATCTAAATTAACTTAGCAGTGCTCGCTGGTGGCTAAGGGCCCGGCCTCTGGTGAAGTTAACTGCTTCCTTGTGTTATATTTTTTATTCTGTTAGAGTTTGGTTTGGTTGATAATTCCTTGTTTCCATGAGTTTATTTCATTAGTTGTTCATCATTTTCTTGTATCAAGATAATATATGTTCTGTTATAATGTACATCGTTATCATTTGATCTAAGTTTTGTTCATTACAGCATAAATAATCTAGACAGTGCATTGTATTGATTTAATCATTTGCAAGAGTTTGATTATTTCTATTAGACTCTCAGAAGTGATATCATTCCTATCTTGGTTGCTTTGTAGAGATTTAGTATAGTTTAGATTGAATTAGCTAAGTAGACGTGAGTTATTGTTACTGTGCTCTCGATTGTTGATGTTATTACTTGAATTTCTGTAAGGTTTGATTTCAGTAGAAGATTGAGCTTTGATATTTCTTTTAATAATTTCAATTGGAGTTTATTAGATGCTTCCATTTATTCTTGTGTCAAGATCTATACTACAATTTAGGAAACATTACTCTCTGAATTAATAGCAGCCACATACTATGTACACTCTTGAAATAAGAGGACTTGCCCAGATTGATGATTAATCTGGAATAATTAGGAGTTTTAAAAGGCTTGTTTTATCAGCCAACATTTTGGTGCCATTCTCAGGGAGAGTGTAGCCATTTACAAAGAGTGATATATACCTGATAATTGTTGTTGAGGAAGAACTGGGTATTGAAAAAGGAAGGTAAGAACCTACGTAATGAGCGAGTAAAGTGCTTGCTCCTCCGCCCTCTTTTCAACACAATTACAGAAAAGTGAAGAAGGTGTTTGATGCTTGAGAGAGAATTGGGTATTAAAAATGGAAGGTAAGAACCTACGTACAGAGCAAGTAAAATGCTTGATCCCCCGCCCGCTTTCTAGCAGAATTGTTAGGAATTTAGGGTAGAAATAAACATTTGATTTTTTTTTATTTTTATTTTTTTTGCATGAATGACTAAAAAACCTAACAAGGGAAAAATTCTTCTTCCTAAACCCCAAAAATCTAAGGGATCGGTGACCCTTGGACGATCAAATTTTATTGACTAAATATTAAGAAAATCTGAGTCTTAGTCATCAGTAAGACCCCGAATTATTGCTGCCAAATGTTCTATTGACCTCCTTCAGACTGTAGAATCAGCATATGTAGCTAACGCTGAGATTCATAGTCAAACCGAAAGGGCTGGGTAGAGTTTTCAAGATATTGAGAACATACAAGCTTGCCCTCCACAAGAAGGAAATTCTTGCAACCTTCGTGAAGGAGAAGTAGAAACAGGTAAGCCTGAAATCAAACTACCAGAACCTAGATCTCCTAAAATAGTGACTGGGCAAAGGATACCCAATCTTCCAGATCAAAGTAGTACTGTTAAAACTTTTCCAGCCTCCAGTAGGCATCCTAGGAGAAACTTTCCGGCTATGGAGATCCCTAAAGGATATTGGCATATTTTTGACCAAATGGCTCATAACCAGCAAACTCAAACTTCTACATTGCAATACCCTATCGTTGACATAGTTTTCAATGCTCCCATGAAGGCTATCCCATTATAGAACATTCCTACCTTTCATGGGCTAACTTCAGAATATCCCGATGCATTTATTTTTGAATTTGATGTCTTATGCAGGGGTTATGATTACACTACCGAACCCCAAAAACTAAAGCTATTCCGCTCTACTTTGAAAGGAGTAGCTCTGCGTTGGTTCATGGGACTTGGTGGAGGCACCATCAATGATTGGGACCATATGAAAACATCTTTCCTTGAAAAATACTAAGATTATTTCCGAACTAGAGAACTAAAAGATGAAATCTTTCAAATGGTAGCCAAGCCTAGTGAGAGTTTGGAGGAATATGTAGAACGTTTCCAATATAATATGCAAAGATCTCCTTATACAAATATTCCTGATAATGTTCTAAAAACCATACTGATTAGAGGTATGAAAGACCAATGGATAGAGACACTAAATATAATGGGTAAAGGTGATATTTATCAAGAAAATTATAATGATATTGTAAATTTATGCATCAAGTGTTCTAGGGGCAGTTTAAGGCTGAAACCAGTCAGACGTGATGCAAACCTCAGAGACACCAAAGCTTCAGGAGAAAGCGTTACACGAAGTGAAGTCAACAATCTGTTAGAGGATTTCAAGATTGATATCCTGGGGACCCTGAAAACAAAATTGGATGTCATGCAAGCAAAGAAAAATTAGGCTATAGCAGAACAGAACTTGGCTATTTTCTGCCCCTGTTGCAAAAGAAAGCACAGTCATAAAGAATGCCCTCTAGATGCGATACGAACATGAGCCATATGCACTAAAGAGCACACCACCAAAAGCTGGCCATCACTCTCGAGATTAAAAGAAGTCTTCAAGGAAGCAGAAGAAGAAGTAGAACTAGCGTATCTGTTGAACCAACATCGCCAATGGAAAGCATGTCAGACAGGTATGCCTACCAATCCATATTTTTTTTTTCCTTCCTTGCAATATAATTCTCAGCAATATTCAAGGGCAGCATGGTAGAATCAACCATCTTTTTTGCCACCTCAAGCATTTTTTATGCCACCATGGCCCAAACAATCAAATCCAAATAACAATAGTTGGCCAAATTTCCCTTACCCACCACCATTCTGAAAAAACAACCCTTATTCTTCCCAATGGTCCCCTTCCACTTCACAAAATCAGAACTGGAAATCAAATTAGAAAAGAACTACAAACTAGCCTATGGGAATAGTCCCTCTCCCTCAACCAACTTTACCAGCACCTTACACATTGTAGAAGAACCCTCAACCCAATCTACGACCACAGCTCCCAGCTCAACCCAACCCAAATCCCAACAATTGACCAGTCCAATCCATACAAATTATGGAAGGACCAGAGACAAAAACTGAGTTGATGGAGTGTAATGAACTTGAATTAAGGTTTGGGTGGATAATTGAATCATAAAGGGATAAAAATATACAATTAGAAGATCTGCTACCTGTAGAACAAACACCTCAAGTGGAGAATACGGTTAAATAGAAAAGCCATGATCAAACTATTACCTCTTCTCCACCATTCCCAGAGAGATTGATTATACCCCGCTCAATAGAATATCCCAATTTTGATCTTCTGGGAGAATTAAAAAATCTGTGTGAAAATACCTCTCCTCCAGGCTATTCAAGACATTCCAATTTATGCAAAAACTATTAAGGAATTGTGTATGAAAAAGCCAAAGAGGAAAATAAAAACAACCCCAACTGTCCACGTAGTCAGAACTTTGTCCGATTTATTATCAAGCAGAGAAACACCGGTGAAATATGAGGTCCCAGGAAACCCTATAGTCACGGTACAAATAAATGTATGTTCCTTCCCCAATGCATTAGTTGATTTAGGAGCAAACATTAATATTCTCACAACAACAACCTGTCAAAAACTTGGCATTATAGCCTTGGATCCAACCATGACCTTGCTGGAATTGGCTGACCGATTGGTTGTCAAACCAGAAGGGACATTACAGGATGTAATGGTGTCTGTAGATTCTTGGGAATACCCAACAGATTTCTTGATCATCATTCCTAGAAACTGGCTAGATGGACATCCTTTAATATTTGGAAGGCCTTGGCTAGCAACTGCTAATGCTTATATCAATTTCCAGACAGGCAGTATGACTATAACTAGGGGGAATGATGTGAAAAATTTAGCTTTATACCCCCCTGCTCAGCCAAGCTTGACTACTATAAAAACTAGGAAACAACCTGCAACATACTTCATGGAAAATATTCGGTCACCATTAACTGTAGGAGATGCCCTTGAGTTCAAAAACCAAACTGAAGAAGATATTATTAATACTTTTATCAATCATCCTGCCACAGTATCTATTTTGAAATTCCACATGATCAAAGAAGTCCTTGACAATGAAATCGAAGAAGATCCCCTAAGAGAAATCAATGACCAAACAATCCCTACAACCACTGTTTATAATAGAAAACCTATCGAAATCGAGCCAGGGAAAATCCTAAACATTAATAGTAATCTGAGTGATGACCAGCAACAAAAAATTACTCAAGTTCTTAGGAAAAATAAATAGGCTTTTGCTTGTGACTACTCAGATATGAAAGGGATAGATCCTCAGCTATGCATGCATCACATCTACACTGAAAAGGATGCAAAAACCATTCGACAACCTAAATGTAGATTAAACCCTCACCTAAAAGACATTGTTAAAGAAGAACTTCAAAAACTGTTAGATGTAAATTTTATCTATCCTATATCTGACAGTAAATGGGTTTCTCCATTAGTCATGGTTCCCAAAAAGAATGGTAAATGGGGAATATACAATGACTATAGAGAACTCAACAAGGAAATGTAAAGAGACTACTTTCCCCTTCCATTTATTGATCAGGTCTTAGATACACTGGCAGGGAAAAAAAATTTCTCTTTCCTGGATGGCTTCAGTGGCTATAACCAAATTTAAATTTCCCCTGAAGACCAGGATAAGACTACCTTTACCTGTCCATGGGGAAAATTCGCCTACAAGGTATACCTTTTGGATTGTGTAACGCACCTGCCACATTCCAATGATCCATGCTCAGTATTTTCGTAGACTTGATAAATGAAGGATTGGAAGTATACATGGATGATTTCACACCCTATGGAGATGACTCTGAGCAAGCATTACAGACATTGGAAAAAGTTATGGAATGATGTATTGCTACTAGCCTATGTTTATGTCACAAAAAGTACCATATGATGATGATAGAATGCCTGATCATGAGTCGTTACATTTCAGTAGCTGGAATTCAGTTAGATCCGAAAAAAATACAGGTAATTCTCTTACTAGCTACTCCCTGCACTCAAACATAAGTACGTAGCTTTTTGGTATTTGCTGGATATTATCATAGATTTATCAAGAATTTTTCACAAATTTCTGCACCATTATATGCCTTGACAGGAAATGGTAATTTCATATGGAATGGAAAATGTGACACTGCCTTTATAGATCTAAAATAGCTAGTATCAATGGCACCAGTTCTACGAGGACCTAACTGGGATATACCATTCCAGATTTCATCAGATGCATCAGACATAGCCATTAGAGCAGTTCTTGGCCAAGAAGAAGAAAAGAAACCCTACGCTATATATTACATTAGAAAAATCTTATCCCCCACTGAATTGAATTACACAGTAACAAAGAAGGAGTTTTTAGCTGTTATTTACACTATTAACAAATTTAAACATTATATAACAGGATACCTTGTGGTTTTGTATACTGATCACTCTACTATTAAATATTTAGCTAATAAACCTATTACAAATGGAAGAGTGACACAATGGTTGATCCTTTTGCAGGAATTAGACATAACAATCAAAGATTGACCAGGAAAGGACAATCCGATAGAAGACTTCCTCTCATGTGTGCCAAAGATAGACGACTCGGCAACAGTAGAAGACCAGTTCCCTGATGAGCACTTATTTGTTGTAACCATAAAAACACTGTGGTACACGGATGTCATGAAATACCTAGCAGTGGGAACATTACCCAAGCACCTGACGCCTAGTGAAAGAAAACTAATAGTACAATGTAGCACTCAGTTCTCCTGGATTGGAGGATATCTCTTTCATACAGGAACCGATATGCATATTCAAAGGCATGTCAGGGAAGATGAAATCTTCAACATCTTAAAAGCTTGCCACAATGGGCCTTGCGGTGGACATTTTTTACATCGCAGGACTAGACATAAAGTCTTACACATGGGCTATTATTGGCCCACCATTTTTAAGGATGCCAAGAATTTTGTCCAAGCATGCGATAGATGCCAAAGAATGGGCCACCCTGGATAGTATGAAGAGATGCCCCTGCATCCACAGTTAGTCGTTGAACCTTTTGAACGATGTGCGTTAGATTTCATTGGGCCAATAAACCCATCATCTAATCAAAAGACATATATCCTAGTTGCAACGGAATATGTGACTAAATGGGTGGAGGCAGAAGCATTACCAAGGGCAACGAAGGACTCAGTAATCCACTTTATTTTCCAAATTTTCGTGTGGTATGGCTTGCCTAGAGAAGTAATCAATGATGGAGGGCCACAATTTGTAGGCCATAAGATTGCTGCAACATTAAAAAATCATCATATCATGCACAGGAATCACATGTCCATACCACGCGCAAGAAAACGACCAGGTAGAAAGTACCAATAAAGTAATTGAGGCGATACTAACAAAGACAATCGCATCTCATAGATGTGACTGGGCTACCTGATTGCCATAATCCCTATGGGCATATTGCATGACATGGAGAAATACCACAGGATACTCCCCATATCAGCTAGTGTTTAGAAAAGAACCTATCTTCCCAACAGAATTTGAAATTCAGACATTGAGGATAGCTGAAGAAGTAGGCTTGGACTTGAATGACGCACAGATAAACAAGTTACATTAAATTAATGAATTGGATGAAATCTGGCTATCAGCTCTTCATCATACTGCACTAATCCAACAACAAAGACCAAAATGGTATGATGCCCTCATCAAGAAGAAGATCTTCCATGAAGGTGATTGGGCACTTTTGTATGATTCTAGGTTCTAGGATTTCCTAGGAAAACTCCAGACCAGATGGTTAGGCCCCTATGAGATACACAAGGTGCATGATAATGGAACCATTACATTATCCACCATTGATGGGTCTGGCTACTCTTTTAAAGCAAACAGACATTGGGTACTCCTCTATCACAAACCGCTTAAAAGGGAATCCTTTTACCAACATATATGGGAGGATTCCACAATACAAATTCTTGCTGAGGAGGGAAACCCTTCCACAGTGCCAATCCAGTGAAGAAATGTACTTTTTCTTGAAACTTGTACATTAATTTTCCTTTCTGTTTGATTGGATTTGCTTGATAATAGATTGTGCATTAGTTTTTTTTCTTTCCTCTATTTTTCCTTTGTTGTTCCCTCTAAGGAGTAGCAATGATTGTGTGTATTCTCTCTAGTTGTTCCTTACAGGGAATAGCTATTGTTTCCTACAGGGAATAGCTACTGTTCCCTACAGGGAACAAAAATTTCTGTGTGTATTTTTCTTTGCTATTCCCTACAGGGAAGTGTTCACTACAGGGAACAACAATTTTTGTGTGAATTTTGTTTTGTTGTTCCCTACAAGGAACAACTGTTGTTCCCTCTATGGAAAAAAAAATTTGCCGTGTACTTTTTCTTATTGTTCCCTACAGGGAACAATAATTTTTTGTATAGCTTTATTTGATGTTCCTTATAGGTAACAACTACTGTTCCCTATAAGGAACAAAAATTTTTGCGTGCGTTTTTTCTTGCTGTTCCCTATAAGGGAAAACACATTTCTTTTTGCGTATTTCTTTTGATGTTCCCTACAAGGAACAACTGCTGTTCCTTTTAAGGATCAACACTTTTTGTGTGGGTTTTTCCTTTTCTATTCCTTTCAAAGTACAACACTTTGTGAATATATTTGGACATCCTCTTTCTCTTCCTTGCATAATCATCCCTAGCCCACCCCAATTTCACTCTTTATGATCTTCTTAATGGCATGAAAGGTACAATATGTATTTAAAAGACAAAAAATATCGGAGTCTAGTGGAATAGGAAAATACCGTGATTATTATCATCTTTAACAAGATTGCTTTGTGATGATCTAAAAAAAGAAGGACACAGTTATCTATCTCACTTTACTATCCTTATTTCCACTATAAATCAAACTGATTGATTATCTATACCATGTTGGTTCCCCCTTGCCTGTATAACTCTCTCTATATATTATCAATAAGATTATGGGTATATATTTTTTATATTGATATGTCAAACTTTCTCTGCCATCCCTACTCTTAAGGAGTGATGAGCCACCCTCTATGTATAAAATGGGGACTAAAAAGAAAAAAGAGAGTAAATATATATATATATATATATATATATATATATATATATATATATATATATATATATATATATATATATATATATTCACTAACAATTTTATGAATTTTTTTTTTTCAGATAGAGGATAGGGGGTCTCATCACGAGCCAGCCTACCATGATCATAAGGAAGCAGCGAAGTGGCATTCCCACTATGGACACCACACCAGGGATATGATCCAATGGATGCTTAAACAAATAAAGTCATTGGAAATAGGAGGTCTCATCACGAGCTGGCATAACCACTTTTGGTACTTCCCAATGAATGGTAATGTGTTCACCTGGTCACCAAGCTAGCACATTGGTCTCTACTATGGACATCATAAGACACTTCCCCAATTATACATAGAATACCATGGTTCCAAAGGGTTAAAAAGAAACTCTGTCAAGGCTATGGACATCTGCTAGAAATAGAAGCTCTGCTGATGGTATTGAAGCTTTATTTTACATCAATAACTATTATAATACCCTCTTCTTATAAAATTTTCTATGGAGATATTATGGTCCTAACATACCTTGAAACTTTATGCATGAATATTTTTTTAAATCAATCACAACAGTTTAAGTGGAATAATGGCACTAAAGTATTATTTCTTGCACATGCTCTCCCCTTTTCTTTATCATATCACATCACGACAGCCTATCATTTATTCATAATTCTCGGTACAAGCCTTGATTTCACCACTCCCATATCCTTTATGATTCTATCATTAATAAGCATACCTTGCCAATCCATTACCCCTGTAATTCACCGCCAACGCCTTACCCTTTCATTTATTCAGTCATAGGCGACCTATTAATTCGAAGGGGGGTGGGGATCTCCAGTGTACTTTTGAATGCGCTGTCATTTTTTCATTAGACTTTGCAGAATGATACGACATTCCATGATCGTAGAGCATGTGGTATGATAACATCCCTCAATAATGGTATTTATATTTATTTTCTCTTCCATCACTCAGTTTTGTTTGTCGTTGTGTTTTTCCTGCTACACTATCATTTGCAAAATTCCAGCACTATGGGAGGAAGAGAAGTACACAAAGAACTGTTAATACTGGCTGTTTCTGATGCAGATAGGGAAATTTTAGCTCAAGCTGAGTGGATAACATACTTTACAAGATTTAAACCACCCAACGAGGAAATTTCCATCGAGTTCTTACGAATTCTACATAATGGAAAATCTATGGTAAGGGCCAGGAAAATCACAGTATCAGATGCAGTGATAGCAGAGGTATCCCAATTACCGGCAGAAGGTCCTATGTGGGCTGATAAGCAGTTGAAGCTGCAGGATGCAATCAAGGCTTTTAGAGACGAAGGACAAGAGCTGGTCAAAAAGGGCAAAGGTGTTCGGCCATCTTCTCTTGGAGAGCCATGGGGAGAACTAGAAAGAATCGTCCAGAACTACATTACATGCGACGAGTGAAAAGATGTGGTAAGGCTGCGTCAAGTTAAACTCTTAGCAGTTATAATTTTTTTTTTTTTGTTAATTTACCTACATTATTGAACTCTTTACTACATGACACCGCCGAGAGGCTAAGATGGTCCCAACACATAGAAGCCGTAGTAAGCCACCACTGTCTGATTAGGCTAATAGTTAGCTATAACCTCGCCCAGCAGCAATCAAGCTGGGGTGACCTAATATTAGCTCTCGAGGGCAGTTCAGACCTGCCTGCACTTAAACCGTTTCAGAAAAGAAAGAGGACTACCCTTTCAAGAAACATACCTCAAAAGCATAGACGATCCACAAGGTTGAGGTCAAGATTAGGAGTGGCCAAAAATCCTCAAGGCAGTACTAGTCAACCTCTAGAATTACCTAGCCCAGTAAGTGAACAACACTTGCAACCAGAGTCAGAAGGCCAGGATAACCCTGAATCAGACCATGAGGAAGAAAGGGCATTCTGGAGATGAACAAAGAAACGAATCAATACCCAGAATGAGTCCCCAAGGTGATTTGTTGCACGATTTTGAATTGGCCCAGGTCCTGGCTAACATGAACGATTACATGTAGCTTGAAATCCCTCTCAATCCTAACTTAGGAGCAACCAAATCTACTTAAAATCATGGTGATACAAAGAGTCTATCTCCCTTAAAATATGAAATCCATGAAGCAAAAACAGATGTAGAGGCCATTTGCGAAGCAGTGCACCAATCTAGTGACACACTTCTAGTAGAAAATAGCTAGGTAGGCCTAAGTGTAGAAAACATAGGCCAAGGAGAAGAAGTAGAGATAGATATGCTTTGGGAAGCCGATATTCAATCAGGAGACACAGTCCTCTTATAACAGAGCTAGGATGAGCAACCAGGCTCTTTAGAGGCAGAAACTATTAATGAGACTGTCAACAGAATAGTTGCTGCTCCGAAAAAATATAGAGCCAAAGTGAAAAAGCTTAGGAAAGAACAACAGAAGCTGCACAAAATAATAAAAAGTCTCAGAAGAAAAATAAAGGAAATCGCAGCAAGAAAGGTCTCAGACAAAACCCTAGAGACAAAAAACATAGCTGTACAAACATAATCACATGAAGGGAGGGCTACAGGGACTCAAACTGAGCCCATACCCACTCAACCAATCATCATTAAAGAAGAAAATCATGCAATTATCATATATATAGCTACTCAGATAGATGATGTACCCTCTCACAACACTGCTACTGAGACAGAGGCTTGGAACTCCCATGATAAAGAGACTCAGACAAGCATACAAGCTAAAGACATCATGACACAATGACCCCATTATTCTGAATCTTCAGAAATAATTAGCACAGGCTCGGCTCATGTTAGAATGATTTGAACAAGAAACTGTTCCCCAACAAAGATATAAAGCATTGTAGAGGAAGCTTCGGGAAATGAATGTGACAGAGAGTGTTCGATAGATACAGAAAAGAAGAAGAGAAAACAGAGAGAATCAAGCTAAGATTATATAGGGTCATAGCTTGAACATACACCATCTGATCATTATATCAAACATCTTAGCATGCAGGGTTCGTGCCACTAACTACGCCTTGTCTTTGTTAGAACGATACTTGTTGTTGAAAATTAAAGCCGTGAGAGCTAGAAAACAAATTGAATTAAAAACAATTGAAGATTTTATAAATTGTTGCAAACAACATGGTGTAAAGGTTCAACGATTGCTTTGTGAGTTTTACCTGCATAATTTTGTATTACTAGATGAGGTGGAAAATAATCGTAACCCTTTTGTGGGAGATTTTCAATTCCAGGCCTTTATCTCGTTCGCAGTTAATCAACTTAAATGGTTCAAAGCTCATAACGCCTTCCAAAGACAAGAGCATGGATTGGATCTTTGGGTAAGAAGTGAGCCCAAGCACCCTTTGCAAATTCTTACCAACCACAAGAGTCTGATGAAAAAGGAAGAGGTGATTAAAATTTTAGGGCCTATTCATAGAGAGATTGTACAAAACGGAGTATCATATTTTCAATCCATTCGAGAAAGCTCTCTGGCTGTGTCCAAGCTTAGGTGGGTGGTCTCTACTAGTAGGTTGTAGCACAAGGAACAATTTAATTATAGAAATTTTAAAGCAACTGCAGCCCATTTTGTCACATATAGTAACCTCATTTTAAGAGAAGGTCCCTATTGGTTAGGATGTCGTTTTTGTAGCCCCATCATTTGGTATCCTCCTGAAGGATACAGGGGCATATATGAATTGCCTGAAGGAAAGGAAGGGTCTACTTTTGCACTCTTAGCTCAACATCATAGTTTCAGACCAATTTTTGATGCCCCTTCTCCAGCCTACTCTTTAACTACACTCCATCGGAGTTAATTTCTTTTCATGAGGACATGAAATAGGGTAAGCAGGGGAGTATATTGAGTTATGAAATGGGTATGTATTTACTGTTAAGTTTATTATCGTTTTCCTTAATTATTATATTGTTCATATCTTAATGTGTTAATATATTAAGGAATTACGGTAAGAAATGAAGGAATTGTTTACAGTTACGATTTAACTAACTCTTACCTTTCTCTATGCAAGAAAGTGACAAAAGGAACAATTTCTGTTCTCTGACGTTGGGACATTAGAATCTAACAAGAAAAGGAAGGAATGTGTCAGTTGCGGACAAGGTTGAGAAAAAATCAGAGGGATCAGCGCAGAATAGAAAATATTTCTTAAGTTAGAAATCGGTTACATTTACTATTTACTCTTTACCCTTTTGATTATAAAAGAAAGCGATTGTAGGAAGAAAGGGGAGGAATCTTTGTTATTTCTCAAGTTGTAAATTTAATTACACACCTGCATCGTTGAAGAACACGATTATATTATAATTCTACTCAAGTTCGATGATTAACATATAATTGAAGTTGTTGTTCTCTCGCATTATCTTATGTAACTTAGCAGTTCTTGCTAGTGGCTAAGGCCCCAGCCTTTGGTGAATTTAACTGCTTCCTTGTGTTATATTTATGATTCTGTTAGAGTTTGGTTTGGCTGATAATTCATTCTTTCCATGAGTTTATTTCATTAGCTGTTCATTATTTCTTGTATCGAGATAATATATGTTCTATTATAATGTACATCGTTATCATTTGATCTAAGTTTTGTTCATTACAACACAAATCATCTAGATAGTGCATTGTATTGATTTAATCATCTATAAGAGTTTGATTATTTCTGTTAGACTCTTAGAAGTGATATCATTCCTATCTTGGTTGCTTTATATATATTTAGTATAGTTTAGATTGAATCAACTAAGTAGAGGTGAGTTATTTTTACTGTGCTCTCAGTTGATGATGTTATTTCTTGAATTGCTGTAAGGTTTAATTTCAGTAGAAGATTGAGCTTTGATATTCCTTTTAATAATTGAAATTGGAGTTTATTAGATGATTCCATTTATTCTTGTGTCAATATCTATACTACAATTTAGGAAACATTACTCTCTCAATTAATAGCAGCCACATACTGTGTACACTCTTGAAATAAGAGGACTTGCCTGGATTGATGATTAATGTGGGATAATTAGGAGTTTTAAAAGGCACCTTTTATCAGCTAACAGGGACCTCCTGCGATAAACAAAATGCATTGGAACAATAGTTATTTCCATCAAGAATTTATCAAATTCTAATTCTCAAGAATAAACAAAATTAGAATTCTAATTGCATATTTCCATCAAGAATAAACAAAATTCTATTTCTCAATTTCTACGGTTGGAGTTCACTAAATTTTGGTTTACACAACTAAAATTAATTGTTCCTTAATCGCAATCGTGCTAATTTACATATAACCGCACTAGTGTGTTTTAGTTACTGCTCACCGGTGTGTTTTAGTTACTATGCACTGGTGCGTTTTAGTTACTGCGCACCATTGTGTTTTAGTTACTACGCACCGGTGCCGTGTTAGCAATGGACGCATTAGTGCAGTGCTATTAAGTGATGCACCGGTGACGAATAACTGCAAATAAAAAAAGCACAACTCTATTTTGTTTAATTGAAAAAAAAGCGATAAATTGAAAAATGGGCGGCGAAGTATTTTCGAAAATCTAATTTCATAAAACAATTCTTTAAATACTAAATAATTTTCATTATTTCACTATTTTTGCAAAAAAACTTAGCGAGAGATTTGCAGGAGACATACTTGGAGCAAGAGAGTACTCTGGAGCAGCGAAACATGTTTGAACAAAAATAGTCAAACAATCAGAATTCCAAACCTCTTGTCATTCAAACCCTATAACATATAATTTCAAATGATCTCGTGATTAAATTTGATTATTTTTTTACTTTTTCTATAGTTTTTTTACGAAGTAAGAAAAAAAATTCAATTTATTTTTCATTTTTAGAAACAAAAGAAAAAAAAATCCATTTTTACCCTAAACCCTTCATTCTTTTTGTTTCTACCCTTTCTTTTCCTTGTTTTTGTTATTTCAAAATTAGGTCTTTTCATTTTAGATTTATAGGGTTTGTATTTTGTAATGAAATTGCTTCTGGATCCATCGCATTGAGTGGGTTTTTTTCTTCCATTGACGTTTCAAACCAGCTACCAAGGTTCATCATCAAGATAAGATTTACATCCAACCCACAGGATGAATTGCATAGTCATATCCCAATCCATGTCAGCCCTTGCGTGAATTTTTGAAAAGAAATTATATTTTTTTATTAGTGCACCCTGCATAACCTAGCGCACAAGTGCATTGTATATTCCCACCACACTGATGTTGGGGTATAAAAGGTGTATTTTTAACTCCTATTTATCCTACATTAATTATCAATCCAAGTACGATTTTTTATCTCAAAAGTGTACTCAGTCTAAGGCGGAAATTTAATCTAAGAGCAATGCTCTCCAAATTGCAGTACAATGTTTCAAATACAAGAGTAAACGGATGCTTGAAAATGAATTCTAATTGCAATGACATGAAACCTAAAGATCTAAAATCCAATCACTCACTTGGAAATCATTAGTCAAGGATGTAGTAGTAATAAATATTTCCTCTATCAACTGATGTAAATGAAATCAAACATAAACAAGATCTCCAATCTGAGAACTTAGGCAGTAGTAGCCAATGTCCTTTACAGTTGATGATGTTACACTCCACAATAAAAAAATAATTGGAAATGATAACTGAGTCAAATCAATAATGTTGCTAATGGAAATAGAATAAACAAGCTTTCTACAATATCATTCCAATCCAAACCAAAGACTTACAGGAAAAGAATAAATAGTAAAGCTAGTTATCATAAATGAACAACAAAGCTATTTAACGGAGATCAGAAAATCTATTTAATGAAATGAACAAAAAACTCTAAACAACTAAGCTTTATATCTAAGAAGCATAAAAATACAAATCATAGATGAATAAATAATCCTGTTATGTGGAAAGGAATAGCAATGCAATTCATTCACAACTGATGCAACAAACCAATGTCATAAAACATTGAACATGGAAATTGAGAAGAAATGCGATCTAAAGGAAATGAGAACTAAAAGAAAACCATCACACGACTGAAATAAAAAAGTAATGGTACATATAGCAGGTGGATCCACCAGGGCTGGGTCCTTAGCTGCTAGTGAAGCACCACCGAGCTACTCTAGTATCAAATAATTGAACGGAAACCGGATTATATATTAATCATATGTAACAGACTTTACAAGAAATCACACTCTATTTTAACCAATGAGAGTCGATGAGAAATCATGAAAATACAACAGGAAGTCTGAATAATTATCATACATAATACATTACACTTCGATTTCTACAAGCACTGTCCCTTTTATAACAACCAGCAGACGAAACAAGAAAGATAGATAAGCTTTGAGCAGCGATCCCTCAGGATTGAGAGATCCTGAGGGATTCGCTCTATCTTCTAAATTCAGTTATCGTTTTGTCTTCTTGTGCTGATATCGTGTTGTTACGTTGTTTCCTTTGACTGTGCACTCCAATTTTGATCTTTTTTTCTGGATATGGTCTTTTGTTGAAGGGACACCAGTTATTTCTGCTTTGTCTTTTTCTCCTGAATGGTGGCTTCCCACTTCATCTATTTTCTGCATATAAGAAAATAAAATATTTAATCAATTTGCAAAAATCACTAATCCCTTTAATTCTATTATAATTCTTCAATATATTACCATTCTAGAATATAAAGGAGTTAGAATTAAAGGAAAAGATAAAGAAATACATGGCAAATTCATACCTTTTCCAATGCTCAACACACCCCCCTGCTTACCTTTTTTCATGTCCTCATGAAAACCATAGTTTACATGTAAAGTAGTTAGAGAATAGCCTAGAGAGGGTGTTTCATTAAGTGGTCTAAAACCATGATTTGCAGCTAAAACTTCAAAAATATGCCCTCTCTGCCCTTCAGGTAATTCATATTTGGCCTTATAGTCTACTACAGGATACCAGATAATAGGGCATCGAAATCTACAACCTAACCAATATGGGCCTTCCCTCAAGATGAGGTTACTATAGATAACCAAGCGGTTGGCAGCTAACTCAAAATTTTTATAATTGAATGGCTCTCTGTCTTGGATATTCCGATTGGAAATCTTCCATTGGAGTTTAGCTGCTACTATGGCCTGGTCTTTGATGGATAGAAAATATTCTACCCCATGCAGGATGATTGCTTTGTGGATGGGTCCCAATGTCTGGATCACACCCTCTTTTGTCATTAAGCTTTTCTTCCTAGCCCATAATTGTAATGGGTGTCTCGGTTCACCCCTAACCCAAAGGTATAACCCATTTTCTTGTCTCTGAAAAGTGTTATAGGCCTTAAGCCATTTTAACTGGTTAAAAAAAAGTGATATGAATGCTTGATATTGGACATCACCCACAAAAGGACTGGGATTTGTCTCCATTTCCTCTGCTAATATAAAAATGTGCAAATAAAATTCAGAGAGTAGGCGCTGAACTTTTACTCCATAAAGTTTACAACAGTTTATAAAATCATCTACAGTTTTTAATTCTATAGGTTTTCCTACCTTAACAGCTTTAATTTTTAACTATAAATATCTTTCTAACAAAAACAAAGCATAATTTTTGGTAGGGGACCTACATGCTAGAACATCTGCATATAGAGAACATAGAGTATCCATTTGATTCCTGAATTTTTGTAGTCTATTCCTTACCTCTTCAAATTTTTCTTCTGCCTTCCAAAATTTATCGAAGGCTTCTACCTTTGATGCATTGATGTCCTTTAATTGCTACTATAACTATTGGTATTTTTCCCTAGGAACAGTCTCTTCTTCGAGCTTTTCTCTAGCCTGTTGAGCCCGTGCTAGATCCTCTCAGAGTTTTGCTATACCAGGGTTGTTGTTTATCAAAACATTTTTGGGTTGAAGATCTACCTGGGTTTTCTTATTACAATGTCAAGTGCCTACAGTCTGTGTCTCTTTTTTGGCCATACTGCTAGAGGACAGTGCCTCGGTCTGAACATCTTTATTATGGACTTGCACATTTTCGGTTTGGGAAATTGCATCTGTAACAACTGCCTACTGTTCCTTGCTATGCTAAATGAATATGGACTCGATTTGAGTCTCCATGGCCCTTGTATTATGGGGCTCCGTTTGGATGGATGCATCTCTTTTTTTCGGGGTTCTTTTAGATATTTTCCCCTTTTTCAGAACCCTTATCTTCTCTCTGAGTTGTTTTACTAATTTTAGAAGCTTTTGTTGTTCTTTCTGCAGCCATTTAATTTAATTTTTCTTCTTCTTCTTTTTCTTGGGAGGAATAGTTGTTTCCTTTTCTGGACTTGGCTGCTCAGCTGGGTTTTGTTCTTCAGGGACTGTGCCCTTGTCCTGGCTTGTTTCCACATTCTCTGTTTGGAACACTTCTTCAGTGTTCATGTTATCCTGACTAGGTTCCTCAAGGGAGGAAACCCTAGTTTGTTCTGCTATTTCTTGAGGGGCTTTTGCTTCTGCCACCTCCTCGTCATGCATTTCCTCGAATGTATCCTTGCTATGGAAAGAATGTTCTTGTGATTGCTCTGCCTCCATATTGAGTTTGAGTAGACTTTGGGGTTGCATATACTCACACATATTGGCCAAAATTTGGGCCAATTCGCCCTCCTGCAGTGGACTCTGTGGTGGACTTGAACTGGAGATTACGGGAGGTTTCGCTTCCTCTCTTTCTTCTTCACTAGTTCATTTAGTTTCTTCCCCTTCCTGATTTTCTCCTCCTTCCAGTTGTGGGGGTTGCTCATCTCTAGAACTAGGTAATTCTACGGGTTGGCTGCTGCTACTCTGGAGGTTTCCCAACATTCCCCTGCTTCTTCTTAATCTGGAGGGCTGTCTACGTTTTAGAGTTCTGTTTGCTGTGTTGGTGATTCTTTTTCATTTAGGAGCAGGTAAGGTTGTTTCTTCGTCTATCGAAAATAACAATTATTCCCAACTAATATGTTGTTTAGCAAGACTGTAACTAACTATTAATTGAATTAAACAATGGTGGCTTACTACCATTCTTGTATGACAAGATTTATTTATGCTCAAAGCAGCGTCATGCAGTAAAAAATTTAAATATGCAGGAAAATTCACAACACATTTTTGTTTTAGTACTGCTAACAATTTGAGGTGGCATGGTCTTACCACATCCTTTCTTCCATCGGATGTAATGTAGCTTTGCACTACTCTAGCCAGTTCTGCCCATGGTTCCCCCAGATTTTCCAGCTGAACCCCTTTTCCTTTGACGGTTAAGGTTTGTCCTTCATCCTGAAATATGTTTATGGCCTCTTGAAGTCTTAATTTTTATGGGTCCATATGGGTCCAACTGCTGGTAGACCGGACACCTTAGCGATTACTGCATATGTTACTGTTATTTGCCTTCCTCTAACTATGGAATGGTCCTCATGCAATTCTGCAAAAATTCGATGGCCACAATATCATGGGGCTGCTGCAGTCGTGTAAGGTAGGTAATCCACCCTGCTCTCTCCAAAATTTCTCATGCAGCGTTGAAAATTGTTAGTACTAGAGGTTCACTATGAATTTCTTTCCCTCCCATTTCATCTAAGCCCTGCACTCTGTTAATGTTTCACAATAATACATAGAAATGGAAATGGAACAACACCTCGTGTATATCAGAAAATACCGTTAAACTTGTTATTTCTGGGATCTGATGAAAATAGGGAATTAACCTGTATGCAGGAATATTTGGAAGTCACCTGTGCCCCCCTGAAATATGATAGGCCGCCCTCGACCGGCAATTGGAGGAGCAGCGTACTGGACAATAGTTGTACATATTCGTGACATGATCAAAAAATTATCGAATCACTGAAATCGAGGCATATTATGAAATCATGAATAGATATGGAAATTCTATGTAATGATTTGCACATAGGGAAAAGGACAGCTGACATAAATAAAAGTACTTATGCGGTCATTATCCACTTAAACCATTATGACTGATTTATAAACAATATTTCATGTATAAGAGGTTCATCAGAGGGGTTTAAGAGCATAATTTCATTTGAAATTAAGATAAAGATATAAGAAAAGGGTTTATAATTACTATTGATTTGTGAAAAATATGACTCCAATACCATCAGCAGAGCTCTGTTTCCCACAGGTGTCTATAACCTTGACAAAGTTTCTTTTTCACTCTTGGAACCATAATCCTTTATATATGCCTAGGAAAATGCTTTGTGATGTCATGATGGAGGCCATTGTGTTGGCTTGGGAACCAGATGAATCACAATGCCATTCACCAGGAAGGAGTGAAAGGTGGGCAGGCCGGCTTGTGATGAGACCTCCTCTTCCAAGGACTTTTTATTTTTTTGAGTTGCCCTTTGGATCATATCCTTGGTGTGGTGGCCATAATGGGAATGCCACTTCACTGCTTCCTTATGATCATGGTAGGCTGGCTCTTGATGAGACCCCCTATCCTCCATCTGACATATCATAGAATTGTTAGGAATCCTATAGATATTTTTTTTTTCTTTTTCTTTTATATATCACTTTCCTATTTATGTATAAAGGATGGCTAAACACTCCTTAAGAGTAGGGATGGTGGAAGAAGTCTAAACATCTCAATAGAGGAAAATATGCCCTTATTCTTATTCAATAATAAAAGTCAAAGAGAATTATGATGATTAGGGAAGAACCAACATGATAAAAATAATCAATCAAATTAGTTTTAGTGAAAATAAAGACAGCAAAGTGATATAGATATTTGTGTCCTTTCTTTTTTTTTTCTTATCAATACACAACAATTTCTTTGAAGATTACAATTTCTTATTGATATGTTGATTCCAGTATCCTCTAATTTTTGTGTTCTTGCATGAATTTGTATATTTGCCTTAAAATGATCAGGAAGAATTCAAAAAAAATCTCCAAATGTTGTTCTAAAAAAAAGAAAAATGCACTAAAAAAGTGTTGTTCCTTAGATGGAACAGCTACTGTTCCTTAAGAGGAACAACAAAAATAACATCTGCACACAAAATTGCGGTTCCTTTAAGAGGAACAACAAAAAGATAAAAAAATACAAGTTGTTGTTTCTCTAAGAGGAACAACAACCGTTCCTTAAGCGAAACAACAGATAAAACAAACAAGAAATGTTGATCCTATGGTGGAACAAATTAAAAAAAACTCAAAATCGAAACTACTGTTCCTTAAAAGGAACATCATAAAATGAAAAATAATGGCGAAGGTGCTGTTCCTTTTAAAAGGAATATCAAAAACAATTGGCAGAAATGTTGCTCCTTTTAAAAGGAAAAGAAAAAACAATCGGCGGAAATGTTGTTCATTTTAAAAGGAACAACAAAAATGATCAGTGGAAGTGTTGTTCCTTAAGAGGAACGGCTACTATTCCTTAAGAGGAACGACAGCTATTCCTTAAGAGGAACGACTAATGTTCCTTAAGAGGAACAACAACTGTTCCTTAAGAAGAACAGCATGACAAATAAAATCTATACAAAAAACAGTTCATACAAGCAAAATTAATAGAAAATCTTATGTAAAAATTTTAAAAATAAAGGAATAGTTCAGTGAATGAATGCTGAGGAGGAATTATCTTCCTTAGCAAGAATCTACATAGTAGAATCTCCCTGTAATTGTTGGTAAAAGGATTCCCGATTAAGCGGTTTGTGGTAAAGTCGTACTCGATGACCGTTTGCTTTGAAAGAATGTCCAGATCCATCAATGGTAGTTAACGTAATGGTGCCATTGTCATGCAATTTCTGTATCTCATAAGGTCCAAGCCATCATGTCTGGAGTTTTTTGGGGAAATCCTAAAATCTGGAGTCATATAGGAGTGCCCAATTTCCTTGTGGAAGATTTTTTTTTTAATGAGGGCATCATGCCATTTTTCTCTCTGTTGTTGAATTAATGTAGTGTGCTGGATGGAGGAGAGCCTAATTTCATCTAACTCATTGATTTTTTGTAATCTGCTGACCTAGGCCTCATTTAAATTTAAACCCACCTCCTGGGTTGTTCTTAATGTTTGAATTTCAAATTCTATTGGAAATATGGGTTCTTTTCCAAATACTAATTGATATGGTGAATACCCAGTGGTATTTCTCCATGTTGTTTGGTATGCTCACAAGGCTTCCAACAATCTTGAAGCCTAGTCACGTCTGTGTGATGCAACTGTTTTTGTAAGTATTGCTTCTATCACCTTATTCGTGCTCTCTACTTGGCCATTTTCCTGTGGGTGGTATGGGGTTGTAATTTTGTGTTGAATGTGGTAATTTTTTAATGTTGTAGCGATTTTATTACCTACAAATTGCGGTCCTACATCTGTAATTATGTCCCTTGGGAGGCCATATCACACAAATATTTGGAAAAGGAACTGTATTATAGAGTCCTCTATAGCCCTTGGAAGTGCCTCTACTTCAACCCATTTAGTAACATACTCTATTGCAACCAGTATGTATGTTTTCTGATTTGATGGTGGGTTAGAAGGACCAATAAAATCAAGTGCCCATCACTCAAATGGCTCGATTACTAACTGTGGATTCAAAGGGATTTCATCAGACTATCCAAGGCGTCCCACACTTTGGCAACTATCATAGGCTTGTATAAACTTTTTAGCATCTTTAAAAATTGTAGGCCAGTAATAGTCTGTTTGTAAAAACTTGTGACCAGTTCTACAATTTGTGAAATTTCCACCACATGGCCCATCATGGCATGCTTTTAGAATGTCAAATATTTCATCTTCTCGAACACATATTATGATGTGCATATCTACTCTTATATGAAATAGGTAGCCCCTAATCCAAGAGAATCAGGTATTGTACTGTACTATATGTTTTCGTTCATTGGGCGTTAGATGCTTAGGTAATTTACCTACTGCTAAATAATTTGCAACATCAGCATACCATGGGGTTCTGGCAGTAACAAAAAACAAATTTTCATTTGGAAACTAATCTTTGACTACTACTGTGTCTGCTGGTTTTGGCATTCGTGAGAGAAAATCAGCTACATGATTCTCTTTTCTAGGTCGGTCCTGTATTGTGATGTCAAATTCCTGCAATAGAATCAACCATCTTGTTACTCTACCATTTGTAACATGTTTATTTTCTAAAAATTTTATGGCAAAGTGATCTGTATATAAAACTATAGGATACCCATTTATGTAATGTCTAAATTTATTTACAGCATGTATTACAGCTAAAAATTATTTCTCAGTCATAGTATATTTTAATTCAGTAGGATATATATTCTTGCTAATATAATAAATTTCATATGGTTTTTTATCTTCTTCCTACCCAAGGACTACTCCAATAGTTGTGTTTGAGGCATCAGATGAAATTTGGAATGGAAAATCCCAATTTGGGCCCCTTAGCACTGGGGTTGTTGATAGAAGCTTTTTCAGATCCTCAAAAGCATGGTCACATTTATCTGTCCAAATAAAATCAACATTCTCTATTAGTGTGTATATAGGTGCAGCTATTTGAGAATAATGCTCTATGAATCTTCTATAATAACCAGAAAATCCTAGAAAGCTACGTACCTCTGTTTGTGTTGTAGGAGTAGGTATTAACAAAATTATCTGAATTTTAGCTGGATCTACCTGTATTCCAACTGTTGAGATATAATGACCTAAGATGAGTCCCTCGGTCATCATCATGTGACACTTATCGTGGCTTAAGCAGAGCCTGGTGGAAATACACCTTTGCAACACCTTTTCCAATGTTTCTAATGCTGGCTCAAAATCATCTCCATAAGGTGTGAAATCATCCATATATACTTCGATTCCTTCATTTATTAAATCTGAAAATATGCTGAGAATGGCCCTCTAAAATGTGGTAGGGGTGTTGCATAGACCAAAGGGTAAAACCCTATAAGAAAATGTCCCCCAAGGACAAGTAAAAGTAGTCTTATCTTGGTCTTCAGGGGAAATCTAAATCTGATTGTATCCACTGAAGCCATCTAAGAAAGAAAAGAATTTCTTTCCTGCTAATGTGTCTAATACCTGATCAATGAAAGGAAGGGGAAAGTGGTATTTTTTGATTTCTTTCTTTAGTTCTCTGTATTCTACACATATCCTCCATTTTCCATTATTCTTTGGCACCAATGCTAGTGGAGAGACCCACTTGCTATTATATATTGGATAAATAAAGTTTACATCCAAATTTTTTTGTAATTCAGCTTTCACAATATCCTTAAGATGAGGGTTTAATCTTCGTTGGGGTTGGAGAATGGGTCTAGCATATTTTTCTATATAAATTTGGTGTGTACATAACTGGGGATCAATTCCTTTATGTCTGGGTAATCCCATGCAAAATCTCCCTTATATTTTTTTCAGTATTTGGACCAACTTCTCTTCTTGTTCAACATTCATATTTTTGTTAATATTCAGAGTTTTTCCTGGCTCAATTTCTATATTTTTTCTATTGTAAATAGAAGTGGTAGGTATTGATTGATCTTGAATGTCTTTGAGGGGATATTCTTCTTCTTCATTATCAAATTATGCCTTGATCATGTGACATTGTAAATGGGATCTATTTTTTGGTTGGTTAATAAAATTGTTAATGATGTCATCCTCTATTTGATCTTTAAATTCAAGGGCATCTTCTATGGTTAATGGTGATCTAATGTTTTCTATGAGGTATGATATAGGATGTTTCTTTTTTTTTATTATTGTTAGGCTTGGATGGGTTGGAGGGCATAAGGCTAAATTATTGACATAACTCCCTCTAGTTATAGTCATGCTGCCTTGCCGACAGCCAATGTAAGCATCAGCAGTTACCAGCCAAAGTCTACCTAAGATTAAAGGGTGTCCATCTAGCCGATTTTTGGGGTTAATAATCAGGAAGTCGGCAGGGTATTCCCAGGAGTCTACAAATACCATTACATCATGTAGTGTGCCTTTTGGCTTGACTATTGATCAGTCAACCAATTCTAATAAGGTTGTTGTTGGATCTAATGATGTAATTCCAAGTTTTTGACAAGTGGTGGTTGTTAGGATATTAATTGCAGCTCCCAAATCAACTAAGGCATTTAGAAATGATTTTCCATTGATTTTCACTGTAACTATATGATTTCTTGGGTCCTCATACTTTACAGGTGCTTCTCTTCCTGATAGTAAGTCAGATAGAGTGACGACTACTTGGACGGTTAGGTTAGTTGTTGTTCTCCTATTTGGCTTTCTTATGAATAGTTCTTTGATGGTATTTCATAAGTGGGAATATCTTGGATAGCTTGGAGGAGTGGGATTCTTATACAAAATTTTTTTAGTTCTCCCAGAAGATCAAAATCAGGATGTTCTATTAGACGAGGTATGATTAGTCATTCTGGGAATGGTGGAGAAGAGGTGGTTGCTTGCTCATGAGTTTGTTGTCTAACCACATTCTCCTTTTTCAATGTTTTTTATGAAGGTAACGGATTTTAAAATTAAAATTTTTTGTCTCCCTCTGATTCTATTATGCGCCCAGACCTTAGTTGAAGGTCGTTGCACTCCCTTAACTCAATTTCTAGTTCTGGTGCTTCAATTATTTGAATAGATTGAACCGGTATATTATTAGGGTTTGGGTTGGGTTGGGCTAGGAGTTGCGGTCTTAAGTTGGTCTGGGGATTTTGTTGCAATGTATATGGTGTTGGCAATGTAGGTGGAGGGAGAGGAATCGTTCTAGTTGGTTGATTCATAGATCTTTGCCAGTTTGACTTCCAGGTATGACTCTGTGAGTTAGAGGGGGACCATTGTGTTGGATATGTATTATTTTTCCAAAATGGTGGACAATAAGGAATTTTTGGCCAATTGGTTTGATTTGTTTGATTTGGCCATGGTGATGTAGGAAATGGCTGCTGTGACCAACTAGGAAAGGGTGGCTGATTTTTCCACATTCCATTATATTGCTGAGAATTATACTAAGGAGACTGAAAAGAAGAGGATGGATCATTGGGCATACCTGTTTCTCGTGGCTGCCATTGACGGCGTTGATTGAGTAGGTATACCGTTTTTGTTTCTTCTTCCACTTCTCTGTAGACTGCTTTCAACCCCGGGAGTGAGGGGAAATTTCTATGGAGTGATCTTTTGTGTAGATGGCACAGACTTGGACTATATCTAGCAAGCACTCTTTATGGCTATGTTTCTTTTTGCATCTAGGGCAGAATATTGCCAAATTTTGTTCTGCTTCTGCTTGCTTTTTTTAGCTTGCATGATGTCAAGCTGCATTGTCAGAGTCCCTAGAATATTAGTTTTGAAATCTTCTATTAGATTGCCAATTTCTATGCGGTTTATACCTCCAACGGAGGTCTTGCTATCCCTTGTGATCATGTCACCTTCTGCTAGTTTTAGTATGGTGCTTCCTTTTGAACTCCTGATATAGAAATCAATAATGTCAGCAAAATTTTCCTGATATATGTCACCTTTTCCCATGATGTTTAATGTTTCAACCCATTTTTCCTTCATCCCTTTAATTAATGTAGTTTTTAACACATTATCAGGTAAGGGTAAAGATGCATAAGGTGATCTTTGGAGGTTGTATTGAAAGCGTTCTGCATATTCCTCCAATGTTTCATTAGGTTTTGCTGTCATCTGAAATATTTCATCCTTTAATTCCCTGGACCTACAATAATCCTGATATTTATTTAGAAAGGCATCTTTCATCTGATCCTAGTCATTTATAACACCTCCACCTAACCCCATAAACCGTCGTAGAGCTGCTCCTTTTAATGTGGAGGGGAATAATTTAAGATTTTGGGGATCAGTGGTATAGTCATACCCCCTGCATAATACATCGAATTCAAACAAAAATGCATCTGGATCTTCCAATGTTAAGCCATGGAATGTAGGAATATGATGGAGAGGAATGGCCTTCATAGGTGCATTAACTGCGGTGTCCACAATGGGATATTGTAGTGTGGAAGTTTGGGGTGGTTGCTGGTTGTGGGCCATTTGATTAAATATGTGCCAATATCCTTCTGGGATTTCTAGGGAATTATTCCTAGGCTAACTAGAAGGAGTAGGGATGACCTTAAAAACACTTCCTTGGTTTGGGATAATGAGTGTCTCTTACTGAACTATTAGCTGAGGGGATTTTGGTTCTTCAGGTTCTTTAGCTTTGTTTTGGATGATTTTGACAACACTTCCCTTATCTTGACTACTTAGTGTTTGGACTACTTCAAGAGGGGATCTTGGTTTTTCTATTTCCCCTATTTCTCCTCCCCCTTCGTGGAGATTACTAGAGTTCCCTTCTTGTAAAGAAATTGGGTAAGAATTCTTAATTTATTGAGAATCTTGTTGTTTTGTTTGGCTATGCACCTCAGCAAAAGCTACATATGGGGATTCTGTGGCCCGAAGGGAACTAGTAGGTTGTCTAGAAGCAATTTTTCTAGGGCCTACTGATGGCTGAGATTTAGCTTTATTAATGATATTGTCTATAAATTTTGTTCGCCCAAGGGTCTCCGGTCCCTTAGGTTTTTCAGGTCTAGGAGGAATTTTTTTTTGATTAAATTTTCTATTCATTCAAGAAAACACAAGCATTCATTCCTACCTTAGACTTCTATGCAGTTCTGCTATGAAGCGGGCCAGTGAATGAGCATCTTCCTCATTCATTACAAAGGTTCTTACCTTCTGTTTTTAATACCCAGTTCTTCCTTTAGCATAAAAAATCAAATATACATCACTCTTTCTAAATAGCTACACTCTCCCCGGCAACAACGCCAAAATGTTGAGGTATAAACGGTGTCTTTTTAAATCCTATTTATCCTACATTAATTATTAATCCAGGTATGATTTTTTATCTCAAGAGTGTACTCAATCTGAGGTGGAAATTTAATCTAAGAGTAATGCTCTCCAAATTGCAGTACAGTGTTTCAAATACAAGACTAAACGGATGCTTGAAAATGAAATCTAATTGCAATGACATGAAACCTAAAGCTCTAAAATCCAATCAATCATTTGGAAATCATCACTCAAGGATGCAGTAGTAATAACTCTTGCCTCTGTCAACTGATGTAAATGAAATCATGCATAAACAAGATCTCCAATCTAAGAACTTAGGCAGTAGTAGCCAATGTCCTTTACAGTGGATGATGTTACACTCCACAATAAACAACTAATTGGAAATGATAACTGAGTTAAATTAATAATGCTGCTAATGGAAATAGACTAAACAAGATTTCTGCAATATCATTCCAAAGCAAACCAAAGAACTACAGGAAAAGAATAAACAATAAAGCTAGTTATCAAAAATGAAAAGCAAAGCTATTTAATGGAAATAAGAAAATCTATTTAATGAAATGAATAGAAAACTCTGAACAGCAAAGATTTATATCTAAGAAGCATAACAATACAAATCACAGAGGAATAAATAATCCTATTATGTGGAAAGGAATAACAACGCAATTCATTCACAACTGATGCAACAAACCAATTTCATAAAACATTGAACATACAAACTGTGAAGCAATCCAATTTAAAGGAAATGAGAACTTAAATCAAACCATCACATGACTGAAATAAGAAAGTAATGGTACAGATAGCAGGTGTATCCACCAGGGCCGGGAGCTTAGCCTCTAGTGAAGCACTTCCGAACTACTCCAGTATCAAATAATGGAACGACAACCAGATTATATATTAATCATATGTAACAGAGTTTACAAGAAATCACACTCTGTTTTAACCAACGAGAGTCGATGAGAAATCATGAAAATACAATAGGAAGTCTGAATAATTATCATACATAATGCATTACACTTCGATTTCTACAAGCGCTATCCCTTTTATAACAGCTAGCGGATGAAACAAGAAATACAGATAAGATTTGAGCAGCGATCCCTCTGGATCGAGAGATATTGAGGGATTCGCTCTATCTTCTAACCTCATTTATTGTTTTGTCTACTTGCACTAATGCTGTGTTGTTCTATTCTTTCCTTTGACTGTGCACTCTGATTTCGACCTTTTTGTCTGGATATGGTCTTTTGTTGAAGGGACAACAGTTATTTCTACTTTGTCTTTTTCTCTTGAATGGTGGCTTCCCACTTCATATATTTTTTGCATATAAGAAAAGACAATCTTTAGTCAATTTGCAAAAATCACTAATCTCCTTAATTCTATTATAATTCTTTAATATATTACCATTCTAGAATATAAAGGAGTTACAATTAAAGGAAAAAAATAAAGAAATACATGGAAAATTCATACCTTTTCCAATGCTCAACAACCGCGAAAGTACTCTATAATAAAAAAGTAAAAAAAACATTTTTTTTTTAATCAGTGCGCCATATGTAAAATAGGCCACCGGTGTGCTATTTCATTATGGCACACCGCAAATGTGACGTTTCACAAAAAAAATGTTTTATTGTGTTAATCGGTGCACAATGTAACATGTAACGCACCTCACCGAGTTTCCTATTTGACAGAGAGCACCATATGGCGGTCCCTTGTTTGTGTGGGGTGTTTATGCTACAAAAACTAACACTGGATGAATTTTATTATTTTCTCTGTTTTAATCGGTACAGTGGTTAACACGTAATGCACTGGTGCTCCTTGTTGACATAGAGCATCGTACGGTCTATTATACTGTTTGGTGGTGCATTTATAATACCTCCACACACTGACGTCGGTGCATACACCATGAATGGCACACCGGTTTCTTCATATATTTTTTTTACCTGAAAAGTTGACAATTTATTTATAAATATATTAATGAATGATATGGTACAGGTTTCAGATTGGTAAATAAATGAGTGACAAGAGATCAAGTAACAAAAATACTGATAACACATCAAGAAAATAAAAAAAAGGCAAGTTTTTTGTAAATTATTTACAAAAAATAATTTTTTTGAACTATATGTAAGTTTAAATAATATGTATTGTTTACTGTGTATCATGCAGAGCCACAAAATGATGAAGGTAGATAAGATTATTTATGATCTAAGACTAGACGAGTGTAAAAGCTTGATGGGAAAATTACAAAAGGATGAAGCAGGTGAATGAAAAAATACTATCGATCCAATATGAGTTTCTTTTTTTAATTTTCATTAATAATATACTTAAAATTATTAGATAACATGTGTTAAACAATCTATTAATTCACATCTGTTTAATGTTCTACAGGGACCAAAAAATCAGAAAATGAATGTTGTTCTAAGAAAAGAAAAAAAATAGAACATGCAAATGAAAATGAATTGCTCAACTCATCTAGAGTGGTGCTGGAGGTTAACAAAAGGGGAAAAAACTTTTACAAAAGTTCGAGGGATCTAGTGGAACGAATATATAGACGTTGTTTCCACTTACAATACAAAAATAAATCGAATGATTCCAAGAAACAAATTTTATCTAAACTATAGGAAGCATTTCCAGAGAATTGGTCTATGAGACATGTCAAAATTTTAATAGATAAAATGTACAACAACAAAAAAGAAGGAATGAAAAAGTAATACTCCTTTAAATGTTTATCTAGAATTATTTATAAATATCACTTTTGTTATATTTACTTTTCATATATCAATATAAAAATTAAATAGTTTATTTTCATGTTACATTTTCAGGAATATTATGAAAATCTCAAAAGATGAACGAGTTGATATCAGAAATATGCCAGTAGGAATGTCCAAAAAGGTGTACAAGGAGATGGTCAAAGAAATGGACAAAACTGCATCACAGGAGGAGCCATCTCAACAACAACGTGCTTCAAATGTAATATGTAATCATTGAATTTTTTTATCATTAGATACAATAAATAAACAATTTAGCATTAAATATTAATTTTCAAGTATTTTCTTACAGAAAAGAAAATAAAATGGAACCCATTTAGCACATAAAACAAGACGACAAGGAATAAAAAGGTTGATATCTAAGTTTGTGAGTAATTGTTACATCCTTATAACAAATTAACTAGATTTCATTTTTGTATTTTTTAAGTTATTTTACAAAAATAATCATTGAATGTATTCAAACAGGTGTTAACATACAAAGAAGAACCATCAGACGAATTGATTGAGATTAGGTTAAATATGGGTTGTGAGTATATTTTGGCATATCAGAAATTAATTGTGGAATTTGTAAGCATCTATCAATCTTGTTTTACTTAGCTCCATCTATAATTAATAGAAAAAAGAAATTTAATATTAAATATATGATTTTTTATGGGGTATAAAACTTGCAGGAAACAAAGTATGGAATTGCGCCAACAGATGAAATCTTGAAAGATGGCATGGTACACGGTTTTGAAAGAATGTGTATAGTTTATGAGTCAATTGTTGCTATGGTACATTATTTCTTTTCAATTTACATTGATGTATATTATTTAATATTTCAATTTTCATTATTCTCGCCAATGTATATACACTCATTACAATTTATTTTTATGTTTGTAGATGGAAGTTGAAGAAAAAGGAAACAATCAACACCTTGAACAAAACATTTCTGAAAATAACCCAAGTCATGGAAGTAGCTCTAGCAGTGACAACAGTTAAAGCAAAGAATGATGATCACTATGTTTGGATATCAAAGCAAGGCATTGTATTTTTTGAAATATTTTTCTGTGAAATCATACATTTTGTTTAATGTAATGGACATAGTATCCCAATTGAAAGACAAAGGGATACCAATAACTATCCCATTTTGTATGACAAAGGTTGTCTTATTCATACATATATATATATGTGTGTGTGTGTGTGTGTTTAATTTTATTCTATTTCATTCTCCATTGTTGCTGTGAAATGTAACACCACTGATTAAATTTATGGATGATTAAATATTATAATGAAGAGATGTAAAATTTGATGATATGATATAACAAATTAATCCAAAAATCACATTCAAATGCACTAATAAAATTTTAATTCATATGAATATTGTTATAAGATATATATGTGTTGACTTTTTATGAATAATGAATTTAAAAAAATCACAATAATTATGATATCATATAACAAATTAATCCAAACATCACATTCAAATGCATCAATAAAAATTTAATTAATATGAATATTGTTATAAGATGTGTCGACTTTTTATGAGTAATGATTTTTAAAAAATCACAATAATTGCACTCACATGTCTATGTTTCTAAAAAATAAAAAATGAACACATGTGCATGTCAGTTACTATATACCGGTGCGTTTGTATGTTGCAGTGCACCGGTACCTTTCAACGACCTATGGGCACCACAAAAATACCAAAACCAATTCAAAATCTTGGTGCTTTTGTGTGATACTGTGCACTGGTGCATTTATGTGAGACTACGCGCCAAAGCATTTGTGTGATGTATGGGCACCACACAAATACCAATACCAATTATAAATTTTGATGCCTTTGTTTGATACAGTGCACTGGTGCATTTCTAAAATTCTACGTACTAGTGCGTTTAAAGGACCTATAGGCACCACACAAATCCCAATACCAATTAGAATGGCCCTGTGCATTGTATCACCAACACTACGCCTGATGCAGTTTTATACCTTGACGGCCCAGTGCATGCACCTTCGAGTGCCCTGGGGCCACCGTCTAGATGGCATGCACCAATGCGTTGAAACCTTAGTAGCGCACCGATGAAAAAAACATCTGTCATAACCTCCAGCCACCTAGTTTTTTTAGTTGTGTTGAATTTCCATTGAAAGCTCCGCCAAAAGCTCCGTAACCATAAACAGATGTTGTAGCAAATGTTTTTTTGACAATTTTGGCCAATTTTATAACACTAAAAACCTCATTTATAACCTCCTCTAGAGGGTCTTTTCCTTGTAGTAATTTAATTTTGAGGAGTAGAACAAGTGTGATGGTATGAAGCCTTCGTAGTGTTGGACTTATGGCAAGGATCATCGCAGGAGATATTTTACACAACATCAGGGTGGTAGACCTCAGATTTATGGTGCTCAAGAGGCATAGACAATCAGGGATGTTGGACATAATATTCCTTTGATTTATGTATCATTGGATAATAGGCAGGTTAATCATCAAGCATCTATTATCAATATGGAAGGTAAGATTTGTGATCAAATTTTTTCTATTTTTACTGACCCTAGATCTAACTATAGTTACATCAGTCATGACTTGGTGGATAAGTGTTGCTTAAATAAAGAAGTGCATGAAAATTATTCATTGGTGCAGTTGGCTACAAGTAGCAAGAAAAGAGTTCGTCATTGGGTATGATCTTGTGGATTTGAACTGATTGTTATGCCTACCTCAGCACATCTAAATGTGCTTCCGTTGGAATCATACAATATTATATTGAGTATGGATTGGCTGTACATTCACAATATTAAGGTAGATTTCTATTACAAGGCTATTAAGTGATTGGATGATGTTGGAGAGAGGAAAATATTACAGGGTAAGAAGAATCCTACATCAGTGAGAATGGTTACAACTATGCAAGCAAAGCACAGTAGCAGAAAATGATGTTTATTGTTTGAATTTTATATTTATAGTGACAAAGAGAAGTATGTTAGGGATGTGAAAGTCCTGAAGGGGTATCTAGTTTTGTAGCATTTTCATGATGTATTTCCAAAAGAGATATTAGATTTACCACCTCATATCGAAGAGGATTTTTCTATTGAGTTGATGTTGGGAGAAACAACGACATCAAAGGCACCTTACAGGATGAGCACTCACGAATTAGTGGAATTGAAGTTGTATTTTAAGAAAATTCTTGATAAGGGATACATTAGCCCAAGTGTGTCACCTTGGGGTGCACTAGTATTGTTTGTGAAGAAGAAGGATGGTACTATCAAATTGTATATTTATTACATGTAGTTAATTAAGGTGATGATTAAGAATAAATACCCTTTGCTACAGATTGATGAATTGTTTGATCAGTTGAAGGGATAAACAATGTTCTGGAAGTTTGATTTTAGATTAGGGTATCATAAAGTACACATCAAAGAAGAGGAGAATTACAAGATTACTTTTCCGACTAGGTATGGGAATTATGAGTTTGTTGTGGTTCCTTTTGGTTTGACTATTTCTCTAGCTACTTCCAAGTGTTTGATTAATAGTGTATTGTGTCCTTGGACAATTTTGCGATAAATTCATTGATGACATATTGATGTATTCTATTAATGAGGAAGAGAATGTAGAACATATGGAAAACATGTTAATATTGTTTAGAGAGAATCAGTTTTATGGCAAGCTTAGTAAATGGAGTTTCTTTCAGATATAGGTTCATTACATGTGACATGTGGTTTCAAATGAAGGTATAGCTGTGGACCGAAAAATATTAGAGCTATCATGGAGTGAGAAATTCCTGGGAATGTATATGAGGTCAAATCATTAATGGGAGTAATAGGTTACAACATGAGGTTCACCGGGAAATTCTCATAGATCTCCTATACTATTACAACTTTGCAGAGGAAAATAGAGAATTTTGAATGGACATATGAATGTACAACTAGTTTTGAGTAGTTGACACACTTTCTTACAAATGCTCAAGTTATAAAGATTACAGATCCTGAAAAAGAGTTTGTACTTTGTATAGATGCTTGCAAGAGGGGACTTAGTGGAGTATTTACGCAAGAAGGATAGGTATTATGTTATGAGTCAATGAAGTTGAATGAGCCCGCAAAAAACTATGTGACTTGTGATCTTGAGTTGGAAGCTATAATTCATGCATTGAAGATTTGGATATATTATCGTCTTGACAGGAGTTTCATCTCGATGATTATGTGACTCGTGATCTTTGAAAAACATAATTTGAATGTTAAGAAATTTAGGTAGTTGGATACACTCGTCGATTTTGACTTCGATATCAGGTACATTAAGTGTAAAGAGAACAAGGTTGTAGATGATTTTAGCATAAAAGTGAAGGTAAATAACATTGCAAGTATGAGTTCATATTGGAAAAACTTGCAGGAAGGACAACATGATGACATGTACCAACAACTTAAGCATAAGTTACAATGATAGGGTGCAAGTTATTAGGATGTGGATAATTATTTCATGACATAGGGCTTGGTCGTATTCAGGAACAAGATTTATATGCCAGATGACAGTGAGATCAAGAAGCTTATCTTGAGGGAATTTCATGCGAAGCCATATTCAGGTTGCCAATGATTAATAAGTTGTATCACTCACTGAAATTGAAGAAAGAGGTGGATGAGTATGTTGAGAAATGTTGTGCTTATTAGCGATAAAATGTATAGTGTAAGAATCCAAGTGATTTATTACAGTTGATTCTGATTCCAGAGTGGAAATGGGAGGTCATTTCCATGGACTTCATTACATGTTTTCTAAGGGAATTGAAGCATCATGATTATATTATGGTGGTGGCTGATAGGTTGACCAAGGTAGCTCATTTCATCATAGTTAAGTATAAAAACTTAGCTAGTGACATAGCTCATATTTTAATTAGGAATATAATGATATTACATGGTATTCCTAAGAATATTTTGACAAATAGAGATGCCAAGTTCACTTCCAGGTTTTTGAAAGAGTTGTTTGCAGGTTTTTGGATAGAGTCATTTTTCAGTACAACTTATCATAGACAGATGGATAGATAGAGAGGGTACAATAAGATTCTTGAGGACATGTTCAAGATGCATGTAATGCATTAGAAATGGATGTGGGAAGATTATATTCCACTGGTATAGTTTTCGTATAAGAACGGGTATCAGGAGTCCTTGAAGATGAGTCTATTTGAGGAAATCTATGGGCAGAGCTGTAATACTCCCATAATTTGGAGTGATCTAGTGAAAAAGGTATTTATTGGACCAAATATTTTGGCAGAGATGGAACATGAAATGTAGGTTATCAATAATAATCTAAAGGAAACACAGGAAATATAGAAGAGTTATGGAGATTAGAATGGGGTATTTGAGGAGTTTCAGGTTGGGGAGAATGTGTACTTGCAAATCAATCCAAAGAGGATCTCCTTGAGGATTGGATAATGCACTACAAGAAAAAAGGAAATTGGTGAGGGTCATGCTTGTGACAGAACTTTAAGGTCCGTCATCCATGTCACATATGGTGACGGTCCTTAAAAAAGCGTCACTGTAAGTGTATATAGTGATTTTCCTTTAAGGTTTGTCACCAAAGCCATTTTCGATGACACTTTTGGTGAGGGTTGTTAAATTCCCATCACTAGTTATCTCTTTGGTGACACTTCTAGTGACGAACTTTTAATGACACACACCAATGCTTTTTTTGTTACTTTTGGTGACAGTAAAAAAATGTTCATCACCATTTATCATTCCAATGAGTTTTTGATGATGCTATATGTCTGTTAATATATTTTTTTCGAAAGATAAAAATTTAAGGCAATTATTGTGAAGTATTTTTAATGATATTTCCAAGGCCATAGTGGTTAGAATCAGTCAATTTTTTAAGAAGTAATTAGTGTGTGTCATTTCCCTCAAGTAATCACTACTCGAATAGAGTTTTCCTATGAGTCAACACATGATTCATATCTATTAAGTTTATTATCTATTAAATTACCTTTAGATAAAGTTCCACTAGTGTGTGTAGGAAATATATTATTTAATACATAATAAAGCTCTAACAATTCTGTTAATGAGAAAGACCTAACACTCCTCAACAATCCAGGCACACCTTAAATTAATGCTTTGTCACACACTAACATTTCTTAGCACCTCACATGTCTTGGAACATCTTTGTACCTAGAACATCTTGTCACGAAACTGACGCCCAATCACATGGTGGCATGTGCTAGCACAACATGGAACTCTCCTAGCATGTGTTGGCATGCATGTAGTCCTGAGCATGCCCTGGAACACCTTGGTTGAATGCATTGAAATACATTAGCACTTGGAACGCAATGCCACTTGGCATGTATTAGGACCTATTATTAGTGTGACTAGCATGCCCCTTTTGAAAAAGATAAATTCCTAACTTATTAACCCTCTTATGTGTTCATTTCCTTACATTTTAGCTTGGTTCTTCATTTTTTTGCCTTCACACTTCTTGACACATATTGACATACCCTGGCACCTTCCACATCCTTAGCACTTGACATGTATTGGTATATATTGGCACTGTTTGGAACATATAATTAGCAAACCCTGGAACTCCCTAGCACACTTTGGCACTTCTTTACATGACTTGATATTCCCTAGCATGCCTTACCAATGCTTAGCATACCTTGTTACTCCCTCCTTGGCATGATAGCTAGCACTCATTACCACTAGTCCATGGCACACGTTCCTCATATTCATCAACTTCCATGAATTTTGACCTAGTGCTCCCTTAATGTTTTGTCCTGTTACTCCTTAACACTCCTAAACATGCATTAGTACTCTTCAACATGCCATTCCACTTCATAGCATGCATAATAGTCCCTGACACATGTTGGCGCTTGGCACATGTTGGTGCTTGGAAAGTCTTAGCATGTATGGAACACGTTGAGATGCCTTGGTATGATTTGGCATGGTTTAATATTAAATTTATTTGAGATCGATTTTTTGAAAGTTGATGAGAAGCAGCAAAGGAAGACTAGGCACTTAGAATGCACTAAGACTTTTCACTTGGCACCTATTAGCACCTAGTGTTGGTGTGCCTAGCATGCCCCTCTTAGAAAAGGTAAATTGATGACTAATTAGCCCTCTTATGTGTTCATTTCCTTGTATTTTAACTTTTTTCTCCCTTTTTTTTCCTTGACAGTACTCCCTGGAACGCACTGACACACCCTTGCAAATCTTGGCATGCCTTATCACTTGGCACATCTTATCATGTTTGACATGCCTTCGCACTATATAACACATCTTAGCATTCCCTACCACGTCTTGAAACTCATTTCCTCACATCCAACATTTACATTTTTTCATGACTTGGGAACCCAATCAAGTCCTTGGCTACTGCAGTTCATGTGAAAACATTGGCCTGCTTCAACCGCAACTGTTAGTATGAATCTTTTGTCGAAGTGAATGAAAAAATACCACTTTAGCTACGCATAACTTATAGCCCAACATCAAATATGGCTGTCAATATCTTCAGATCTGCAGTTAGTTGATCAAGAAAAATGCTGCAAAAATCCAGATCTATGCACAAAGAGACATTAAGCAGTAAAAATAAGGTTTTGCTCCATACATCCAATAGACAAGACAAGAACAATATTTTTGAAAGAATTTTTTGTATTATAAATCTGGTGAAAACGCTAGCTGCGTTTCCATTCCTCCTCAAATTAATGGTTCTGGAGTCCAAGACTGCATCTAGGTATTTCTCTCTTGATGGTGTAGAAAACCCAGACAAAGATGGAACTCAAAGGGAGCTCACAACCAAAAAGATAGAAAAATATGACAATGATGGTGGATCAAAGTCAGACCAAAAGTATAGATCTAGAGTGATCTTTAGGCAACAAAAGGTAGTGGATGAATGGAAAAAAACCTCTATTTATAACAAAATATCGAGTTAGTCTAGATATTGGTGCATAGTTAAAATATTATTAACCAAATCAAGATCCAACTTTTATGAAATATTTTATTATATTTGTCGGAGGGAAAAATAATATGACTTGGGTCAAATCCATATATTTGTAAATAATAAATAAATAAATGATTTATTTATCATTTTAAGGGAGTGGTTGAAAGATAATCAAATAAATAACGATTTATTTAATTATTTATGGGGGATTTAGTCATATTTAACAAGGAATATTATTTAAATAAGATTTAAATAGTTATTCCTAGAAAATAATAAGATAAACAAGGATTTATATAATTAATTTCTTTGTTTTGGGTTAAACATGACTAGGAATAATAATTAAATTATTGTTTAATTTATTATTCCACGAGGGAAATCAAAAAAATATAGATTTGTTTAATATTTCCCTTTGGGGTTTCCTATTTAGACCATAAACAACCTAATAAATGTGTTTTATTAAGTTATTTTACATAGTGAAAGCAATTGTACTTGGGGTAAAATTGGTCTTACATGGTGTACTTGGGTCCATCTAATGGTAGTAGGTTAGATGACCAAAAAATGGTGTAACAGATTGCCCCCCAGCGTGCGAGCGTTAGGAGAAAATCGTATGACTAAAGTACGTTGTAAAAACTTAATCACTAGACATCAAAAGGGAAGTCAGAGAGAGAAATGTAAGGTAGACTAATGTGCTGAAGAACTAGACCTTGAGGAGACGAGACTTACAGGTGCAACCAATCTCTTTTTATGAGAGGGTACCTGTGCTAAAGGCGGCGGGGGAGGCATACCTATGCCCGCCGAGACAAAGTAAAAAAGAATAGTGTGTCCAGTAAGCAAGGGACCGAACCATAAAGTACAGTCGGCAGAAACATGAGCTAGATAAAAATACAATGAGGGGTCCCACATACATGTTGTGCCTGGGATAACAGCCAAGACTTATACAATAATATCTGAGTACATGAGATACAAATACAACCTAAATGCCCCTGATAAGCGGGGAAGGGCTCACAAAATCTGACTGATACATGCAAATCAAAGAGGCGCTACAAGCGACTAAGGCCGACATCATCGAATATATGGAGCTGCATCAAAGGCGGCAATGAAGAGGTCATCCAGGCGTGTGGGGGGCTACCTGCAGGGCCACCCCCTGATGAGGGTTAATACATCTCACACACACCTGGGAATCACCAAAAGCTACTGCTGCATCACTGAACCATCAAGCATATGAATCTCGATCATGCGGAAAGGAGCTGGAGTGGAGAAACAATCAAGTCAAAGGGAAAGGAGGGATCCCTTTTCCTGATCTGAGGCACCGAACAAGAGTGGAAGCTGGTACCAAGGTACACCACCCTCTAGACCTGTTTTCTGGAATGAAGGAGTTGATGTCAACAGAAGGAGGTCTGCCATAGGTGAGGCAATGAGAGATCCTCAACTAAGGCACGAGAGAAAATAGTAGAGTGACAGACAGAATAATACCAATGATGATGATGGAATGGAGGGGACTGAGTAGCGAATGGATGACTTCCCTTGCTAGAGCATAAAGGGAATGAATGACATGTCAGCGACTGACACAATATCATAAGGGATAGGGGGCAGTGGGACTGAAGGCCATAATGTGCGACACAAGAGAGAGACCAAGCAATGAAGGATGGAGGACTATAGCAGGGTAGAAAAGGGACTCGGGAGAGACTCCATGAATGCGATGATGACTCAACTTGGATGCTCTAAACAAGGGCGACTCGATGGTGCTGCCACATAGTAAAGGTCCCATGGGGGACCATGAAAAGATGAGTACAAGATGGTATCTCATGACAAAAATCAACACGAACAAGGACAAGTATGGAGGTAGAGTGGTGCCCCAAGTACAAGTGTTGTAAGTGAGGAGATTCGATTTTTGGGGAGGGTTATGGTTGAGGGGCATAGGTGCCCCCAAGCATGGTGTGGTCATGCCAAAATGTATTTAGAAAAAGGGGAATCTAAACACATTTTAATGATGTGGTGTTCCATTTGTGTTCGTTATGGTTATGCAGTTTGAGAAAGGAAATGGAGGATTACCAATCTCTTTTAGTACTGCATATATGAAGCAAATGGACTTTCAGTTTTCAGGTTGGCATACCTGGTGTCACGATCCCAAAGAGAGGGTTTGGAGATAATGAACTGATGCTCTCCTAGAAAACCCATAGGTTGGTCAACAACAATGTCTAAGAGATTGGGTTGCTAATGGAAGATGAGGGAACGATAAGGGGTATCATCCCTAGAGTGATCTGAAGTGGTATGGGACTCTAGAGGTTCTTCTAAATGTGGAGGAATAATGGTACTAAAGTCAACACGACCAAATACACTAGGAGAGTTTTGGAGAATTTCTTCTCCTGGTCTCTCAAATATGGGTGCCCCCTTACCCAAATATTGGGTTTCAATGTAATGGCCACAAGGTGCATGTGGTTCGAACACATGGGTTTGATGTAAGGGGGAAGAGATAAAGTCAGGGGTTGGGATTTTGTCCATAATGTCATCATCGTGATAGAAGATGGGGTGACTGGTGGAAGAAAGACCACCTGACGCGGCGAGGCTACCTGACACATCATCATGAGAAGAGAGGTTCACATGCACATCGTCAAAAGGGGTGATGGAAAAGTAAGAAAATAAAGGATCTACCAATGTTGAGCCTAGGGTGATCACTGAAGGAAGGTCAAGTGAAACAACAGGGGAGGATTCAGAGGGAACGTTCCCCGAGGGTCTCATGGATGATGATAGGTAGAAAATGGTGGATGAAGGCTCCGTCATCTCGACATCAGGAGGGGGAATGTCAATGGGAGCAGTCATGTCTGGTAGTTCTGCCGAAGAAAAATGCGCAAATAGGGGAGAGGTGGACTCATTGCGCTTGGCCTCAAATTGGTGGACTGCGGCTAGAGAGGTGCGGAAGTCCTCGAGGCGGGGACAAAGATGGGTGTAACGGCCATGGAGATCAAAAAAAGCACAGGGGTGGTTGGTGTGAATAGTATTGGGGTTCTTGATCACGGTCGTGGAAGGAATAGAGGCTTCCGGGACCGTGGACTCAAGGAACGCGACATTAACGATGGGCTTGAGATGAGGCAAGTCAGGACAGGAATGGGTGGTGTGACCGACAACATCACACAAAGCACACTGGATGGTATGTTTTGGAGGCTGATGAGGGGTAGGGTTTGTCGGGGCAGCCTTGTCCTTTGATGCCCCCTTGCGAGCTTTGCCCTTCTTACCCAAAGCGGTCGCAACAGGAGGTGGTTCCTGTTGAGGTGACTGAGGTACTATTGCAGTGGGAGAAGTCTTGGGGACTGGTTGAACCAGGGTAAAAGCAAGATAAGGTTTGGGTTGACTAGGCAAGGTTGGGGCTAGAGGATCAAGGTACCAAACGGGAATCCCAAGGGTCAGGTTAGGAAGAGAGAGGGTGGCCATGATAGGTACCGTGTACACACCTGGTGGGGGAGGTAGAAACGGTATCTGACCAGAGGGGTAATGGCCAGGTGGGACGGCTCCTAAATGGCTAAGGCTTGGACGAACCATTCCAGGAGGATAAAGAGGCTCATGACTACCAATTGCAGGTGAAGGGCTAGGAGCAGGTTGCGGAGAGCGTGGTTGCTGACTAGCCGAAGCAGGTTGCTTGAGAGCAGCCCGAGACGATTGCATCATGTAAAAATTCCATGAGCTGGGGTCAGAGACAGGAGGAGAAGGAAGACCAAGGAAGGTTCCAAGCAAAGAGGAGTCTTTGTAGACGCTGGGAGAGAAAATGATCAAAGAATCGACGGTTTGCTTATTGGCTACAGAAGAGATGGTCGTCTCAAGGGAGGTCTGATATTTTGGCTCATGATATGTCAACTGGTCAATGGTGACTATCTTTCCATTATGAGGGAAAGACATCTTGCAGAAAACCGTGGATGGGATAGCAGACATGGCATAGGTGTAGCTCCGCCCCAAGAGGATGTTGTAATCTAGAGGGGCGTCGATGACTTCGACGTCAATGAAAACAGTCTTGCCCACAAGAGTGATAGGACAATTACGGAATAGGAAAATGGGCTGGGAGGCATGGCCATCCCATGCTCAAAGGGTGATCATGGAAGAGGCCAACTAAGGAGATCCGAGTTGCTTCCAAACTGAAGCGGACATCACACAGGTGGATGCCCCCTCATAATTTATACACCGAGAAACGTTAGCGTTCCAGATTTTGACTGGGATTTGGAAGGCTACGGAAGCAGGAAGAGGAGGATGTTCTGATTGATGGGGGTCGAAAACAATAATTTGGTCATCAGCAGGATCTACAGCACCCATGGTAGATAGTAGAGCCTTCTTTTGGAAAGGGCACGACTGGAGGAGTTCCAGCGTGGAAATGGCAGCAGGAGACTGCGCCAAATCATCTAATATGCTATACGAATGAGCAGCATGACCAGACGCAGCATTTAGGTGTAATGGTCCCTTAGGAATCTTAGTATGAACCTCGACTTTGGGTGGAGGGATGTGTAAGGGACCATTGGATGTTGAAAGAGGCTTTGTAGATCCTGGTGAAGGGGACTCGGAGGAAGACTGAGCGGGAGGCTTGGGGTACTGGCGAGACCGAGTTTGAAGGTTAAGGTCGACGGTTGGAGATGGATTAGAGTTCATCATGAGGATCTAGTAATCAGAGGAACTAGAAGGGGAAGGTTGAGTGGCGACCTGTCTATCAGGTGGTTGGGCAGCCACGAATCCTTGCTAGGGGAAAGGATCGGTAAACACAGCCGGTTGAGTAGTGGCCACATTAGGGGGAACATGAGGGGAGGCATGTTGTCCTCGCAATGTGGCTTGAGACTCCCACATCTGCCACATCTGTGGTAGAAGGGGACAATCGTGAGTGTAATGACCATAAACACCGCAACATGAATAAGGCTTATTTGTGCGAATAGGCCTGTTGAGCTTGGGCTGAGTGCCCTGTTGCTGGTTAGTAGTGTTAGGGTCAAGACCTTGAGGATTGGGTCCACGAGTACCAGGGGCAGATTTATTTTCATTACCTTTCCGCCGTATTTGAGAGGAAGGGGGATTAGTTGCGCCCGCTCAGGTAAATACTCTGCCTGAGGGGCCGAGGTGCGAGAGCAATGGAGAATAGGTGGGGTGCAAAATGATGAGTGAGCTGAGCAATTGTAAATAGATAAGGGTAATGGTTAGGGTTGGGCAACATTGAGGTAAGGTGAGGCTTGGGAAAAAGGATGAGGCATGCCGTATCCTGGATACATGCTACCTGGAGGGGGAAAAGTGCTGGAGGTGTTGGCCCCTCCCGGAGGGAGACCATAGCCCATAGGAGGTTGAGCATACGGATGAGAAAGGGCTCCAATGATACCGTCGGCAGAATGAGATGCCCCCAGGGCGTTAGCGCCACCAGGCCTGGGGAGGTCAGGCAGGACAGTATAAACATAACCAGACTGAGCGTAGATCAGGTCATATTTCAAGGCTATTTGGAGGGCGGCTTCTTCGGTTTTAGGGAAATGGGAGGCGACATATTTTCCAATGGGAGGTAAGAGAGTGCGAAGGAACCAGTCCATATAAACTTGATCTTCAAAAGTGGGAGCTCTACATAAGCTCCTTCTTCTCCGCCACTCCTAGAAATGAGTGGAAAGGCGGGTTGAAGAGGATTGACGGAAAGAAGTCAAAAGCTCGGTACCAGTGTCGTATCAGAGAGGGAGCTGGAAATAAGATAAAAAGGCTTGGGCAATGGTCACAAAGGTGGTATGGGAAGAGGTGGCCTGGTCAACATACCATTTAGAAGCTTCGCCCGTAAGCGTGCGTTGGAACAACCGAAGACGGATGGAATCATCGGTAATGGAATTGGAGGAACACCACATGTGGAAAGATCAGACATGGTTGGTTGGATCTTCTCCAGTAAGGCCTTCGAACTTAGGGATGTTGAAGGGGAGCTTGGTTTGCATAGCAGGCCAACCAACATCATGGCGGATAGGGTCATTGATCAACTAATTGAAATCAGGGAGGCTGAGGCCTGTCATGTAAGGGAGCAAGGGTGCAACCGAGGTAGTTCCTGTGGCGGTTTCGCTAGTAGTAGTCCCGACATTATGGCCGGGATGACCGCTAGCGTTAGGCCCTGGACCAGACATAGTGAAGGTGATAGGGGGAGAACCAGAAGTAATAGGAGAACCCAATGAATCAGAAGAGGAGTCGAAGTGCGGACTCGCAGGAGGACTAACTCGACGACGATGGGAAGGAGTAGGTCGACCGACCGGAAACTGAGGGTGAAGGCCAAGAAGTCTCCGGGATGTGCGCCTTGGGGGTGCAATGGTGACAACACTAACACGGCACAAGGGGAAGAAGAACGACCAACAAAGGCAGGGAGGTGCAGAATCAAGTGATTACAATGTCGAAACAAGGGAAGAAAGGTGCAGTGTCAATTGATTTTACAATGTTTTAAAGTCTTTGCCTGGCGGTGTTAACCAGGCTCTTCTTCGCTTAGGGTTAGTGTGTGGCGTGCGTTAATTTTAATTTTTAAACCCAGACATTTTGAGAGCAAAAGAAAAAGTGTGCTGCGTAACTGAAAATAAAGCTGCAGAGAATAGTATAGAATGCTGAAATAATAGAAAATTAATAGCTAACAATGCATTGATCTAACCCAAAAAGGCGGGTCTCTCAAAACTAGTCTAAAAGAGGAAAAAAATCTAGTCAAAACACACTAAAAAGAGGCCAATAGATCTAAGGTCGGGAGGGACAGGGATCTAAAGGAGAAATCTGCTGAAAAGAAGTGTAGAACACAGCCAAGAGGCAGAGGTAAGGTGGCTGTAAAAAAGGAGGAAATCATAAAAAAGCAGAAGGGACAAGGAGGAGGCCCTAAAGGTAGATCCAAACAAAAGTTCAGGAGGTGATTTGAAAGGGAGAAGAGCTGATTAAAAGGGGTCTGAAAGGAGGTATCAGATCTGAAAAAGGGAAGGCTGAAACTCTGAAAAATCAGACACCTAAAATAACTAAAACTCTTCCACCAAAAGTGGAGGGAACTGAAGCCCTAGGGGGCTATTTTCCCACTTAGAAGAGCAAAAAAAATCAGAAACAGGTCTAGACAGGCTGAGACAGAGGCTGGAAATCCCTGACAGAAGCTTCAGAAGAACCCAGAAAAATTGCAGAAAAATAGCAGAAAAACTGGAAGGTCGCAGGTTCTGATCTGTTTTCTATGCAGGTCGTAGATACTGGGCTGAAAAGTGCGACCTGGAGTCCAGGTCGTAGTTTCTGGGCTGAAAAGTGCGACCTAAAGCTCCGAGTGTCCCGACCGCAGATTTCCGAAAAAGTTGTCGTCTCAGGTGCGGCTGATGTCTGTCACCTATGCAATAGGTCCAAAAACACGCGGAAGTTAGAAATTTTAATGTTTTAGGGTTTTATAGGTGAAAAAAAAAAATAGGAAAAACAAAAAGCTAAAAAGAAACCCTAGGGTCTGAAGTAGCTGGATATGCAGGAATATGGAAAACGACAGCGGTCGTAATTGAAAACCCGTGTGGAGTCACCAGTTGTTAGTATGAATATTTTGTCGAAGTGTACGAAAAAATACCACTTTAGCTACGCATAACTTATAGCCCTAACATCAAATATGGCTGCCAATATCTTTATATTTGCAGTTAGTTGATCAAGACAAATGTTGCAAAAATCCAGATCTATGCACAAAGAGACATTAAGCAGTTAAAATAAGGTTTTGCTCCATATATCCAATAGACAAGACAAGAAAAATATTTTTGAAAGAATTTTTTGTATTAAGGGCACCTGGGAGGAAAACAAGAAGGTGTTTCCAATTCTCCTCAACGGGATGGGTTCTTGGAAGTCCTCAGCACTTCAGATCTAGTATTTCTTTCTCTTGTTGGTGTAGAAACCCAGATAAAGATAGAACTCAAAGGGAGCTCACACAACAAATAATGGAAAATTTGACAATGATAATGGCTCAAAGTCAGACCAAGAGTATAGATCCAGAGTGATCTAATAGGCAACAAAAGGTGAAGAATGGTAGGAGAAACCCTCCTAGCTATAACAAAATTTTGGGTCAGTCTAGATCTTGGTGCATGATTAAAATAACATTAACCAAATCTAGATCCATCTTTTATGGAATATTTTATTATATTTGTTGGAGGGAAAAAGTATTTGACTTGGGTCAAATCCCTTTATTTGTAAATAATAAATAAATAAATGATTTATTTATCATTTTAAGGAAGTGTTTGAAAGATAATCAAATAAATAATGATTTATTTAATTATTTATGGGTGATTTAGTCATATTTAACAAGGAATATTATTTAAATAAGATTTAAATAATTATTCCTAGAAAATAATAAGATAAATAAAGATTTATCTAATTAATTTCTTTGTTTTGGGTTAAACATGACCAGGAATAATAATTAAATTATTGTTTAATTTATTATTCCATGAGGGAAATCAAACAAATATAGATTTGTTTAATATTTCCCTTTGGGGTTTCCTGTTTAGACCATAAACAACCTAATAAATGTGTTTTATTAAGTTATTTTACATAGTGAAAACAATTGTACTTGGGGTAAAATTGGTCTTACATGGTGTACTTGGGTCCATCTAATGGTAGTAGGTTAGATGACCAAAAAATGGTGTAACAACAACAACTTGACCAATTGCACATACTACAAGTAGATTTTGTCTTTTTCACCTAAGAACTACCTACAACTCATCTTATGCCACTCATGTCCAATCTCAACTTGTCCCACTTAACTATTTACTAAGACAAGGATCACATGATCTAGCCATGGCCGTAAAAAAGCTAAGCAACATAGCCTACATAGGCAATATTTCACATCTATGTTTAGTTCATATAAACAATAGAAGATTAACTGAGAGTTTGCAAGAACCACAAGATTCACAAGGCACACAAGATATAAGATGACACAAGCTGAGTGCCCCAAAAATTATACACAACAATGTACAATATGAAATTATCTATAATATTTTAAAACATGATCATGTAGCCAAAGTATGCCACATCTCATATAAAAAAAAACAACTAAAGGAAAAACAATGTTATGCCTAACACAAAGTGATCTCCCTTTGTCTAAACTACTATGTCGAGTCCCTTATAACAACTATAGGCTCCTATAAATTCTATTCTAAACTTCTCCTAACACACTTCATCCTTAGCACATTTGAATTTTATAACGCTCCCTTGCACAGACTCTTATTTGTTCCATTCCATGCATTTTGACCTAGTTATCCCTTGATATGCCCCAACACTCCCTAACACTCTAGTCCAACATTCATTGATATTTTTCGACATGTGTTAGCATTCCTTTTCATTCCTTTGCATGCCCTGACCCTCCCTAGCTATCATGCCCTCAAAAATACCCTTACTTACTTTTCAACTTGGTAACCCAACCAAGCCCTCGCTTGACTGTAATAGCTTGACCAAGTTATAGTTGCTACAACTAGACTATATTGTTGAATTGTGTAGCTTGGGAGGTACTCCACAAGCCTAGTGAGATGGATTTGTGTGAGTTTGGTAACAAAAGGCTTTGTGAGAATAGAAGCAGAGAAAAGGGATTTTGGACCCAAGAAGGGGTTTAAAATCTAAAATAAAATTAAAAAAGAAAATTGATATTTCCTAAGGTCTAAGTGGATAAAACCCGTAAGTTCTAGAGGGTTCCTAAGAGGTCTAGGAAAAACTATTTAAGGAGTCCTTAGGATGAAGGAAATAACATCAAGTGAGAAGGAGCTCATTTGATCAAGGGGGTGAAGCGACATGTAGTCTAAAAGAGGCCATGATCATTATCATGTATAGAATTCATTAAGACGCCTCAGTATACTTTGGCATGGTTTAATATTAAAGTTATTTGAGATCAATTATTGGAAAGTAGAAGATAAGTAACAGAGGATGATTTGGCACTTAGAATGCACTAACACTTGGCACTTGACACTCATTTCCACCTAGTGTTGTTGTGCATTGCATGCCCCTATTAGAAAATGTAAATTGATGACTTATTCACCTTATGATGTGTTCATTTCCTTGTATTTTAACTTGTTTCTCCTTTTTTTTTCCTTGATAGTCTCTAGCCTATATTGTCACACCATTGTAGATATTGGCATGCCTTAGCACTTGACACATCTTAGCATATTTTACATTCCTTTGAACTATCTGGCACATGTTAGCATTCCCTAACATGCCTTGGCACTCATACCCTCACAAATATCCTTACATTTTTTCATGCCTTGGGAACCTAATCAAGTCCTTAGCTACTATAGTTCATGTGAAATTGGTCTGCTTCAGCTATAACAACTTGATCAATTGCATCTGCTACAAGTAGATTGTGCCTTATTCACCCGAGAACTTCATATAACTCATATTAGGCCAGTCATGTCCAAGCTGAAATTTTCCCACTTAAGAAATTACAAAGACAAGGATCACATCTAGCCATGGCCATAAAGCAACTAAGAAACATAGCTTACATAGGCAATATTTCACATGTATGTCTAGTACATATAAACAATAGAGAATTAACTGAGAGTTTTCAAGAACCACAGGATACATAAGACACAAAAGATATAGGCCAGCATAAGTCGAGTTCCCCAAAACTTATACATAACAATGTACAATATGGAATTGTCTAAAATAGTTTAAAACATGAGAATTCAGCCAAAGTGTGCGACATGTCATATAAAAATAATAGATAAAGGAAAAATAGTGTTGTGCCCAACACAAAGTCTCCCTTTGTTTAAAATTACTTGGTTGAGACCCTTATCACAATCTTAGGCAAGCCTCTTACAAATCTTATTATGAAAATTTTCCAACAGACTTCATCCTTGGCACACTTGAATTCAATGAGACTCCCTTGAACACACTTATTTCTTCATTGCCATGCATTTTGACCTGGTTATCCCTTGAGATAACTCGATACTCCTTAACACTCCTCAACATGCATTGACATTGTCCAACGTATGTTAGCATGCCTTTTCATTCCTTGGAATTCCCTAACTCTTCTGAGTTATCATGTCCTCACAAATACCCTTACTTAATTTTCAACTTGGGAACCCAACCAAGTCCTCGCTTGACTATAGGAGCTTGACCAAGTTACGATTACTACAACTAGACTATGTTGTTAAATTGTGTAGCTTGGTAGGTACTCCACAAGCCTAGTGAGATGGGTTTGTGTGATTTACACAAAATGTTTTGTGGGAAAATAACCCAAGCAAAGGGGCTTTGGACCCGAGATGAGGTTTAAAAGCTAAAAGAAAATTAAATAGAAAAATAATATTTCCTAAGCTATAAGTAGATAAAATTCATAAGTTCTAGAGTGTTCTTAAGAGGCCTAGCTAGGAAAATATATTTAAGGAGGCCTTAGTATGAAGGAAAGAACATCAAGTGAGAAGGAGCTCATTTTATCAAGGAGGTTAGGAGAGATGTATTCGTAAAGTAGGTATAGTTAGAGGTCTGAGTAAGTGTTTCTAAAGGGAGTCCATGATCATCCACCAAGAGTAAGATCATCATGTGAGGGTTCAGAAGAATGTCACATACCTTAATGGGTTTGAGATAGGAAGTAGGATGACATATTGTTGGTTATCTTAGGGAAGATAAATCTTAAGAGAGGCGACTCATGAAAATTTGGGCATGTGATTTCAATGGTGTTTCTGTGTGAATTCCACATCAAATTTTGAAATAGTAGAGAGGGTTGAGACCCTACCTTGTGTTGGTTAATAGGTTGCAAGGTCTGTGATAAATACTAACACAAATGGAGGAGGGTTTGCAGTAGAATTTAGGGCCAGAACAGAAGTAGTCACAGGTGTAATATTGACTAAAGTAACTGTAGTTTGAGGGTCATAGAGATCTAAAGTTCAAGTCAAGATTCAGTCAAATAAATGACCAAAATCTATTGATCCATATAAGCTAGGCCGAGTCTCTTATGGAGGAAAGAGTTTTCTTTTTTGCTATGGGTGGATATGGTTTGTTCTAAGGAAATTAGAATAGAAGTACAATTCCCTATTTAGGGAGGTTTCCTAGCATGTTCAATCCATAAGGTAAATCATTAATATTGTGACAAATTTGCATAGAAGAAGAGGGGTTGTGACCCTTAGAGAGAGGTTTATATCTACAATATATACCACAAATTTGGAAGATGGTTTGCAGAAGTATGTGTGAAGATAGAAAATCCAAAGGAAGGTGGAACCTGAGTAGAAGATGGAGCAGAATAAATGTGCCATATGAGGAATGGATTGACATGAAGAGGAGTTGATTTTGTTGGATTGTCCATAGATTTTTGGACAAAGATCCGAAGAAGCTTAGAAACAGTCAGTAAATGGACTGTTAATGGATGATTTGTGATCCTAGTTCAACCATCTACAAATTGATTGAAGGATGATAAGATGAGTAGTTCACATTTGTTCATAGATTGGACATAAAAAATTTGGTGTATAGAAGAATAGTGATTTTGAGAGGACTCAAATCACTATTAGGTGGCATATTTGAAGAGCCCTAGATGAGGGCAATGTTTTGCGCACTATATCAGTAAAATTTTTTACTGATAGAGTTCACTAACATAAATGAGATTAGTTCACTGATAGAGGAAGATTGACGAGTTTCATAATGGGAGGAAAGAGGACTTGCCAGATGTGTTCAAGACATGTGGATTGAAAGGGATATGTGTGTCCATCATAAAAAAATGAGTCAATTGTTGACTTGTTCAAGGAGTATTGGTTGTCAAAGGACTAACACCAAGCCCTAGTTGTATTCCTTGTATCAGTGTTATTGTAAAGGGACATCATCCCTGGTATAAGAGCTCTAGCCTATTGAATTAAATTTTGTAATTTAACGAAGAAAGGTTTGAAAAAGTTAAAAATTTTCATGTGCGCTAATTTAATCCTTGATGTGTGTAGATTTCATTGTGAAAGTTGATGTCTTGTGGCACTTGAATATGTTTGCATCAAATATTCTAAGACCAAACCCAAATTCTCATGTGTAATGGAAATTCAACATATGCCTTGTTCACCTAAGAACTACGTGTAACTCATATTAGACTACTCATGTCCAATCTCAATTGATCCCACTTAAAAAGTTACCAAGACAAGGCTCGTCATATAAAATTGTGGTCGTAAAACAACTAAGAAACATAGTTTACATCTTGACATGCCATAATTCCTGACATGTCTTAAATTCCCTGGAATTATGTAGCATGTGTTAGCATCCCTATTCCTTAACATGATTTTACACTCCCTAACACACCGTAGCACTTCCTAACACACCTTGGTAGTTTAACATACCTTGGCATTGCCTAGCATATAACCTTGTCACTCCCTCCTTAACACACCTAGAACTCATTAACACTCCATATCACACACTCTTAATCATTCATTTACATGCAGTTTGATCTAGTGCTTCCTTGTGTTCACCTAAAACTCCCTAACAATCCCTAGCATGCATTGGCACACCCTAACACCTGACACATTTTGGCATGCCACCCTAGCACTTTAGCATTCATTGGCACTACCTAGCATACCTTTTCACTCTCACCTTAGCACACCTAGAGCTCATTGAAAATCCCAGTCACAAACTCGTATTCATTCATTTTCATGCATTTTTACCAAGTTCTCCCTTGTGTTTTCATATTATTCCTTAACACTCCTTGGCACGTGTTGGTACACCCTAACACCTAGGACATCTTGGCATGTTGCCCTAGCCTCTAGTATGCCTTAACACTGCTTAGCATACATTATCAATCCCTCCTTAGCACACCTAGCAGCCACTAACACTTCCAATCAAAAACTCTTATTTGTTCATTTCCATGCATTTTGACATGTTTTTCCCTTGTGTTTCCTAGGCACTCCTAGTTAACACTTCCTTGCATTCATTGGCACATCTTGGTTTCATCCCACCCTAGCACTCTATCATTCCTTATTACTACCAAGCATGCCTTGTCACTCCTCCTTATCACACATGGAACTCACTTAAACTCCTTGTGACACACTATTATTCATTTATTTCCATGCATTATGACATAGTGCTACCTTGTGTTTCTATAGCACTCCATAACACTCCTTGTTACACATTGGCACACCTTGGAACTTGGCACAACTTGGCATGTTTTCCTAGCACTCTATCATGCCTTAAAATTGCCTAACATGCCTTGTCACTTCCTCCTTAGCACACATAGAACTTGCTAACACTCCCTCCTTAACACATGGCATGTCTTGGCATGCCTGGCATGCCTTGGCACTTATTAGCACATATTAGCACACATTGAAACTTCTTGAAATGCCATAGCATTCCCTAGTATTCCTTCACTCCCCCATTGCCACGCCTGACAATTGATGACACCCCCAACACACCCTCTTATTCATTCATTTCCATTATTTTTGACTCGATGATTTATGTTTGATGGGGTGCATGTCTAGAAAGATTTCCTTTAAGAGAATAAAAAATGATCTCACCATTACTGACATAAGTAATTGAGAGATTGTACTTGAATGAAATTAGGAAACTACACAATAGATTTTAAGAACGAAATTTTTATGGTTTTTTGTTATGGTGTGATAATGGTAAGAATTTAGGGGTCAATAAGGTTTGTGAATGCTTAGAATAGCTTCTCACTCCCTCCGTGGCATGACAAATATCACTCATTGCCACTCCCTGACACACCCTCATATTCATTCACTTCCATGTATTTTTACCTAGTGCTCCCTTGTGTTGTCCTAGTGCTCCTTAACACTCCTCAACATGCGTTGGCACTCTCTTACCATCAACATGAATTGGCACTCAATTATGAAATCCTTAATTTGGAGCCTTAACATTGTATTTTAGAAGTTATATTCCAATGATAACAAGTGAAAAATCTGATGATGCCCTTCCAACTTGCATGTGTTGTACCAATTAAACTATTGTGGCTCAATTTAAGATACAATAAGCTACAAAGATTTCCAAATGAAGCTGGAACAGTTCCTGTGAGGTAGTTAGCTAAGAGAGACAATAACAAAAGGTTTTTCATTAACCCAATATTAGGAGGGATTTTTCCTTCCAATAGATTCTCTGAAAAATGTACTATCAAATAATAAAGATTCTTGCATTACAAGGTGTCATGTAACCCATGGAGCCTCTCAACGTGGTTGAAAGTGTGCTGCCACGAAACTGTGGATCGATTAACTATGCAATTCCAAAATCATTGATGTGCGCTTATGATGATCAATTCCACACATGGAGTCTTTTGAGCTAGGCATATCTTTTCCTAAAAAAATTGTTTGGGGTGTCATTGAATTGGTGGAATTATCAAATTCATGACATTGTAAATTACGTAGGAGCTTTGTTGCTTTTATTATAGAGGCTAAGGTTTTCAAGGAGAATATAGGGTTTGTAGGGTATTAGGGGAAAATAAGCATCAATTTATAGCTCTTTGACATACTAAAGAGTATGGATTATATGAGTAGTTGATATGGATTATATGAAATTGAATCCACCTTGAGATGGAGGTTGTTATGACTCTTGAAGCCTCATCCTTCTTCCTCTTGATGAATTTTTTTTATTAGTTATCCCTTGGATAAGAACCACCATTTTCGTAAATTCCTATGACTCTTGACTCTTTAACAATGTTCCCATGTACTTGTGCCCAAATTCCATAATTGTGCCCATTAAAATTTATAAGATCTATCTTGAAACTCATAATGTTGACCCACTGATTTGATCCTAGATTTAGTTTGCAATTAGAAACTTATAACCAATCCACTAAAAAAATATGACTTTTTAAGAGCATCTACAACTTGCATAAGACTTGTAGGCAACATGCTACATCTCAAACCATTATCTTTAATACCATATTGGAGAATCGAGGGTTTTTGTATATCAAAAAACTTATATTCTAAAATAGAGGTGGTGTCTAAATACATTTTTACAACACCTAAGAACAACCAAACATAGTTCAACATACTAAGAAGTGGAAGAAACAAAATTATCTCCATACACAACACATATAATATGTTTCTCACCATATAATAAATACACCCATAAGACCATCTTTTTTAGCACCAAGATGTAACCAATACAATCCATGCCTTACTTAACATAAAATTAATTCTCTGCATGCACTGGCTATTTTGGGTTGATTGATCAGTTAACTAGATTATCACTGAGTTATACTAAAGTCCCACTACACCACTGATCTTCCACTAGTTCCCCCAAAATTTAGAACTAGTTTAATTGAAAGAAACTTGAAATAACTAACCTTGATTACTACAAATTAGCAATCACACATGCTTAACTAAACTCTAACTCCTCTAACTCTAATTTACTAAGATAAATTAGTGACAATATCCATGTCGCCTCAGTTAATTGCCTCCAAGTTGTTTGTTGATGTGGAAATTTGATTTTTCTCAATTTGACCAAGGCAAAGTCAAATTGAGATTTTCTTGCTGCATTTTTCAACAGTAGGCATTTTCTGACTCTATATGATGTTTTCCCTCAACCAAGTATGGTAACGAATGTTTTTTTTTTGTTGATCGCTTCCTTTGGACGAGAATTTCGGCACCCTATAAGAAGACTGTTGAAAAAAAATCCACTCATAAGCTCTTCTTCGAGCATATTTTGGTTCATTTTGGGTTGCTAAAGACCATATTTCTTGATAGGGATAGTAGGTTCCTCAATATTTTCTGGTTTAACCTCTAGTCCATGACATACATCAAGCTTGACCAAATCCACTACCTTCCATCCCTAGATTGATAAATAAAAAGTACCTGATATGATTATTGTAGATGTCCTTAGAGTATACAATTGTGAGGATCCACATACGCATGTTGAAATACTTCCATATTTTAAACAAAAAATTGACATAACTCTTCATATTTCTGTTTCCCACAAGCCTTTTCAGGTGTGCTTGGGGTCCCAAAAAATTGACACAAATTGATGTAGCTATATTCATGGAATAACACATGAAGATACCTCCCAATATTGGAATGAGGTAAGAAATGAAACCAATTTTGAGGAATGTATCTAACAAATTCAATAATGAGTTCATGATATTTTATAGAAATTTGTTTACTCCAAGTACAAGGTGATACAAAATCCATTCGGATCCACATAAGTTTTAGGTTGATGATGAGTTATGGTTGGAATTTCATAAAGAGCAATTGACAAACTCATAGAAGAAGCTCATACCATTTTGATATGAGCCTTACACCATCACCAAGGCTATGGGTGAGAATTCTTTCGAGGATAGTCATAGGATGATTTATATTACTTCAAATTTATATGTTAGGATGATTTATGCTTGATGGGGTGCATATCTAGAAATATTTCCTTTAAGAGAATTAAAAATATGATCGCACAATTACCTACATAAGTAATTGTGATATCTACCTGAATGACATGAGGTAACTACATAAAAGATTTTAAAAGTGACATTTTTAAGGTTTTTTTTATATCAAGGTATGTGGATCATTATGTTTTTTTCCAAAGCATTTACATATGAGTAAATTTTTTAAATACATCACTCTAATATTATTTCTCTTACATGATCCTAGGTTATAATTCAAAGCATCATAAGTACTGAAATTCATGAAACTCTTTTTTTTTTATCTAAATAACTAAAACTCCCAAGTGTGCTACTCTTAATATTCAAACTTGCACCATTGTTAAGACTACTTCCTCTAATTGTTATTGTTCCTCCATAAGTAAGCTGACTACGAGGTAGACTTGAACCATTAGTAACATGCTAGTGTAGTGTTACCTATTTGTATTTAAGAAGCATAAGGGGCGGGGTTGGTATAAGGACAACTTTGCTATTGTCTAGTTCCATTCCCACTACTAGGTTCTTATCCTCTGTTGGCCTTAGGATATGGTTTCCCATTAGTTCATTTGGTTCTTTCTCATTCACAATCTCATCCTACATTGCATCCAACCTACTAATTTGTAATCACATATCTCTCATAACCTCACTCTAGTGTGTTCATTAGACCTCATTGAGGTGCATTGACTATCAATATTTATTGAGCTATATTTTATCATCAACCCTTTGTTTCACAACAATCTGCTCACCAACTCACCTTTCCCATTCAAATTCTCCAACTCTGTCATCCTCAATTCACTACTCTCTTCCTAGTTAATCTACTTTCGTAAATACTCATTGCCTTCTTCATTTTCTCACATCAAGTTCAACCACCACTCATTATTTATCTCTACGTCCTCAAAACTTATTCAACATTCTTTTTAGCTTTTGTGTCCTTCATAACCATTTAGTCCTTTGAAATCTCATCTTTTCCAACCCCATTGTAACCCATTACTTAATTACTTAATGCAAAGGTTTACACCACCATTCCATAATCAAAAATTTAATAGGAAACAACTTTTCCTATTCCTTGTAGAATTTGTGTTCAATAATCTCTCTCAAGACCCCTTTTCCTTAGCTTTTGAGTAAAACTAGTTCATGGGATTTTTGTTTTTCGAATATCAAAATTTTTCATTTCCCTTGCATTGCAAGGTTTTTCTAATGAAGGAGGAGGAAGGGCATGTTCATGCTATCCCAACTCTGATTTGATACACTTGGTTGAACTCAATAAATTGGAATCCCAGTGCCTCCAATCACGGTGATTACTATCCCGAGACTACCACGGAAATCTCCATTAGCTCCATTACACTGAGGGGTTCAAGTGGGCTTATTAGAAGAGGTGTGGATGGTCATGATCATGATCACTTACTGTGAGATGAACTACCTATTTTTTCATTACCTCCTTGAATTAGTTAAGGGTTTGTATTCAACCCATTTTAGTGAAACCATTTTATTTTATATGAGCATCACATGTAAAATTGTTTTTCAAGGCAATTTTTTGAAGCTTTCCATGTAAGTGCCAAAGCTTTTGAAATTTAGGGTAATGGCAGAATTAGTATTCTTCTTACTCTTCTCTGTAAGATTTGAAGCCTTGCCGCACTGGTGAAAGAGTTGTGTATATCATGTAACCATAAATTCTCTGTAGCTTAATGTGGAAGTGGAGGACTTGAGCGAATTCAAAGTGTACATCACAGAAAATACTTAAATATATCTGAAACCCTAAGCAGAATTGAAGGTATTATATCATGTTTATAATCCTAGAAGGAAAAATGCGTAGTTCCGCAACATTTATTGAAACCCTTGTGTGCTAAATATTTTGATTCGATCTTGAGTACAATTGTGGCGAGTGTAATATTTTCAAAATTTCTTTAAAATTGTCATCAAAAATTTTAGAAAGGAAAGCCATCTTTTAGATTGATTGAAACCCTATAAATAGTTTTATATATTTGAAAATATTGATCGAGACCACTGTTGAAAACTTGGCTAGGGTAACCAGGTCAAAGTACTGTCGGATTTGCAATTTTTTTTTCGAAAACTTGGTCTATAAAAAATTTATAGCGTACGCAAATTTCACCCAAAAGAATATCATACTCTCATACTTTGCAGGGAAATTTTCAAAACCTTGCACATTTTTGTTTTAAATGTACACAGAATTTCACCCAAATTTGTTTACCAAGTTTCTGTGGAGTCAATTTTTCTTAGTCTAAATGCCAACTTTGCGAGTTAGCATTGAGTTCTTAAAACCAAAACTGCTTGTGAAGTTTTTGTCGAGTCAAAATTTCTCTCAGTCTGGACTCGAAGTCAGACTTAGGTGTTGTTGCTGACTGTTTCTCAAGTTATTTTTTTCAAAGTTTTTGACTTGGCCCCCCACGCCTGACAGTCAGTAGGGTATGATCACTGAGTCAAAGTGATACCTGGTGAGTTTTACCACGATGATTAGGAACCTAGTAACAGTTTGCAGTGTGCACTCTGGAAACTCTTCTACGATTATCACAAAAATAGGGCAATGTAAAATGGGATCAAGCCTTCTAATAGTGTTCTTTTAAAACTTTATTTCTTATCCATGAGTGTTAGTATCTTTCGTCGATTGTGTAATTTTGCTCTAGAGTTTTCGGATATCATGATGTTACATAATTGTTTCAATCTTCTGTTGTAGTATTGATTTCACCTAGAGTAATGCTAAAAAAGGTCTGACATAAAAAATTGTTGACATCACACAGTCACACAAGCATAGATCCATCTTAGCACAAAACTTATTGAGTGATGAGAGATTTGTAGGTGGAGTTTTTCTCTCCCCTGGTGTGCAATAGATCTGGGGTTGAGATGGATCAATGCTAGTAAAATAAATCTCTCTGGTTTGATTGATTGAAATTATTATTGAGAGATATTTGTGTCACTCAAAATATTTATTCAGTGTTGGTAACAGTTTATGTATTGTGGAAACTTCTCAAAGAGTAGTAGGGAAAAAGGGAAATGTAGAATTGGTTCATATTTTGGGTGAATTTGGATCAAAGAACATCTACGTTACAATAATTTTTCGGCATAAAGGGACAAGATTTTGAAACATCAGACAAATCCCTTCAAAATTTCAATAAACGAGCAGATGGAGAAAGAAATTTACATAAAATTGGGCCCTCCTAGGTTGCTGATGGTAAGAAAGCAGTAATCTGTCATCAAAGATCAATTCTCTGAAGCTGTTTGTTTTCAATTTTTGTAAGATTTTCCTTGACAGTTATTTGGAAGGGCAAGACATTTTTCTTTCGTATTTAGTGGGATAGGTTAGTCAAATAAAGGTTTTAACTTTAGTTATGCTATTTTATTGGTCCTAGGAAAAGAAGGGAGAAGGGAGAAAACAATGTGACACTAGGGATGCCTAGATGAGCTGGGCATGACAAAGACATCCTTTGATCTTACTGGGACTTTAATTGGCATAGTAGGAAAATGGGGTCAGCCTTGGTGCCAAATGGGTTTGTCCTTGGGCATCCACAATTTCTTGTGATGCCTGCGAACGTAAGGGAAAATGTTGACAATGGTAAAAATAACATAAATAAGGAAAGAAAAAAGTGGTAGTGCTACCACGACACGCATATAATAAAACGTCGTGTCATAATAAGCCACAGAGATATCTTTGAGCTACTTTCAGTGTCTTTTATCTTTCAATATCAAATAGGCTAGCTTCAATAATTGAATTCGTCTTTCTTTTATGTATGATAAGGGTGTTATTTTCAAAAACTTGTGTCACAGATTCCCTATACCCTCACAGTCCTTATGAAGAGATATAATGCTGCTACATATTCTAGTATCACAGATATGGACCTTATATCATCATAATAAATTTTGTCACGAAGTAGCATCCCTCAAGTTTTCACACAAGATGCCACTAAACTCTGATTCTTGATGATTAAAAAAGTTTTGTATGTCTTTGTATAGTTCATATCACAAATATACATGTTCTATTTGTCATATATATGCTCAAACGTTTCACAAATGTAAATTCTATCATTAAGTGTAGCTTTAGACTTGGAATTGATCAGAATCTTGGATTTTATTCACAGTGATGGTTTTGGTCCCTTCTATCGACTATGTACCTTAGTCTTTTGGTCCTGTAGCATAGAGTAGATCACAAACTTTTGATTCATTTTGCACAAAGGTATAGAGATTCTCAGTCCTTTATGTCACAGATAATACTTGTTTTTCATGTCTTTATGTTCATCATTTGTACATTTAAATTCCTCAGAGGTGATCCACATGGTTTTGGTTTCTTTTAACTTTAGATCACAATACACTTCTATCCTTCATCTCACAATGCCATATATTTGCATTGATTATGAAGACGATGGTCTTTTTAGATATCAAATATGGATAGTATCCGAAATGAGTCGAGATGCCTTATATAGTGTTAGATAGACCTTGTATCATTTCATGTTGGTGTCATCATTGATGCCTTGAATCTTCAAATATTTGTTACTATAGTAAGCTTCAAATACCTCATATAAGTGTCATAGAACATTTTTTATTGATCAAAGAATAGTACCTCAGATATTCATTTTTTCCCAAACAAACTTACTTCAATCATTATGGAAAATTTGGACTTGTTCATACTCTCAGACTAGCCTTTGAACTCAGAAGTAATAGATGTCTGCTAAATTATTTTGGTTACTCAAACTATACAAATATCATGAATACACTTGGTCTTTTTTATTCAGAAAGGATCACACAGTCATGCTCAGATTGCCATTGAAAGTATTGTTACAATAGGTTGTCTTCTTTTAATAGATTTCATATAAGCCATTTGATTTTTCTTTGAGTACTTTGTAGATTATAAAGATAATTACTTGCATTCTTATCATAGGAGAAGGTGCCTCTGAAATTCACATTAGTACAAGAAACTTACTTCATAAATCAATGTAGAGACTCAAATATGTGTAACTATGACAAATATTTTGTCAATAAAAGAGATATAAATTTCATCCTTGATTTACAGAGATAATTCCATAGAGTCTTTGCATGTATTATAGGTCTCTTTTTCTAGCCCTTAAGTATTTTGGTCCTTCCTTTATTGATGAGCTCGGTTCACAGGAATATTGATGTCTTTCTTAAACTTGAATCACAAAGGTACTGTGCCTCTTTCAATTTGTATTTTAAGGAAAGGATGTCATAGAATTTGTATGACACTTTGCTCAAGGTGCCACATGGATAAGAAAATAAGCCAACAAACTGTAAGTGGACTTCCTTTTTTGTTTTCATTTAATCGGCTTATTTTTTCCTCCTTAATCTTCATGTGTTTCCATGTTCTTCCAATTCTTCCAATTGCTAATCAAGCTTAGATAGATCTTGTCTTGACTTGCAGGCTTTGTTAGAAGACTATGAAAGAACAAAAATTGGAAAAGTATAAAGATAATAGTAATATATGTAATCAAGGAGATGTAAAATGCTTATCTTTTGAAGAAGGGTTAGCTCCCTCTTAATATTGGACCGGTTCACCAACCTCGTTCTTACATTAACATGGTGTCGTTATTAATGAGAGTTAGATCTACATTGAAAACAGAAATGATTACATATGGTTTTGTTCCTAGGGTTAATCTTAGTCCAAACTAGTGAGTTAGTTGCAAAGCCCTAGAGTCTTTATTGAGAATCCTTCTATACATGAGATTTTCATTCCTTGATCATAAATAAATTAGCAAAGAAATACTTCAAATGTTATCATAACAGTAATTTCTAGAATATATCTACACAAACCCTTATTAATTTCTTTCAAGAGATCATTATCTTAGCATTACTACTATTGACATTGAGCATAGTTTACATGTACCTCTTTTAACTTCCCCTATTCTACATTATTTCCTTTGAGTATGGTACTACTAAATTGTAATTTTTAACTTCTTAGGGCTGCTTCTAAAGATATGATTACGCTAAATTTGAATTTCTCCGTCCATACAGTTCTGCAACTTGGTCTTCACATTGATCTCACTAATTGGTCCTTCAAGCTTGGCTATAAGCCACAGATATATCTTTGAGTTTCTTTCAATGTTCTTTATCTTTCAATATCAAATAGGTCGGCTTCAGGAATTCAATTCGTCTTTCTTTTATGTCTGAGAAGGGTGCTATTTTCACAAACTTGTGTCACAGATTCCATATATCCTCATAGTCCTTATGAAGAGATATAATTCTGCTACATATTCTAGTGTCACAGAGATGGGCCTTATATCTTCATAATAAATTCTGTCACGAAGTATCATCCCTCAAGTTTTCGCATAGGATGCCACTAAACACTGATTCTTGATGACTTAAAAAGTTTTGTATGTATTTTTATAGTTCAGGTCACAAATATACACGTTCTACTTGTCATAGAGATGCTCAAAATTTTCACAAATGTAAATGCTATCATTAAGTGTAGCTTCAGACATGGAATTGATTAGAATTTTTTTTTATTCACAGTGATCACTTTGGTCCCTTCTATAGACTATGTACCTTAGTCTTTTGGTCCTATAGCATAGAGTAGATCACATAATTTTGATTCATTTTACACAAAGGTATAAAGATGCTCAGTCCTTTATGTCACAGATAAGACTTGTTTTGCATGTCTTTCAGTTCATCATTTGTACATTTAAATGCCTCAAAGACTATCCATATGGTTTTGGTTTCTTTTAACTTCAAATCACAATACACTTATATCCTTCATCTCATAGTGCCACAAATTTGCATTGATTACAAAGATGATGGTATTTTTAGATGTCAAAGATGGATAGTCTCCCAAATGAGTCGAGTTGCCTTATATATTTTTAGATAGGCCTTGTATCATTTCATGTTGGTGTCATCATTGATGCCTCGAATCTTCAAATATTTTTTGCTATAGTGAGCTTCAAATACCTCATAGAAGTGTCATAGAACCTTTTTGTATTGATCGAAGAATAATACCTCAGATATTATCCCAAACAAGCCTACTTCAATCATTATGGAAATTTTGGAATTTTTCATACTCTCAGACTAGCCTTTGAACTCAACGGTAATAGATGTCAAATACAGTAGTTTGGTTACTCAAACTATAAAAATATCATGAATACACTTGGTCTTTTTGATTCAGAAAGGAGCACACAATCATGCTCATATTGGCACTCAAAGTATTGTCATAGTAGTTTGTCTTCTTTTAACAAATTTCATATAAGCCATTTGATTTTTCTTTGAGTAATTTGTAGATTATAAAGATAATGACTTGTATGCTTATCATAGGAGAAGGTGCCTCTGAAATTCACATTAGTACAGGAAAATTACTTCATAAATCAACATAGAGACTCAAATATGTGTACCTATGCCAAATATTTTGTCGACAATAGAGATATGAATTTCATCCTTGATTTACAGAGATAATGCCATAAAGTCTTTACATTTATTATAGGTCTCTTTTTCTATCCCTTAATTATTTTGGTCCTTCCTTTATTGATGAGCTCCGTTCATAGGAATATTGATGTCTTTCTTCAATTTAAATCACAGAGGTATTGTGCCTCTTTCAATTCATATTTTAAGGAAAGGATGTCATAGAATTTGTATGATACTTTGCTTAAGGTGCCACAGGGATAAGAAAATAAGACAAAAAAATGTTATCTTCAATCTTCCTTTCCTTCAACCTAGCTCTGATACCATGTTGATATTTCAAGATGCTTGTAGATTAGGGTAGATTTCTCTTAACTTGATAATTAATTGTGAGTGTTTGTTGGCTTCTTGTTACTATGTTATCTTTTTCATCAAGAAATTACCAAAAATACAAAACATGAAGATCAAAAAGAGACAAAGAACACAAGAAATTAGGGTCCAAGCCAGGGAAAAACCCCACAAGGGGGAAAACCCAAGAAAATCCTCTTCTTACAAAATCAAATCAAAGTGAGATATCCAAGACCCAAGACCAAGATCGAGACTTCCACAAAGACCCAAGCCAAACCTCCTCCCATCCATTTCCAAAAAATCATAGTTAACAGAAGTTAATTCTAGTCAAATCTCAAAAATATGGTCATCTCCTAAAATTTTGGGCCTGCAATACCACAAAATTTAACTCAGAAAATTCCCATACGTGAATAGAAACTAGGGCAGAAAACATAATTTTCTCTCCTTTGAATTTCGCTGAAATTTTCCTTCTTGCAATGAAATCAAAGTGATGGATGGATGATAAAATGAGATTGAAATATCTTGTATTTATACATGTCCAGGAGGTCGAATGGATGCCTCTTTAGGCCATCTTGTCCAGGAGGGCAGGCTTGGTCTTTGTGGTGACATTTGTGACTCTTTGACTTGAAAAATAATTTTTCTTTTTCTTTTACAAGTCCAAATGGGAGCTTGACTCAATTACATTTCATTGACTCATGATGAAATTTCTCTTGACTCAGTTGACCCTAAAAGCATGAGGAACATGCTTTGACTAGAAATAAAATAATAATAAATATGAATATAATAAAATTATAAATACATCAATAATATATTTGAATTACATTATGAAGACCGACGCTAGTTACATTTTCAATAGGGTCATTTAATTAGAAAAGGACATTACAGTCCCCCCTTCCTGACATTACTTGTTCTCATGTAATTGCACGTTCGTATATTGCAAGATCTTTTCTTTCACATATGCAGCCCACTTTAAAATTTCATGAATATATTTGAAGGCTTCATTCACTGTGCTACGATTTCTTCATTTTCCATATAAACAAATTATGGCTACTAAGAGATGCATAGAGATCCTTGAATTTCATTGCCACATAATAGTAAGCTTGATGGTCTAGTGACTGATTGTTGTGGTGTGCCTCCACTGGACTGAAATCCTTAAACTACTCACATACAATAAGTGGCACTTTGTTAATTTTATCCTCAACACTGTCATATTTATTTAGTAATAGAATGAATGGTGTATCTCTGAAACATGAATGATCCACAAAATTCTCAAAAAGTTCTTTAGTGAAGGTCATCTTATTTCTCAGCCCACTTTTGGTCATATTCACTTATAGCAACACAGAAGATTACAGCTCGTACATTCTCAAATATTTCCAACCACTTATAGCCTTCATTTAATCCTTTAGTATTTACTCTAATAATCTGATACTTCGCAGTTGGAGTTGGATAATCAAAGTTTTAATTATAAGTTTCTAACATTGGACTACGATCATCAGTTGAAAATTCTATAAATTCTAACAAATTACTTTGAGTCATTCCAACATATAAAATGTGAGATTCTAACATATTTCATGCATTACTTGATACCTCAAGAACTTGTTCCTAGAAGTGACCAAAAACATAAGGGAGGACATGCAGCTCATTTCTTCTTGCATACGTATCCTGAATTGTAGGGTCCCTCCACATTTCATCAACTATTAGGGCATACTAACGTGTTGTAGCTGGGAAAAAACCATCTAAATCCCCCATTTCCATAATTTCCAGAAGCCAATTTGAAAAATGTTTCAATTTTGTATTGAGAGAGTAAGTACGTTGAGCAGCTTCTTTATCATCACTTTCATCTGAGGCAGAAACTTGTTCATGTACACTAGAAAAATCCATATCTGCTAAGATTTCCTCCTCAAAATGCTCACACCCCTCAAGCAATATGAAAAGGTATTTATATAGGTTGCTTTGTATCACCAGTTCGATGTTTTGCAGCTCCTCCTGTGAAAATTTCTCACCCTTGTAGAGAAAGTTTTCCTGCCTGAAAATTGTACTAGCACCAGAGCCTTCATATCCAAGTAACAAGAGCTTTTTAATCTTCTTCTGCTTCAAGCATTCTTTGACAAAACTGCTGGAATGATTATCTTTATTTTCCCTTGAGCCATGATAGTGACTCTGATGGGTAGGTAATGATAGTAAGGAGCATATCAACCTTGTTGAGAAATTAGGGCGTTTAATTCAATTTCTCTTTCATGATAATTAATTGTGAACTTGTTATGCTTCTTTTACTTAGATCTTATCTTTGTTAGCTTATTATGTCTTCATTAAGTAAATTATCGAAACACAAGAGACACAAAGTTTAGGCTCTTCAAGCTAGGGCCAAAACCTCTCCCTCTTGGATAGGAAAACCCAAAATTAATTCTTCTTATAGATCTTCCATTGACGAGTATCATAACCATGAAATACACCCTTGATACCAATATGCCTCCAAGACCCCTGTCACTGCTCTTCTCGGTTTCTCTAGTTGATATCTTCTTTCTTCACTGTGCTGCACCTTTACTAGGGAAGCTCGGTCCCTATTCTAGCAGCCCCAAACTGTGTTCTTCTTCTTGGATTATTTTGATCTTATCCTTAGCTTCCTAAAGTCTTCTTCTCAGCCTACTTCCAACATCCTTTGGACATCTTTGAAACTCAAGACCGAGACTTTCTTCATGTTTTTGTAGTCTTCCTCTTTACTGTGATTACCTTTGGCCTCCTTAAGATATGCAAGGTAAACTTGCAGACCAAAACAAATATATGATAAGACTTTCTTCCTTTGATAACATACCTCCTTTCTTGACCTAATCACAAATCCTTTAATCATTGTATTACCTTCTTCAGGTATTGTTCTACGCACTAGAAGAGAGACTTATTTTTTGCTATGATAACCTTCTGTCTGAAATGTGCGAGGTGGTATAGTCCCAGAAAAAAGGTAAGTATACCTCTTCTTTTCTTCCCAGACTAGCCTCCTATTCTCGCATCAATGTAGACCCAAAATTCACTCTTTTATCATAGACATGATCCGAAATTGATTACACCATAATGAGGCCACATCATAATTTATATAGTGACTGGCTTTAGCTTGTAGGCTGACATGACATTTGTGTGTAAGTTGACTTCATCAAGGAGAATATTCACCATCTTTAAGCCAACTTGCGGAGCATATTGACAAGGTCTTGAAGGCATACATTTACATCAATAAATGTCTTTATAAGTGTAACACAAATTCATATACATGAATCTAAATTATATATATTTATGACAAGATGAAAAACCCCTAAAAGACATCAAGAAAAGTCTTTGAACTATAATAAAAAACTTCTTGCTCATGAAACCCATGATGCGCAATTATTACAAAATATATTTTATTATCTTTGTATTCTTCATTACATAAATTCAAAATTACAAGTCATTATGAAGACTGAACTTAGTTACGCGTTCCAACATTCCCTCTTAACTAGGGAGGTATTCATAATGGTACATGGTCACTTTCAATCTGAAGAATCTCATACGGAGAATTCGATTGGTAATCCATCTTTTATAACATCTTATTAACCAGCATTGTCACAGTGCAAGGCCTTGATTAACAACTCCATATCTTCATGAGACCATGAACTACAATACTGGAAAGACCAATTATTATAGATATCTTCATCATTGTCTCCAAGGTACATACTCCACCCGTGTGTTAATCGAGTATGAACTCATAGGAATATTATTTTGGGGATAGCTAATCCTCAAAGAATACCCATCCTTTCATGACTACTCTTACCTTGAATACCCTAATACATCCTTAAAAGAGTATCAAATGCCAAATGATTTTCCAATCCCACATTTTGTCTTCCAGGTGAAGACCAGAATGATACGTCTATCTCTCCCTCTTAATTACGGAGGACATACCCATTCCTATCAGGGAATGTTCTCAAGCTCCCTCTTATCCAAGGACTTGCCAAGGCTCCCTCTTAGCCAAGGACTTGTCCAGGCTCCTAAGTACTTGCTTCCCAGTTTCTAATAGGTAATAAACTTATTACCAACCCCCCTCTTAATTAGGGACATGTAGCAGCAATGATGAAAACACTGAGCTGCTCATGAAGAAATACTTTCTTTGATGTCATGAATTTCTTCGTTGCTGAGGATTCCATATTTGGGATATCTTCATTAGGGCTCAAATCACCCATCACTTTTCATTTTTTTCCGAAAATGATCCATAAATTTTTCATCTGGTCTACCTTCATATCATGCTTCTTTCCTTTGAACCATACTTCTTCCAAGGATCTTACATCCTGCAATACGGTTATCAACCTATGGAAGACTTCGCTTTGGTTGCCCTGAATAATCTCATAATATATTATTCAATTATAAATATGAATACTTAAATTTACCATAGTGATGATATTTCACCATGACATCCTTATTGTAGGCATAGACATCCTTTTTTATCTCCTAAAGATATGTATTGTCAAGGGTCTCTATCTTTTCCAAACTTCTATTAGAGTCCACATATCTTCCCCAGACATCTCCTAGTCAAGTCTTCTTGGCTTCCTTGGATGTTGATTGCTTCTTTCCATGGTTGTACTTGCCATGATATCTTCCTTTTTCTTTCTCCACAGTTTTATTTCATTCCTAAGAACTTCCATTGTGTAGTTCCTTGATAATTTATAACCACCTAATATTCCATATGAGGACATAGTATGTCGATTTCATCTAGTGTATATAACGCCCTTTTGGAAACCTATGCATTAGAAGAGTTTCTGCTTTCTATTTTGATCATACTTCTAAAGATAGAAGTATACTACTTGCAACCACATGGCATGACTTCATAGCATCCAGTTTCAACACATATATATACATGGACCTCATTCTTTTCCTTTTGAGTCATCTGTGATGGGTTTTCATAGAAGAGTTTCCTTTAGGAGCCACTTCTTTCATGGCACTCTTGTTGACTGATGTGGTCTTATTCCTTGGAAGGTTTTATCAACACGATTTCCATGCAAGCTATTATAAATTGTCTTGAAACTTCCCTATTTTTTCAGATAAGTTAGCATCATTCTAGTGATTAATTTTAAACTGTATTTAGTGGAAAAAATCACTATTTTTTGGTGGAATAGTTCATAATTTATTCTGATCCTTTTTTTGCAAGTGTACTAGTCACGATGATAAACGTGGTTTATTTCAGAGGGTTCTCAGTTCTTTCTAGATACGCTTTTCATCATTTTCTTTGAATACTTCTCTAGTGCTTTACCTTCATATTTTATCCCCTGCACAATTTCTCCTAAGGTCCATGTTGTTATGTTTATTGGTTATTTCTGTGGAAACTTTTTCCTGAGGTTCTCCAAGGTAAATCCAAATGAAAAAAATACTATTTTACATATTGATATTTGTTCAAGACATTCTTGTGTGGTACTTGAATTTCATAAATATAGATTTATATTTCATTATCTATATCAATATATAAGAACAAGCCCATGGATTGTTCATATTTCTCAAACTATGGAGTTGTTCCTTTCTTGTTGCATGTTTTTTTATATTGTTATGCTATGATTCAAATTTCTAGTTGTGCTTTCCAATTTTTCTCCTACGTAGTACATGCTTTGTTAGATTATATCAAAATTTATTCTTATTGTCTTTTTATTATGTATATTGAACATATTATTTCTAGAAATTTTTGATCTTTCTAGATTTTCTATTCCTTTGGTGTATTTTTGCACCTTTAGGGCAATTGCTAGTTTAAAGTCTAATTCTTTAAAGGGTGCTAGCTCAATGGAAGAGCACCTGCTTTACAAGAAGTAGGTTGGTGTTTTGATTCCATCGTGCCCTGATATTCATAGGGAATGAGGACGATCAATTTTTGGTGACGGATGATCTTTTGACCATCACCAATGAGCTTATGGTGACATTTTTTGACCCTCACCAAACAAAAATGGCGGTCCAACGAACATATTCTGTATATGCGCATCATGATGACCATATTAAAAGGTCACCATAAATCTTTGTTGTTGATATGAAATAGTGATGGTCACTATTTGTCACTATAGTCATTATTTGTGATGGGCCTTAATGTCACCAATGATTTTATGGTGACGAGTCAATGAGCTTTGTCGCCATATATATTTTTTTAATAGTGACGGCCATGAAAGGTCCATCACAAAAAATCGTTGTTGTTCATATGAAATGGTGATGGTCACTATCCGTCATTATAATCAATATTCATGACAGACATTGAATGTCACCACAACACATATTTTTGGCGACGCCACCTTTGGTGACGTTCAGTTTTTTGGTGGCTATTGTCCATCACCATTGCTCATATGAAATGGTGATGATCACTATCCGTCACTATAAATCATTATTGGTAACGGACCTTGAATGTCACCACAACACCTATACTTTCGGCGATGCCACCTTTGGTGACGTTCAATTTTTGGTGACGAAGTCTCTTTTGACCCTCACCATTGAGCTTATGGTGACCATTTTCGCCCCTCACCAATGTCCTTTTTTCTTGTAGTGATGTGACAAGCTAACACCTCGATATTGGAGACCTTTCAATACCCTTGAGAGGATTGGACCAATGGCCTACTGGCTTGCACTTTCTCCAAAAGTGAAATTCCATGATGTCTTCCATGTGTGATTTCTTAAAATATATGGGAATGATGTTGTGTAAGGTCCACCTTACCTACCATAATTATTATAGAAATATTATATTAAATCAAAATGCGATATATATATATATATATATATATATATATATATATATGTTGTAATTATTTTATTTATTTATTATTTAATTTTTATTTTTTTATATATAGAAGTCATTGGTGTCCTTTACACTACACCCTAAATTCTTCCAACTTATCTTCAAAGCTACAAAGTTCAAGGTTTATCAAGATCCAAAAAAATACAACCATAATACTTGCTTCTCAAGACTAAAATCACCCTTAAAATATAAACGATTTAGTGGGATGAATAAATGTCAACCTTTATGAACCACAATTTACAATAAGCTAATTGTTAATTCTGTTGTAATTAAATGTGTTCAAGAGTGACTAATAACATGCTTATGAATTATTTTCTTAAAAGGATAATTTAAATTATATAGAGTTGGAATCCCATAATTAGGAATTCATATGTGAGCTGATATTTCAACAAATTACTTACTGCAATTTTGAATTTTCAGCAAGACCCTTTAACTCAATGAGTTATTATACTAGAAATACCTTGATTGCAAATCTTAAATTAGCTTAAGCCTTTTGTTTTATGGACGGTTTATAAACGTAATTAGATGCAACCATTGAACATTATGAAAACCAATTTACAAGTATGAAATGTACAGCCATTGAGGCATTTTGTCAAACACTTACAACCATTATCTCTTTAAGGTGTTTTCACAATAATTAGCTAACATGAATCCAAAGTTACATGACTTCTTTTTTTGTAAGTAGTATCAATAATTGAACTTAAGATATTAATAGGCTATCAGCCATATTCATTGTTGAATCTATACCAATGAATATAAATATTTAAAAATTTCAAACATAGCTCACAATGTTGTAAGGTACAGCCATTGAGGAATTTTGACAAATAGTTGGCAGTCATAAAACAAGTTTCCAAAAGGTTATTTAAATTTTTAAATTATTAACCAATTATACTTTTAAAAACAATTTCCAAGTGGTTAGCCTATATCAGATTCATCACTATAAATTATCAAGCAGTTCCAATATAAAAAGAACCAAACAGCAAAACAAGACAACATGCGTTTCTACATGCAACAGCAAATCTGCAAAACAGAGCAGATTTGAGAATCGATGTCCGAAACCTTGATTTTTGGAATCAAACTTGGGGTGAAATGGCCCATTGGTACGGATACCCCCTGAAGTGGAGCTTAATCGCAACAAGGAGGCCCAGAAATGCGATTTCTTGAAAACAACAACTACCCAAGAATCCTACAATCTCTTTTATGACTTCTATCAAACACATAGTATGAAAACTTATCTAGAGCTGTAAAAAGAGAAGGAGAATAGAAATTAAGTCATTAAAACATTTTTATCCAATTCATAATAGCCTACAAGATTCATCCATTAGGACTTTCTTTCAATCAACTCAACATTATACAAGAAAATACTTCAACAATCATTACGAAATTTCCTCACATTTGGTGCAACATTTCATATACATGTAAGTTTCAGCAAACAACCAAACAAGCAAAAGCTTATGAAATAAACTAAAAAAAATGCATAATATAATTTGACCCACATACCTGACAGTGAATTTGTACACTCCAAGAGGATGGATGTATGCTCCAGCTCTAATAAGAGTATGCTCCAATGCCAATATCCTTACCAACTCATCATGAACCACCCGGTTTTCCTCCCAACCATATCCAAGAAGAACTTCTCCCCTTGGAACCCCCGAGCTGCAAAAGCTCACAACCAATATCACAATACAACAATAGAGAGAGAGAGAGATGCAAGGCAACTCAGGAAGGTAGTTTTCACTTCCTCTAAATACCACTCATGTTCAACCTCAATAGAAACTTAGTAGATTAGTAAGGAATCCGGATTTGTTTTGGAAGAAATTGGATACTCTCCATATCTCTCACAACCTTCCTCAAGTCTCTTCCACTCTTGGCATCACCCCCCTCTCCCAAGTGAGAATACATGAGACTCATATATAGGAGGAGAAACCAATTCTTGTCATAAAGGAGTAGTAATATGCATGCATTGTATTCCATTTAGAGGAGTGTAACTTATGCCATTAAGGAGAGGTATGCATGCCTTATTTAAGGAGAGTGTAACATATGCATTAAAGAGAGTGTAAGAGAAATATTTTATGACATATCTTTAATGAGTGTAAGAGGAATATTTTATGACATATCATTAATGAGTGTAAGAGGAATATGCCATTCCTCAATGAGTGCATAAAAGAGAGTGCAATGTAATATTTAAAATAGAGAGAGTTACATAGAGCCATGATAGTCATGAAAGAGATAGGTGTGAATTGATTGAATGGATAAAGTTAATTTGTAATTCCTTTTTAATAAAATATCATAGTCTCATAAAAGATAATGATAATACTAATAATATTGAGGATTAAGTCAATATTGAACTATTAGGATTGATTAAAGATAAGTTAAGTTAATTTCCTTCAACTGTGCTTGATTACTATTTTATGCAAGGAGATTTACTATTTTTGGAAAGTCGTGCTTGAGATGCTAGACATGACTTTCTATTTTTAGAAAGTCATTCCAAAATTGTCAGATTGATATTTATCCATGAGTGGTATTTTTCTTTCGGAGAATAGGGATTCCGCACCCCTATTTCATGCATCTCCGTGCCTTAGTAGATTGAGGACTCCGCGCCCTGATCTACTCCAAAGATCTAAGATTCCATAACTTGATCTTTTAAATATTTAGGACTCCGCGCCCTAAATATACAAGACTCCACGTCTTTATATTTCTTGGATTTAGGACTCCACGCCCTAATTTCCATGCTTTCTCATCTACTGTGCTTTGAAACTCCACGTTTCTCCTTATGATACTGATTGTGAGCTTTTACCCATTTTATGGTTCGTTGGTAAGGCCTTGTTTGAAGACCTACATACATCACAATCTCATAGATCAAATGAATCATATGAATTTCATAATGAAATTAACTTAACCACATTTTACCATGAATGGTGCATGACTTCCACAATCATTTGGGTTTTGAAGAAATGACTTCCACAGTCATTTATCCTTGTTGGAAAATGATCTGGTCTCCTACCACATCCTGCTCATTACAATGTTAGACATATATATAATCATGCAAGTCATGTATCATCCATAAAACATAATTTAACCATTTTTTTTTCCACATAACCATGAGCATCCATGGGTCTATGTGTCTCAATCCAGGTTCTCCATCCATGTCATACACCTGATACACAAGTCAGATGCAAAAAGAGAGACATATGCATAACATCATATAAAACACATAATCAAATATACCACACATAAGGGAAAATACAACTACATAATTTTTTTTTCCCAAACCAAGGGTCAATCTTCCATACATAAACCATGGATATAAAACATTGTTACCCAATATAGTGATCACTATGACATACATAAACATAAAGAGGAAATACAATCATATATATATAAAATTTTATTCCTCAATCTAGTGATCAATATTCCATATATATATAACTCATCAAAAATAACCCTTAATAGGAGTGACAAAAATATACTAGGAAAAAAATAGGACACTACATACTCCTCCTCTTGGAGGAAACTTGGCTCGAAGTTTTATTAAACAAAAATGGAAACTCTAGACGCATAGAAGATGCATCTTCCCAAGTGGCGGAACTAGGACTGTATGGGTCCCATTGGACCTTTACTTGGTCCACCATATGACGTCTGAGCTGTCGAGTGCGATGGTCCAAAATGCAAATTGGCTCTGCCTTCAAAGTCCCCTCACCTGTTACCTGTAATTGATGCCAATCTAAAATGTGAGAAGGGTCATGAACATACTTACGCAACACTGAAATATGAAATACATCATGCATGCGATGAAGAACTGGTGGTAGAGCAAGACGATATGCCACAGGTCCTATCCTTTCGATGATCTCAAAAGGCCCAACAAAACAAGGAGAGAGCTTAGATCCTTTCCCAAATCTAATAGAGCTTTTCTGAGGTTTTACTCGAAGAAAAACAAATTCCCCCTCTTTAAAACTACGATCCAATCTATGCATATCAGCATAGCTCTTCTGTCTATCCTGTGCCTCCTTTAATCTTTGTCTTATATGACACACCTGTTCCTCCATTTCTTGAAGAATTTCAGGACCTACAGAGATTCTGTCCTCTAATCTATCCCAACTTAAAGGTGTTCTGCATGGTCTTCCATACAATAGCTCATAAGGGGCCATACCAAGAGATCGGTGATAACTGTTATTGTAAGCAAACTCCACAAGAGGAAGATAATCTTCCCACTTAGATTGTTGATCCATTACATACATTCTAAGCATGTCCTCCAACACTTGATTTACTCTTTCAGTTTGACCATCAGTTTCTGGATGATAAGCTGTACTGAAATTTAATTGTGTCTGAAGAGCTCCCTGGAAACTAGTCCAAAACCTTCCTGTGAATATTGAGCCCCCGTCTGATATGATTTTCTTCGGAAAACCATGAAGTCTAACGATCTCCTTTATAAATACTTGTGCTATTTCAGCTACTTTGTAAGTATCTCTAACAGGTATAAAATGGGCACTCTTAGTAAGCTTATCCACCACCACCAAAATGGAGTTGTGCCTTTTGGTTGTTTCAGGTAATTCAACAATAAAGTCCATAGATATTTCTTCCCATTTGGACTCAGGGATATTATGCGGCTGCAACAATCTTGCTGGATGACCATGCTCTGCTTTAACTAGCTGACATTCCAAACACTTTGCCACAAAATTTGCTACATCCTTCTTCATACCTGTCCAAAAGAAAATTTTCTTTAAATCAGCATACATCTTTTGGACTCCCGGGTGAGCCATATATACTGCACAGTGAGCTTCTTGCAAAATGAACTCACGAAGCCCATCTTGATCTGGAACTACAATTCTTTGCATAAATCTCACCATTCCATCATCATCACAAGAATAGCCTTCTACCTTGCTTTTCTTAGCCTCCTCCCCACAAAGAGAAACTTTAACCTCTTTACACCAATCATCTACATCTTGTGCCCTCAAGATGCGCTCCCGTAAATCAATCTTCAGTGGAATTACTGAAAATATGTGTGGCCTTCGACTAAGTGCATCGGCTACTTTGTTCAATGTACCCTTGATGTAAGTTATGTCAAAATCATATTCACTTAGGAGTTCTGACCACCTTCTTTGTCTAGCATTAAGATCACTTTGAGTAAATATATGTTGCAAACCTCTATGATTTGTTTTCAATTCAAATTTCTTTCCCACCAGATAATGTCGCCAAAGTCGCAAGGCATGAACTATGGCTGTTAGTTCTAGATCATGGGTTGCATAGTTTTCTTCATGAGGCCTTAACTTCCTAGAGGAATATGCAATCACCCTACCCTCTTGTGATAAAATGGCACCCAATCCACCTTTTGACGCATCTGTACATACAATGAATGGTTTATCCATATCTGGAACCTTCAGTATTGGAGCTGTAGTCAAACATTGCTTGAGCTTGGAGAAAGCTTGCTCACACTCATCCCCCCACTTAAATCGCGCTCCCTTCCGAAGCAATGAAGTGATTGGGCTGGCTATTTTTGAAAACCCTTCAACAAATCTCCGATAGTATCCTGCCATACCCATGAAACTATGCACTTCATGTGCATTAGAGGGTGTTGGCCATTTTGAAATTGCTTCGATCTTTGTTGGGTCAACTGAAATTCCTTCGCTGGAGATAATGTGTCCAAGATAATGGATCTTTGATTGAAAAAAAGAGCATTTGGACATTTTTGCATAAAGCTTATTTTCTCTTAAGCATTGCAATACCATTCTTAGGTGTTGCTCATGCTCTTCGGGGGAATTTGAATAGATTAGGATGTCATCAAGGAACACTTGTACAAATTTGTCCAAGTACTTCCGAAATACACCATTCATCAGACTCATAAAAACTCCTGGGGCATTAGATAACCCAAAGGGAACAACCACGAACTCATAATGACCAAAACGAGTTCGAAAAGCAGTTTTGGAAATATCCTCTTCTTTAACTGTAAGCTGATGATATCCTGATCGAAGATCGATCTTGGAGAATACAGTGGCTCCCTTCATTTGATCAAATAGATCATCAATGCGAGGCAAAGGATATTGATTTTGAATAGTTACTCGATTCAATTGCCTGTAATCAACACAGAGCCAAAGGGATCCATCCTTCTTCTTTACAAATATCACGGGAGCTCCCCAAGGTGAAACACTAGGTCTAATCATACCCCGATCCAATAACTCTTGAAGTTGCACTTGCAACTCACGAAGTTCAACAATAGAAATTCGGTAGGGAGTTTTGGATATAGGTTCAGTACTAGGCTTAAGCTCAATGGAGAAGTCAATCTCACGCTTTGGAGGTAAACCAGGCAAATCCTCTGGAAAGACATCAGAGAATTCTGAAAGGAAAGGATATTGTTCAAAGGACGAAAGCTCTCCCTCATTTAAGGTCATTACAGCATACATTTGACATTTTTTTCTAAGACTTCGCTTCACCTACAAGAATGAGATAAGTCTTAAGGAAACAGGTCTTCTTTTTCCATGGAGAACCCTAGACTGACCCTCATCACTCAAAAACTGAAGGGTTTTGCTTCGACAATCGAGCACAGCCCAGCGAGATTCAAGCCAGTCCATCCCAATTATCACATCATAGTGACCAAGTGGCGTCACATAAAGATTCACATGTGTGACACACACTCCTAGGTCTAAAGGGCACTCTTTCACTAAGCAGTCAACCTTTTGAGATCGTCCTGAAGCCATCTCAACCTGATTGAAATCATCTTGCTCTATTGCCACCAATTTACATTTCAATAAAGCATTAGGAGAAATAAAACTTTCAGTTGCACCGGGATCAATCAAAATAGTAACATCCATACCATTTAGCTTACCAGATGCTTCAAGTACAGTAGATTGATGCTCGACTTGGCGATTCTACAACACTGCATGAATCCTATGGGCCCTGCCCATATCTCTAACAGTGGCTTGTTCCTGCTCTGATTTTGCTTCAGTCTTCTTTGTAGGGCAATCTCTCTCATAATGAGGTCCTCCACAAGTCCAACATCCATTAGTGGGAGCAGCTTTCATAAATTTGACCCTTTTATTAGGTGTTTCTTGAGTGCGAGCACTACTTTGCTGAAGTTGATGCCTTGAATTATTTCCTTGTTTATTAAAAGTATGATTCTTTTGGAATCCCTAATGATGTGAACCACCTGACTTATGTCTTACATATTGGCCTCCCCTTCGAGTATGTTTCCCATGGAATGATAGATTTGTGGTTTTATCCTCGCCTTTGTTGCCCAACAATTCTTCCTCAGCTATAATTGCTTGTTGCACTACCTCATGCAATGTAGTAGGCCTCAAAATGTGCACCTTCTCCTTTATGATAGGATTCAACCCATACAAAAACTTGTTTACCTTGAGGGATTCGGTATTTAGATGGGTGGCATATCTAAGCAATTCCATGAATCGTGCTTCATATTCAAGGATTGTCTTAGTTCCTTGCTTAAGATCATGGAACTCATTCAACTTCCTCTCCAAGTATTCAGCAGAAAGGTACTTTGCTCGAAATTGCTCTTCAAATCGTTCCCATGTCAAGGTAGACATGGAGTACCCCAATTGGGACTCTAAGTTCCTCCACCATAATAGTGCACTCTCCTTAAGTTGGTAAATAACTAACTTTTCCTTTTGGTTGCTAAAATAGTTCCGCAACTCAAAACATAGGCACATGTTTTCCAACCAAGCTTCTGCTACCTCCCCTTTTGTGGTTCCCTTAAAGATAGGAGGCTTAACTTTCTCCAACTCCCTATGTACATCTCCATCAGATGGTATTTCTTTCCTTTATGCTTGAGATGAAGAACCAGGCACTGAAGGATTTCCCCCAACCCTATTAATCAATACTTCAATCATATTTTGGAAAGATAACATCATATCCCTTACTTCCCTAATGGATATTTGTTCAGATTCATTTGCTTGGGGAGGTGGAGATGACACTTCCTTCCTCCTCCTTGATGCTCTCTCCATGATTACTTAACCTGACCAAAAAAAATCTAGTAAGTAAATAAAGTACTTAGCTTTGATTGTTAGCAAGCAAGCCCTAGGTCCTAGAGTTTTGAACTTGGCTCTGATACCATATGTAAGGTCCCACCTTACCTACCATAATTATTATAGAGAAATATTATATTAAATAAAAATGCGATATTTTTTTTTTAATTTTATTTTATTATTATTATTATTATTATTATTTATTTATTATTATTATTATTATTTATTTATTTATTTATTTATTTTATACAGAAGTTATTGGTGTCCTTTACTCTACACCCTAAATTCTTCCAACTTATCTTCAAAGCTACAAAGTTCAAGGTTTATCAAGATCCAAAAAAATACAACCATAATACTTGCTTCTCAAGACTAAAATCACCTTTAAAATATAAATGATTTAGTGGGATGAATAAATGTCAACCTTTATGAACCACAATTTACAATAAGCTAATTGTTAATTCTGTTGTAATTAAATGTGTTCAAGAGTGACTAATAACATGCTTATGAATTATTTTCTTAAAAGGATAATTTGAATTATATAGAGTTGGCATCCCATAATTAGAAATTCATATGTGAGCTGATATTGCAACAAATTACTTACTGCAATTTTGACTTTTCAGCGAGACCCTTTTAACTCAATGAGTTATTACGCTAGAAATACCTTGATTGCACATCTTAAATTAACTTAAGCCTTTTGTTTTATGGACGGTTCATAAACATAATTAGATGCAACCATTGAACATTATGAAAACCAATTTACAAGTATGGAATGTACAACCATTGAGGCATTTTGTCAAACACTTACAACCATTATCTCTTTAAGGTGTTTTCACAACAATTAGCTAACATGAATCCAAAGTTACATGACTTCATTTTTTTTTTGTAAGTAGTGTCAATAATTGAACTTAATATATTAGTAGACTATCAGTCATATTCATTATTGAATCTATACCAATGAATATAAATATTTAGAAATTTCAAACATAGCTCACAATATTGTAAGGTACAGCCATTGAGGAATTTTGACAAATAGTTGGCAGTCATAAAACAAGTTGTTGTAAGGTTATTTAAATTTTCAAATTATTAACCATTTATACTTTAAAAACCATTTCCAAGTGGTTAGCCTATATCAGATTCATCACTATAAATTATCAGGCAGTTCCAATATAAAAAGAACCAAACAGCAAAACAAGACAACAGGCGTTTCTACACGCAACAGCAAATCTGCAAAACAGAGCAGATTTGAGAATAGATGTCTGAAACCTTCATTTTTGGAATCAAACATGGGGTGAAATGGCCATTGGGTACGGATACCCCCTGAAGTGGAGCTGAATCGCAACAAGGAGGCCTAGAAATGTGATTCTTGAAAACAACAACTACCCAAGAATCCTAAAATCTCTTTTATGAATTCTATCAAACACATGGTATGAAAACTTATCTAGAGCTGTAGAAAGAGAAGGAGAATAGAAATTAAGTCATTAAAACATTTTTATCCAATTCATAACAGCCTACTGCATTCATCCATTATGAATTTCTTTCAATCGACTCAACATTATACAAGAAAATACTTCAACAATCGTTACTAAATTTCCTCACATTTGGTGCAACACTTCATATACATGTAAGTTTCAGAAAACAACCAAACAAGAAAAAGCTTATGAAATAAACTAAAAAAAATTCATAATATAATTTGACCCACATACCTGATAGTGAATTTGTACACTCGAAGAGGATGGATGTATGCTCCAGCTCCAGGAAGAGTATGCTCCAATGCCAATACCCTTACCAACTCATCATGAACCACCCGGTTTTCCTCCCAACCATATCCAAGAAGAACTTCTCCCCTTGGAACCCCCGAGCTGCAAAAGCTCACAACCAGTATCACAATACAACAGTAGAGAGAGAGAGAGATGCAAGGAAACTCAGGAAGGTAGTTTTCACTTCCTCTAAATACCACTCATGTTCAACCTCAATAGACACTTAGTAGATTAGTAAGGAATCCAGATTTGTTTTGGAAGAAATTGGATACTCTCCATATCTCTCACAACCTTCCTCAAGTCTCTTCCACTCTTGGCATCACCCTCCTCCCCCCTAGTGAGAATACATGAGACTCATATATATAGGAGGAGAAACCAATTCTTGTCATAAAGGAGTAATATGCATGCATTGTATTCCATTTAGAGGAGTGTAACTTATGCCATTAAGGAGAGGTATGCATGCCTTATTTAAGGAGAGTGTAACATATGCATTAAAGAGAGTGTAAGAGGAATATTTTATGACATATATTTAATGAGTGTAAGAGAAATATTTTATGACATATCATTAATGAGTGTAAGAGGAATATGCCATTCCTCAATGAGTGCATAAAAGAGAGTGCAATGTAATATTTAAAATAGAGAGAGTTACATAGAGCCATGATAGTCATGAAAGAGATAGGTGTGAATTGATTGAATGGATAAAATTAATTTGTAATTCCTTTTAAATAAAATATCATAGTCTCATAAAAGATAATGATAATACTAATAATATTCAGGATTAAGTCAATATTGAACTATTACGATTGATTAAAGATAAGTTAAGTTAATTTCCTTCAACTGTGCTTGATTACTAATTTATGCAAGGAGATTTACTATTTTTGGAAAGTCATGCTTGAGATGCTAGACATGACTTTCTATTTTTAGAAAGTCATTCCAAAATTGTCAGATTGAGATTTATCCATGAGTGGTATTTTTCTTTCGGAGAATAGGGATTCCGCACCCCTATTTCATGCATCTTCGTGCCTTAGTAGATTGAGGACTCCGCGCCCTGATCTACTCCAAATATCTAAGATTCCATAACTTGATCTTTTTAAATATTTAGGACTCCACGTCTTTATATTTCTTGGATTTAGGACTCCATGCCCTAATTTCCATGCTTTCTCATCTACTGTGCTTTGAAACTCCACGTTTCTCCTTATGATACTGATTGTGAGCTTTTACCCATTTGATGGTTCGTTGGTAAGGCCTTGTTTGAATACCTACATACATCAAAATCTCATAGATCAAATGAATCATATGAATTTCATAATGAAATTAACTTAACCACATTTTACCATGAATGGTGCATGACTTCCACAGTCATTTAGGTTTTGAAGAAATGACTTCCATGGGGCCATTATCCTTGTTGCAGTGATCCTGGTCTCCTACCACATCCTGCTCATTACAATGTTAGACATATATATAATCATGCAAGTCATGTATCATCCATAAAACATAATTTAACCATTTTTTTCTTCTTCTTCTTCTTTTTTCCACATAACCATGAGCATCCATGGGTTTATGTGTCTCAATCCAGGTTCTCCATCCATGTCATACACCTGATACACAAGTCAGATGCAAAAAAAAAAAAAAGAGACATATGCATAACATCATATAAAACACATAATCAAATATACCACACATAAGGGAAAATACAACTACATAAAACATTTTTCCCAAACCAAGGGTCAATCTTCCATACATAAACCATGGATATAAAACATTGTTACCCAATATAGTGATCACTATGACATACATAAAGATAAAGAGGAAATACAATCATATATTTATAAAATGTTATGCCTCATTCTAGTGATCAGTATTCCATATATATATAACTCATCAAAAATAACCCTAAATAGGAGTGACAAGGAAAAGAAATAGGACACTACATGTTGACCATGTGATTGAATGGTCTATATTGTAGGTGGAACCAAAATACGAATTCGGATCAGAACCTTCGTATTTTGCAACGAAAGATTCATACCCGTAATCTAGCAATCAAGCAAGATAAAGCAAGTGGGAAGCAATTTGGGTTTGATGAAGTCGTGATCTCAGAATAGAATGATCAAATACTGGCTATGTATCTTTCTTTATTCGTTGGTTGTGAAAAAGTATTCCCATATATGTGTTTGATCTTGTATTTTGGTCATGTATATATATATATATATATATATATATATATATATATATATATACATGTAAATATTGCATCAATTTGTGTTATAAAGATCCATGGGCAGGATGTGTTTTACTAGTTTACAAGTGTGATTAAACACCAAGGATGGTGTTTCCCCAAGGGGGAGGGGTTTATAACAACCTCTGGTTGATTTTATATGTAAATAAAATAAGTCCAAGGTCATGGGACACGTATTCCAAGCTAAATTGTGGGAAAAACAACCTAGTGGGTGTCACTTTTGGTTTATTTATGGCTAAAGAAATTGACAAAGGCATTGGCAAAGGAAAAGTGTCAATAATTGGTATTTTTTTTAATGAAAATAAAGGAAAATAAGAGAAAAGGGAGATGAGGGCCACAAATTTGCATGTGAGGAAAATTGAAGGAAAAATGAATAAAATAGAGGCATCAATGATAAAAAGGCTCTTGAGGATCAATTTCTAGCTTTTGACATCCTTTTGACAATTTTTAGGTGGATCTCTCTTCTATTCACTATTTATCTCTCACACTCTTGCATACTTAGAGAATTCTTGGAGGATGCTTGGAGCATATAGTTTCAGTTGGATTGGATAAATTGTTGGCATGTGTTGTCTTTGATGGAAACCTATTTGATGAAATGAGATTGTTGGCTATATGATGCAGAGTGTTGTCCTTGATGGCAACCTACTTGATAAAGTTGATGACAGCCTAACTTGATGAATTTGTCCTTGATGGAAACCTACTTGATGAAGTTAAGGGGAAGATTGTTGGCAATGTGATACAATGTGTTGAATTTGATGGAACCTGCCTGATGAAGTTGTCCTTGATGTATCTATGTGTTAAACAGATCTACAGATTAGCTCAGAAGTAACAGAAGAAAGGAAAAATGATAAATATGATGTGTCACAAGGCATACGTGGGTTTGTTAAGGAGAAGTAGCGTATGCACGCGGAAAAGTATGTGACAAGTCGTGTATGGATATTTGCGCTCTAAATTTATAAATTTAGGGGTGTTACCATGGTATTGACCCATTGTATTGAGCGCTGGAATATCTATTTGATCCCGTTCAGGAATACCATTAGTAGTTGTGTGGTTTTGGCTCATGATATTGACAAAGGCTAAATCTATATAAGGAGAAGAGAATCATGGTGCAAGGGTGTGCATGTGTAAGGGTTGTGAATGAGTAAATCTCTCTAAGGAATATCTGCATGGATGAACTATGTTCTTAATTGATAAATATGAATCTATGATGCACCTATGAATACAATGATGGATGAAGCAAATGATGAAGAGGGATCTCTAGATCTGAAATGACTTTGTATTTTCTAGATCTACTTATGGAATGTTTAGATTTGTATTTTGGTGAATCTTTGTTGAAGAAGAGGATGAGACCAGAATTGTTTATCTAATCTGAAGAGCTGCACAGTCGTAAAATGTCTGAAGATCTATACGCAGGTTTGTTTCAGCAAAGGCGCATATATACGCGGGTACGCTTCATGAAAAGTGCGTATGGGCAGTTATATTTTTTCTGAAGAATGCACAGAAGTATACGTGGGTTTGTTTCTGTGAAAATGCGTATATATGTAGGTACAGTGAAGTAAAAACGCGTATGCAATCTAGGGTTTGCAGAAGTATGTGGTATGAAATGTCTGATCTATTCTGCTGTTTTACTGTTATCTGTCAATGATGTATTCATACAGAACTGGGTTATTTGAATGATGAATATGTTGCTGATTAATGTTTGAAAATGTGAAGTTGGGAAACACTTTTTGCCCTTTTTTGACATTGAAAATTGTAATTTTCTATGTTTTTCAACTTCAACTCCACTAAACTCATATTTTTATTGAAAATTATGCTTTGACATAAAAACAAGAATTTTAGAGAATTGTCTTACCTCCATACCCATATTTTTTTTTTTTTTTAAATATTGACATATAGAGGGGTAAATTTCTTGTTTACTAATTGCATATACTTGAAATTTTCAGGCAAACATAAATAGTCACTTTATCATCCTTTACTTTTTTTTAGGGAAGGTTATTCATTTTTTGGAAAAAAACCATAGCATCATAATCTACATATATTGCACTAGTGCACAGACTATTTTTCGGTAATTTTCGGATTAAATCACTATTTTTTATTATTTTTTGAAATGGACGAAGACAAAAAAACAGTGATGTTTCAGTACATTTTATCATCCTTTGATTTTCTTTTCAATGTGATCGTCAATAAGAAAAATGAGAGTACCCTTTTGAAGTAGACAGGGAGAGGAAGCGCAGTATGATTTTTTTGAATTTTTTGGTGTCCTCATTTGAAAGTTATTGAATTTTCATTCAGTGCAATTTTTCGAACAATGAAATTCCGTAGTGACACAGTTTAGTAAAAAATAAATAAAAAATTGAATTTTTTAACGAAACTCCATAAATCTTACATCATCAAAAACTAGATTTAGAGATGAATCTAATAGTACTTGGTCCGACATAAAACATTTTGTTTTTGTAGGTGTTCTATCCCTCCAAAGTTGCAGGTTTCTTAAAACTGCAGAATTGTTTGAGTTTTTCGTTGACCAGAAACTCTCGGCCGAGAAAATGTCTTGGACGAGAAATTTTTAAAACTCTCGACCGAGAAATTTGAAACTAGTTTAACCCGCCTAAAGTTAGATTTAACCGCCCGGGAAAACTCTCGGCTGAAAGTTTAAAAACTCTCGGACGAGAGTTTGCACCCCGAGAGTTTGTTCAATA